>OX596008.2:4742090-5342090 GCA_951394115.2 Drosophila phalerata | reverse complement strand
GCCTGTACGTCTCATTTGCCTGGGCAACTGCTACATTTATGGCTGACTTCGTCACGCTATCCATTTTCCTAATTTAATAAATAATATCCCCTATCCTACAACAATAATACAGCACTAAGTCTTACTAACACTAACCAAAATTTACATACAACAATATTTAATACTACAGAATTGTACTAATACGAAAACTATCGACTAAAATATACAAACACTAACTAATATTAAATAAATTAACGTATTAACAAAAATTAATGCAAACTACTAACGCTAAGTAAGCACGACCCAGTAGGAATTAACAAAATTTGTAAGCAATACCCAACAGGACTTATACTACTGAATATATACATGCAACAGAACTACTCACGAAATTAAACAGACTTACGATACTTAACGAAAATTGTACGATACTATACTTATCACGACTAACGAAACAACTAACGATTATAAATAGACTAACTAGAACAACAAAAAAATAAATTACTAAATATTATTAACAAATACTTTCTACTATATTTTTCAGCACAAATACATCAACTAAACAGGGGAGAAAAAAAATTACACAGGCGGACCAACACTTCTCTACGCACAATTTGGACAGTGGACAAACATTTAAGCATTCGTCAAATGCTCAGTACATCACTCGCGTGATGAACGACATCCAAGAAACGCTAGCTTGAGTTTCTATTTGGCTTCTGTCTCCCATCTGGTCACCACTGACGTGTGTTGAGCGACCGATGCGGCGCAGGATCGACACTGAAATCGTCCTGGGTCACCAGTCTCCGAGGCTCAAAGCTAACCACGGCCAACACACATCCACAGCAAACACAGAGTAAGACAAAACAAATAGATATAAATAAATAAATAAATAACAAACAACAAACTAACCTAATATCACAATTGGTATCACAGAATTAAACTATCGCCACGGCTACCACCAGGCTATGGATACAGTCGTTACGTCCCGATCTGCACCAACCGCAACGAGAGCATCCTCCGATGCCAAGAGGAATATATGGCCAGCTAAAATCATCTTCGTGCTTCTCGGACTCCACAACACACTGCGCGATTATGAGCAACTTTCTGTGCCGCATAAGACTTCAGGTGCGTGGATCCTAAAGCCGAGGGATTGACCTCGTGTAACGACATTGTTTAAATTTTTTTTTTTTTTTAGAAATAGCCACGATTTTAAAAATCGTGAGCTCTTTCGTTTGGGCGCCATATTGTTATGAACTGCTTTTTCTCCTTGGGCCGCGCCGGCTGGCTCATCGGTTCTCAGGGTAGAGTCCCATCCCTGGCCCGCAGTCCAAACAATCGATAACATCATCGATACACAAAACATCTGCTGACATACCGAACTTTACAACACTTCAACAAAAAGACAACATAAATTAACAACAGACGACAACAAAACCTGCAATTAACAACAAAACGGTAAGTAAACAATAAACATTCACAAAAACCAACACTGATCCACCTCTCGTCCAAACAGGATCCCGGTTCCGGACCCCGGCGTACCCGCCCTGCCTGAGATGACACCACACCGTCATCTCCCTCATGTTGGTCACCGAATGGACCTACTTCATCCTGTTCTGGCCATTGTGTTTTCCCCTCCCCCTTTGATCAATAATTTAACCGGACATCTTCGTGCTTCAGGTGAGTATAATTCGTGTCATTATATATCTATCATTCTTATTTTCTAACATTCTTTATATTTTCTATTTACAGATTTCTTTCATCTAAATCGGCAACAAAAGCAACGATAAGCAAGGAAGAAGACATCAACGAACAGATCAGGAACACAACGAGGTTGCAAGTGCAACAACCTTGTCTGTGGCAAGACAACGATGCGGAGACGCCGCGGGGATTTTCATCAATATGAATATGTATATATATATATATTTGTAAACATGCAGGTGAGTTTTTGAATAATCGTACTTTTGTTTGTGCGTGTCAATGTAAATATGTTTGCATGTGAATATATGTGTGTAAATCGCTTAAATCTACCTTAACCTGCCTAAAGAGCTCTCTGGGTGGTTAAAGGGGCGATATATGTTTGTTTATACGTGCTGTTTTGAATGTGTATATATATGTAGATATTTTGTATTGTTCAATAAGTCTGCAATATGTTATTGTGTTGTTCCTAAACTGTTGTGTCTCAAATAATACAGATATTCTTTTACTTTAATTTCGATTCTTCTTTACTTTACTTTATAATTTAATTTTAATTATTTTTACTTTAACGAATTTTGATTTTTAATTTAATATAATTTAATTTTAATTGAATTTTAACTTTTAATTTTAAGTTTTATTTTTATTATTTTGTCCGACTTTGGCTTAATTTTGTACGACTTCAAATTTGTCTTTAATAAATAATATTCTTCAGTGGAAATCAGCAACAGAATTTTTTTGGCGGCACCGGGGACACAAAATGAACTATCTTTCAGCTCTTCGTTATTGAAAATTCGCCAGGCGTGTGGCGAGGATTGGAGCGAACTCACTCGGGATTCTCCTGTTGATGTATGACGATGACATACGATGCTGCTGGCGGACGTCTCTGCGGTGGTGTTGCCTCAAATGGCCAAAGCTTTCGGCGTGCAGCAATGTTGCTGCCAACAGGCGTCAGGCTTGATTGGCACAGCACACGACTCACGACACAGCACTGATCGCCACAATGACGACTCTCATCCGTCGCGATTGGGTAGGATCAAATATTGTTTCTGGGCCAGCACAAATTTCGGGAACGGGTCTGTGCTGCTCGGTTTCAGGCGCGGCACAACTTCTGGCGGGAGGCAAAGACTCGTTACAGCACTGAGCGACGGCACACATGTGCTGGAGCAGCACAGGGTGCGAGAACTTGTCAAAATATATTTGGGTCTGCCCAAAGGCAACCGCTCCAGACCGCTGTCAATGTCGAACTCCTCCTCTCCTGCAGCAACGTGGTTTTTTTTTTTTGGAAAAATTCCTCTTCTTTCTTTTTCTCTTTATTTTATCCGAAAAAAACCGTTGCTGCAGAAAAAAAATGCATTGTTGCATTTTAATTATAGGGTCGCCACCCCCATTCATTCTCAGTTTAGCCGCCAAAAACCTATCGATTCCTAAATCTTTAAATAAATAACAAAAGATATCGGCAGAGCCGATAATTAACGAAATCCTACAACAAAAACATCGAACTGGCACAAACGATAAAACATGAACATAACAAACATTTATTTAAACCATTTAAACTTTTTTTTAATAATTTCTTAAAATTTAACAAAAAATATAAATTTTCACATTTTTAAATCTTTTTAAGAAACTCATAATTTTTTAATATTTTTTAAAGTACTAATATTCTCATTTTTTATTAAATTAATTCAATTATAATGCTGAGTTCATTAACCATATTCGATGACAAAAACAGAAATAATATATTAATTTTGAAGCATTACTAATTACGAAATTTTTACTAGCACCACTTTTTCAATGCCAGGGAAGTACTAGTCTTACACATCTAAAGAACAAACAACAAATTTTGTTTAAATCGGTTCACTATTTTAAATAGCTGTCAAAGTGGAGTATACTAAATATATGTATTAATTTCTTAATAATAACCACGGGGTGTCCAACAGTTGGCATGAAAGCAGCACCACCAGCAAACCGAGCCGGGGGTTCTCAAGCGAAGCAAGCAGATGCCGGAGCTCCATAGTTTTGTTTAGGGCGATAAAAAATCTTCCCTACTTTGCATTCTAACCAGAGCTCCCAAAATATGCTCAATCAAATTTTTCTTTGCTGTCTGCTCACCAAAAAGACACGAAAGCTCACTCTCTGAGCAGAACACTTATTTTTGTTTCTCTTGTGTTTTCTGTTGCTTACTGTTCGGCGAGCGAGACACACGAAGAGCTCTCATGAAAACAGTTTGAAGGAGACACTGTCGTTTGACGCTCAGCAACTGAGCATCAGCCACTGAGCAAAACGAACAAAGTGGATGCACGAAGTGTACTTCTTTTAAAGATTTTAATGTACTGTTATGAACTGCTTTTTCTCCTTGGGCCGCGCCGGCTGGCTCATCGGTTCTCAGGGTAGAGTCCCATCCCTGGCCCGCAGTCAAAACAATCGATAACATCATCGATACACAACAGCTGTGGCGAACGGAACTAAACAACACTCAACAACAAAAGATTACAAAAACCACAACATAAACAACAAAGCCTGCAATAAACGACAATACGGTAAGTAAACAATAAACATTCACAAAACCCAACACTGATCCACCTCTCTTCCAAACAGGATCCCGGTTCCGGACCCAGGCGTACCCGCCCTGCCTGAGATGACACCACACCGTCATCTCCCTCATGTTGGCCACCGAATGGACCTACTTCATCCTGTGTTGGCCTTCCTAATTCTCCCTCCCCCCTTGATCAATAATTCAACCGGACATCTTCGTGCTTCAGGTAAGTATAATTCTCATCCTTATATATCTAACATTCTTACTTTCTAACATTCTTTATATTTTCAGGTATGGTTTTTCGACATTGTCAAGGAACCGACAGACGAGGAACGAAAATTTTAGAACGCGGCTTGGAAACAACGACGACATATGGTGTGCAACATGTTGTTGCAGCGACGAGATAGCAAATAGGATGAATATACGATATATGTTTATATGTAAGTATTTCAAGTGAAAGTGTAGGTGATAATATGTGTAAATCGCTTAATATTACCTTAACCTGCCTAAAGAGCTCTCTGGGTGGTTTAAGGGCGATATAAGGCAAGAGTCGAGGGTAGCCTGTACATATGCATATATGGATATTTATCTGTCAATATTTCTATGTGTGCTTGTAATTTTTCTTTGCATATTATTACATACATAAATGTAAGTAAATATTTGTTATATATATTAATTGTGCCGGCGTCGTTCCTACTCTGTTTGTTTTGTGTTACAATATTAATTCGTACTTTTAATTAATTTTTTTCATTCTTTTTAGTTACTTGATCTTTACTTTACTTCTTATAAAATATATATTTGCAATTTTATCATTAATAATTAACATATTTTATTTCTTTAGATTTTGTAGTTTGTATTTATATATTTAATTAATAAATAAATACGACATAAAACGAAGAAAACGATCTGGTCTATTAATTGGGGTCTCGATGGAAAGATACACTAAGAAGGTAGTATATATGTGGCGGACTACCGATTCAAACCCCGCCTCTATGAGCCTGAATTGCCTTGGAGGGCTTCTCGGAACGGACTCACTCGTGTATTCAAATGCCGCCGATGCTCCGCCCCTGCTGCTCCAGTTCAACCTCTGATTGAGTACTCGGGGCTTCCGCAGGCTGGTCAGGATTGAAGTTGTTTCTGTTGGCTGCCTTTGGCTGATAATTCTGGAACTGCCACTTCGACACGAAGTCGGGACGACGGATGATAAACGCACAAAATCCACACAATCTCGGCAACACGCCAGGCTCCGCGATGGCCAATCGTCGGATGGCTTCAATGTTGTCCGACTGGGTAGCGTTAAAGCGTATCCGCACTTTTCTTTATAAATTATATTTTTTTGACAGGGTGTCCACTTTGCGTGCTCAATGGAGTCCAGAAACGAAGGGTCCACGGCACTTTTAATTTCTGTCTTTCAGGGCACACGCCCGCCTTTTTTTCGCCACCAAAGTCCCACCTCCTCTTCTCTTCCTCAGCAACGTGCTTTTTTTCTCTCAAAAAATCCTCTTCTTCCTTTTCTATTCTTTTTCTCCGAAACCCGCTGCAGAAAAACGCATTGCTGCATTTTCTGTATAGGGTCGCCACCCCTCATAATTATGTCTACCCGCCAATTTTAAACTAAATTATCTATCGATACCTAAATCTTTAAATAAATAACAAAATATATCGGCAGAGCCGATAATTAACGGAATACTACAACAAAATCATCGAACTGGCACAAACGATATAACATGAACATAACAGTACTATATATAAGTTTTGCTGTTAAAAATACTCAGCTGTTCGATATTATTTACCTTGGAAATTAAATTAAATTATGTAAACTATAAAATTAATTAATGTACTTTATTTCGCCGATCAGCTGTTCACAGATACTATATACAAAATGTGTAGGGTTGCCAGTCAAATTTAAAAATTATACGGATAGTGTGGTAGCCCCAAATTATTTCACGAAATCAGATTTCGTTTTGATTTCACTTCGATAATATGTATGACCGTGCATTTCGATAACATTATTTGGCCACACTTGGTGTTTGTTAACATATATATTGTGGTGATTTAATTTGGCGAATGCTGAAAGTTTCTTCCATTTCAATAGATGGATAGCTTAATAACATACATAAGAAAGGGCATTGAGAACTGAAGCTAATGCACGAAAATATATTAAAACAAGTGGGAAAGGCTATAGTCGAGATCCCGACTATAGGATACCCGTTACTTATTTCACTACATATAAAAGTACTTTAAAGAAAATTTTCTAACAATACAAAATCTATTGCATACTCTAGGGGGCATGTATTGCCATGATTGCTTAAAGAATCATTTTCAGACAATAACTGCTGTTCTACTTGTCCGATCGTGTTGCGATGCAGTGGGATAATAAATAATAATAATAGATATCAGTAACTACAAAAAAAATTACATTATCTTAAAAACTTTGGGTGTGGTAGCTTTTCGCGATTTGTGGGGGCGGAGGGGGGCGTGGCCAAAATTTGAAACAAACTTGATCTGCGCTAGGTATATAGAAATCTGTGTGCCAAATTTGGTTACTCTATCTCTTATAGTCTCTGAGATCCTTTTGTTCATACGGACAGACGGACAGACACACATGGCTATATCGACTCGGCTGTTTATGCTGATCAAGAATATATATATTTTATAGGGTCGGAGATGCCTCCTTCTCCCTGTTACATACATTCCAACGAACACAATATACCCTTATACTTATTTTTTATAAGTAACGGGTATAAAAACGCAGATAATAATGGAGCTGTTTATGTGTACAATTGCAAATAAACTAATGTTTTATTCTTATTATACTATTTTGCAAACCAAACAATTAATAAAAAGTCTAAGAAAAACAGTATTGAAACTTTAAATTATCAATTTGTGTTTTCCTGCCACTTTTTAAATTCTCGATATCAAAATCCAATTAGCGTGCAAAAAGGGTTGTTTCTGAAACTGATTCAGATTTGCTTAAGCAAAATCAAAACCTAAATCTTATTCCGTTTCAGGAATCCCACTAATGAATAGCTACCACGGCAACATAACGAAAATTCTGGCAACCTCCCCGCTGACAACAGCTGTTATTGCTATCGTTTGCATTGTTCATTCATCGATAACAAGATTGCTCAACGAAAACATTTGTACTTTGTTGCTCTCTCGTTCTCTTATTCACAATTGTTTTGTCGTTGCGGTCGGTTGTGCTATTGCTCATTGTGGTCCCCTCCGGTCTCGAACTTGTGTAGTTCTTAAATAAAAACCAAAATTAATATGAAGTGCACGCGATTGTATTAATCATTCACAGCACAAACATACTTATATATTTAGTAAAATAAAGTAGTTGAGTTCCGAAGTTAGTCAGAACACGCACTATGGCGTCGACTGTGGGAATAACAATAACAACACCATTGTCCAACGGCACTGCCGCCGAAGCAGCAGATTCCGCCAGCGCTGTCTACGCACAGCAACTGCAACAGGAGGAGGAACGGCAGACCGGTGAATCAACTGAGATAACGGCTGTGCCGCGATATGGATTAAAGCTAAAATTCGATCATATTTGGCCAGAGAAACGTAATCAGAATTTACGGCCATCGATAAAACAATCGCTACCAATGGTGTCGCTGGCATGCAGGTGAGTCGTCGACTTCAACGCCATAGTAGATGCTGAGTGGACAGCAATATAAATAATTAATTGAAGCACATAATGCGAAATCAATAGCAGGCCTAATATAACTTGAGAACACATTGTGGCTGTTGTTTTCGCGCCCATGTGTGCCAAATATAGCTCCAGGTCCTGCCAGCATATACACACACCCACACACATATAAACACACATAGTCATTCATAAATTAAATACTTTTCAGCGCTTGGCGCCACTAAGTGACATTAATTTGCAAGAGGAAAATGCTCGGATGTAGCGATGAGAACGTGTTGTGTTTTCGTGGTATTATAGGTTAAAGACTCAAATAAAAAGGAGAAAAAAAAGTTGTTAAAAATTATAGTTAACCATCTAATATCAAATGAATATGTTCATTCCGCACAACTTTTATACGTATACCCGACATAGCGATCGCTTTTTGCGAAAGTATCATATGGGCTAATCCCAATTTGCAAATGTTGGTTAACGGAATAATAAGTTACATCTTCAAGATTTAAAATATGCACGCTGCTAGATTTGACATCTATTTATTTTAGTCATCCGAATTAGATTTAATTTGATCAGGGTGCAACATTTAGTAAAAAATACATATTCTGTGAGTTTTGTTAAGACAGCTCAAAAAACAAAAAAGTTATTATTACTAATGGTTATTTTATTGATCTAATTGTTAAATATTGTAAAATTAAAATAAAAGAAACAAATTAAATGAAAATTAAAATAAAATCTTGGCGCTTCAGGGATTGAAGCCAGGGCTTATTGCGAATGAGTCTAACACATTAGGCTCTGCACTACCTAATTACTAAGCCCGCTTTAAAGACATTTTGCTTATAGTTCGATTGCTGTATAGTCAGGCCTGTTTGGGTTTTCCCTTGCGATTTTATCTGATTTCAAAAAATTAAATTTTTTACGTTGCATTTAGGCTAAACATTTTAAATTTTTATTTTATCACTTTATTGTGCTTATATTCACCAACTAAAAGTTAATTAAATTCGCAAAATATTTCCCGATTGGTATAAGAATAGGCTAAAGATTTTCACTTCCGACCAATCTTGCCGAAAGTGAAAACCGGAACAGGCGTGAGTATAAATAGAATGTCTAAGCTGCAATTATACACATTATCAGCTCGTCTTTTTAACCTAATTTCGTCTTCCATATTAAAGCTCCAACAAAATGTAAACAAACTCCAAGTATGACCAAATAATGTTATTAAACTGAATGGCCTACATATTATCAAAATGAAACCAAAATAAAATCTGGCTTAAAACCGTTCATTTCAATAACATTATTAAGCCACACTTGGTGTTTGTTATGTCCTGTGTCCATCAAAAATTGACAAAAAGGGTATAATGTGTTTGGCAGAATGTATGATCAGGATCAACAGCTCAGTCAATTGAGCCATGTCCGTCTGTCTGTATGGGTATCGCTATTTATTACAAAGAAGCTATACTTATGCAAAGTAAATATCGATATGACATTCAAAGCAATGTATCCAGATTTAGTTTTCTTAGGTTTTAACAAAAACAAACAACAAAAATACGGAATGTAGCATACCATTATTTGTTATCAAAAAACTTATACAGAAAAATATATTTTATTAAGCCCATCCTATTAACACTACCTGTTATCAGCAGCTTTGGCATCTGTCAAACAAATTTTATGTCGCATACCTTTGAGATTTTGTGCGAGATTAACAAAAAGAATAACAATGATAAATCAGCATAACAAACAACAACAAAAATGTAAAGTGTTGCAATATTTTAATTTAAAGATTCGAACCACGATACCTAGGTACTAAGCTCGCTGACTGACCAAACGCAGTTATATGTAAATCAAAATAAACGCGAACTTTATCCTCGATTTTGACGCACTTATTGAACGATTTTGAAAATCGCTGTCTTATCCTGCGATAAAATTATTATTAGTATATTGTGGCCAATATTCAAACATGGTTTGTTTTTCCTCGGCAGAGGCAAACCAACACTTACCTTTTGCTTTCAATTATTTTTTTAAAAAAGGGTGTTTTCAATAGTGAAAAAAATGGTCAAAATAGTCGTTTCAGTTTTTCGCGGTTAGCAAATGTTAGAATGTTTTGTTGCCTTTATCCTATCGGCAAAAAGTAATTTTTATGTACAAAGAAGCTCACCCTTTTTGCGCACGGTGCAGAGTGCCAATCTCGTGTTTTTATTTATTAATTTATATTTATATTTAAAAAGTTTTATATTAAACTTTATTTTGTTCGTTACAAAATTGGATATCAGAAATTTTGGGTCTAGAAATTGCTTTCGTCACTAGACTTACCTCGTGTAGAGGTTTTTTTTGTGGTAAAAATTAGTACACGAACAAATGTTGTGCAGAGTTTATATGACTAGAGTCTAGTCACTTGACCCTTACCCCTTGCCCAACCATTGCATTGTCACTATTTAGTCACTAATCAGTGAAATGGTCATGGACATAAATACTTTGTATCTGTTACCTTATTAAAGCCTTTTTTGACTTCAATTATGATAAGACTTCTGTTTTTATAGTTGGCTTGACTTTGTAGTTTTCTGCTTGGGTTTCTCGTGGCGCCATATCCAAAAGTGCCGCCCCTTTTGTCTGCCCGAATTGGCGCCAAGTTGGGCCGCTGTTTGCGTGTCCTGGCCACATTTGAAACAACAAAAGACTGCATGTATACGTTGTTTGCCATTGCTTGTGAAAACAGATGAATGTTTGATTTTTTTCATTCAAGCACGAACTTTCATTGCTTCATTTATGAGTTGCGAAACAGCCAATCAACGACAACCTTACTGACCTATCTGGAGCGACAAGTCCAATGAACTCGCTTCAATTTTTGGACCTCATCCCCTAAAAAGGCATCTAATTGTGGGTCATCTTACGGCTTGTCCACGATTTAATTTTTGCATTAGCGTGAATGGGAACCATACTTGTACTTTCCACAAAGTCTCCAGACCGTCAAATGTTCACCAAGATGGAACCAAGAGCATTAAACATGAGCAAGTTCCGCAAAAGAAAAAAAAAACCTTAAATTTTGTACAACAATTTAATACATTTATGTACATTAGAGTGAAGCGGTTATGAATCTCGTAATCGACGATGAATTCTGCAAAAAATTGACCACGAAAGCACATGACAAATCAATATCTAGCTTGCAATTTTTTCGAGGAAGGTTTTCATGTGTTTTGTATGGCGAAACTGTCTGTAAGGTAAAACGTGCCTTAAAAAAAACCAGATAGAGGCCGAATTATAAATAAATTCGAGATAAGAATTAGTTGATGGTCTAAACTAGATTTTTTTTAAATAGAATTTAAAACATAAACACTTTTGAGTTTTAATAAAAAAGTTCATTTTGCAGTAAAATTTTTTTCTCGGTCCAGACAACATATCGCTTAAGTGTCTCTCAAGAATATATTTATTACCTAAATTAATTAAAAACTAGTCGGAAAGGCTATAGTCGAAATCCCGACCATATGATACCCGTTAATTAAATTTAATATAAAAATGTTAAAAAAAAATACCTGAAAATTGGCATTCTGCACTGTGCGCAAAAAGGGTGAGCTTCTTTCTACATAAAAATTACTTTTTGCGCAGTGCCGAATTCCAATTTTTAGGTATTGTTTTTTTTTTAAATATTTATTTAACATTTCTTAACATTTTTATATTAAACTTAATTTCGTTCGTCACAAAATTGGATATGACAAATTTAGGAACTAGAATATGCTTTCGTCACTAGACTTTCACCTCGCTTAGAGGTTTTTTTGTGTGATATCAGAAATTTTTGCGATTGCTTTTGACATTGTAACTTTTTCAAAATGATCGTAGTGTTCGAGATGGAAAACAAGAACCGGCCGACCATCGATATTAGTTATTTTATACAATTCTGACGCACATATCGATAGACTATTCTTATTTAATTAATTTTAATGATATTTTTCTTTAAATATTATGTTAAATTTTAAAAAAATATTGAATTTAATTGGGAACTATTCTATAATATTTATTGATTAATTTGTACTGATTTCAAGTTAATTTCGCATATTATTAATAATATTGTAAATTTATTAATATTTGTAAATTTATTTGTTGAATTTCTTCTGATTTAAAAATATTTAATAATCAGAAAAAGAACATATAAATTAAATATGCATTGCACATTAACACAACTACTTTAATTCATTTAAACTAGCTTAAGCCCACATTGTTAATAAATCAAAAGAAAACTGTCTGGCAACACTGGGTATGTCTGCAACGAAAAAAAAATGCATATGCTTTTGATATTGCTATTTTGCTAGAAAGTTATTTTAAATATAAAAACATATCGAAAAATATTGTAGTTGCAGGAAGACCCAAACATTATAATTCAGTTTAACTAATGAATGTCCACATTGCCACAAAACAAATTTGTCTGGCAACACTCATTCTTTATGCAGAGCAAAAGTTTTCAAGTACACTCTCAAACTCTGCCTGCTACGCATGCCTTGTTGCTGCTGCCCTCTCAATTCTAATGAAAATGTATATATTCAGTTAACAGGCTATATCTTCTAAACCTTTCAGTCAAAATTTATGTATCAGATACCAAAAAACTCAAAATCAAAATCCCCATCATTACATTTTCGCTTCTTTAGCGCGTTCATGCAGACAAACAAACCGACAAACAAACTGACTTTTCATCTCATTTTGAGAAGTCCACTAAAAATTTCAAATTTGATTATATTTTGAACCAGTTATCGGATTAGGGTGATCGGGGTATCAATCGACGCGTATTTTTGATAAGAATTTTTATAAAAGAAAATATTTTAACAAAAAGCCCCAACGACACCATTAGCTGCAATTATTTAAATTTTTTCCCTCCCACTTACACCCCCTTATCTCATGAACCAGGTGTGCTAGCAAAAGTTTTAGTACGCAATTTCGTAAGTTAGGTCTAAACCTTTCGATCAGTATATAACTCGATCTGATCGGACAGTCGTAGCAAATTTTCCAAATTAGCTGTATATATTGCTAGTCGCCTTTCGCACCCTTCGTGCTGCTTTCGTCACTAGAGCGAACTGCCGTTCGCAGTGATATATTCCAAACCCCTCAGCCAAAATTTATGTTTCATATACCAAAAAACGCGAAACTTTACGCTTTACTTCATATTGAAAATAAATAAAAAATCGTTAGAGCCGTTTTCTCATAATTCGTCAAAAAGTAAGATAAAAAACCTGATTTCACCTGTAAATTGTTACCTGTGTACTTTAGAAAAAATATTTAAAAGTACACCTAAAAGCCTTTAAAAATACCTTTCCAATGATATATAGTACATATCTGTAGCTAGGAAAAAGCGTTTTCCCGCTAAACTAACCGCGAACAGAAATGAATCCCCATCATTACATTTTCGCTTTTTTTAGCGCGTTGAAACAAAAAAACAAACAGACAAACAAACTGACTTATCATATCATTTTGAGAAAACCACTAAGAATTTCAAATTAAATTATCTTTTTAACCAGATGTCCGATTTGGGTCATCGAAGTATCAATTTCGAGGAATTTTTGATAAAATTTTTTTAAAAATAAACAAATTTACCAAAATGTCCCAACGGCTCTACTAGCTGCAACTTTTTAAATTTTTTTCCTCCCACTTACACCCCCTTATCTCACGAGCCAGGTGGGTTATCGATCGGTATATAACTCGATCTGATCGGACAGTCGTAGCGAATTTTCCAAATTAGCTGCATATATTGCTAGTCGCCTTTCGCACCCTTCGTGCTGCTTTCGTCAATAGGGCGGACTGTCGTCCGCAGTGATTAAATTACTGAGTACAAAAACATCTTAAAATAAAAATTTGAAATAATTATTATGAACATTTTGCAACAAAATAAAAATAATAAGATCAATATCATAAATCATCATTAAAAGTTAGTGAGGACTGAATGCAGAAATTATTCTGTTTAACAGACCCCTCAATTATAGTCTTCATTTTTTAGTGACTGTCGAACAGCTCCTCAGAGCAATCGACCCAGAACTATTTGAGAATTCTAAGTAAGCGAACGTAATAATATATAAGAATTCAATTTCTTGATTCAAGTTATATTGTACTTAATATAATACCTGTTCTTGATTCATGTTATATTGTACTTAATATAATACCTGTCAATCTATATTTTTCTGAACGTACATACATACAAACATACACATTTTCAGTATAAACAAGTGGGAAAGGCTATAGTCGAGATCCCGACCATAGGATACCCGTTACTTATTTCAATACATTAGCGATTCAATCATAATGTCATATTTTCGTTGCCAGAATTACTTGAGAATTTGAAGCATTCTAATAAGGTTTAACAATACAAAAACTATTGCATACTCTAGGGGGAACCTGTTGATTTAACAACTTAGACACGCAATAACTGCTGTTCTACTTGTCCGATCTTGTTGCGATTCAGTGGGATAATAGATAATAATAACAGATATCGGTTATTACCAAAAAATACGTATTATATGAACAACTGGGGGTGAGGTGCTTTTTCGCGATTTGCGGGGGCGGAGGTGGGCGTGGCTTAAATTTGAAACAAACTTGATCTGCGTGAGGTATATGGAAATCTGTGTGACAAATTTGGTTATTCTATCTCTTATAGTGTCTGAGATCCTTGTGTTTATACAGACGGATGACCAGTTTTTCGCGAATTACGGGCGTGGAAGGAGGCGGGTCCAAAATTTAAAGCAAACTTGACCTGCTCCAACGCATTTCTGATCTACGTGTGAAGGTTTGGTTACTCTATCTCTTATGGTCTCTAAGATCTAGGCGCTCACACAGACGGACAGACGGACAGACACACATGGCTATATCGACTCGGCTGTTGATGCTGATCAAGAATATATATACTTTATGTGGTCGGAGATGCCTCCTTCTGCCTGTTACATACATTCCAACGAACACAATATACCCTTATACTTATTTTTTATAAGTAACGGGTATAAAAATGTGGGAAAGGTTATAGTCGAGATCCCGACCATAGGATACCCTTCACTTATTTCAATATATAAAAGTACTTTGAAGAAATTACTACCCAATAAAAACTACTGCATACTTTTAGGTGATTGTATTGAAATAATAATTTTATTAACAGCTTTGGTTTTCTTTTACTTCCGTTGTACTTGTCCGACTTTGCTGTGGTTTAGTGAGATTAAAGATAATATTAATAGATAACGTTAATTACAATAAAAACTGTATTATCTTAAAAACTCAGAGTGTGGTGTCTTTTCGCGATTTGTGGGGGCGGAAAGGAACGTTGCTTAAATTTGAAACAAACTTGATCTGCGTGGGGTATAAAGAAATCTGTGTACCAAATTTGGTTATTCTATCTCTTTTAGTCTCTGAGATCCTTTTATTTATACAGACGAACATACGGCTCTTCGCGATTTGCACTTGCGGATGGGGACGTGTCAAACTTTTAAACAAAAACTTGACCTGCTTCAACGCATTTGTAGTCTGTGGGTGAAGTTTGGTATCACTATCTCTTATAGTCTCTGAGATCTAGGCGCTCACACAGACCGGCATGGCTATATTGACTCGGCTGTTGATGCTGATCAAGAATATATATACTTTATAGGGTCGGAGATGCCTCCTTCTCCCTGTTACATCATTCCAACGAACACTATATATCCTTTTACACATTGGTCACTCCCATAGGTCGAAAATACAAAAATTGATTTAGAGCTATTCCAACGAAAACCGGTTTTACGGGACTTTCCAAAAATGTAAAGCTATGTGTGCAATTTATTTTCAGTGCAGTGCAACACACTGAATTAAAAATTTTTTTAAAAAATATATAAAACAGTGTTAAATTCAAAACCATTGAAATGGATATTCTAGATAATGGGATATACTTTATTAATATATATATAAATAATTTGTGCTGTGTTTTGTGTACATGTTTGTTAAAGAAGTGCGAATTTTTTAGTTCGTATATGTTGTGCATTACAATGTTTAGGTAAAGTTTTAAGTTTTTCCGCCTGTTGCCACCGAACGAAGTGTACATCCTCTCATTTATCTATATTTCAAGTTTATAAAAATGTTTAATTGAGCTGCGGAAGCCTGCGGATGCACATACCATTACAAAATGCAACCTAACATTTTAAGCTTTGATCCTTTTATTGCTGGATAATGTAGAAATCCATCTGAACCAAGTTTGGCTAGGATATATATTACAAAAAGAAAACTTTTTCATACTAAGACTTGATTTTCGACTGAGTGTCTCTATGACAGCTATATGATATAGTCGTCCAATTTGAACCAAATTTGGTCAGAATGTATAGTAACAGCCCAGATGTATTTTGTGTGAGATTGGTTGAGATTTCTCAAAAAACCAAGAAGTTTTTCTAACTAAAACTTCATTTTCGATCTATCGTTCCTATGGAAGCTATTGGATATAGTAGTACGATCTACGCAATTTTTCTTATTATATATTAATTATATTATTCTAGATTTTTGGTGAAAGTTTCATAGCGATAGCACATCTATAAGTATTTATTGCCGCAGCTCCATACAAGCCCGAACAGTGTGGGGTATAATGATCATGTTTTCAGCATTATGTTATAATATTGTCGTTCTTATTTTTATAAGCTAAGAACGATTTGTACTTAAGCTAATAAGCAATCGTATTTTTAAATCAAGTTTAAGCATGTATATATGTAAGGATGAAAAGGTATTCGGTTCTTAGGATAAGTATTCGATAGTATTAACAACACAAAAACTAAATAAAACCGTATAGATATAACTGTTTAATGCTTCTCGTTGAATATACAGTTCGAATGAGAGAACTCTCAGTAAAATCGATTCGTTTTGGCCAATCTTTCCTTAAATACTGGCACTCAACGTCATAAATTTGAAAAACAAAACGAGTTAGGGTCGGTCTTCCTAAATTTGGTAGGGATATATAGAATATTACTAGATACATGACCTGCAAGATTGGATGATATATCTTAAAAAACAAAAAACTTTTTCATACTAAGCCTAGATTTTCTATCGATCGTTCCTATGGCAGCTGCTATATGATATATTAGACCGATTTTAACCAAATATGGTCAAAATGTGTAAGATAATAACAAATTGATATTGTGTAAGATTGGTTAAGATATCTCAAAAATCACAAAAAATTTTCATACTAAAGGTTATGCCACTCTACAAGGAAGTCAAAAAAGTCGACAAAAACATGCCTTATATCGCCGTTTCTCCACAGATTTTGATTAATCATATCTTAAACGACGCGTAATTAATGCAGCTATGTAAATAAAATAGAAGACAAAATTAATAAATTTTTTTCAACTTTTCCTCGAATTTTGAAGTAAAAAAAGTTAAAAAGTAAAAGCCTTATAAAAATCATCATTTTCTTAATTCAAAAATTAATGTCTCTTAAACTACTGACTTAAATTAAATTAAAACTTTGTATTTATGAATTATAGATATATTCATGGACTTTCAGAAATAGTAAAGCTTTTGAAAATCTGTTTTGTCATTCTCGAGTTATGATGACAAAAGTGGACGCACCTCTGAAAAAATATGCGAATATAATTTAAAATTTTTGGTTGTTGAAAATTTCGTACTGAATGTTATAAGTTGCAAAAAATGTATATAATATTAAATAACATTTTATGAATGAGAAACGAATTATTATATTCACGCTGCCAGCTGCCCCTGCAATTGGACCTTGCAAAAGCGAAACTGTGTTTTTTATTGATTCATACTAAAACTTTAAGTGAACCCGATTGTTCCTTTGGCAGCTATATTATATAGTAACCCGATTTGGACCAAATTGTAAAATTTAATAAAAAAAAATAAATAAAAAATTTTGCCTGGTGTGGGAAATGAACCCGCGCTTCCCAGCAGCTGGGTCTAACACACCATCCTCTGCACTATTGGACCTCAAAAAAATGTATATCTTTGTTTTGTCAACTCGATTTTAAAAAAGCCATGACAAGCAAGATTCGAACCCGAGCTACTGCTTCTGAATCTAACAGACTATCCTCTGCACCACTTTGCTACCGCATGTCTCGACTGACCAAACTCTACTACACGACAAAGATATGTAAACAAACGTACTTTCAGGTCGATTTTAGAAAAATCCCGTCTTATCGCCCGATAAAATTATCTTAAGAATATAGTGGCCAAGTTTCAGGGTCGTACGTTAAGCCGTTTGGCCTGTACAATGCTAAATCAGTCAGTTGGACTAACAACTTTATATATATAAGATAGATGTTTAATGTTATACTAAACATAAACATAACATGTGTACCTGCTGTTACCCCCACCCCTCCATACTGTGCGTACCACACATTATAAAGATGTTGAATTTTAAATCTCTACCTATTAAATCGGCCTTGTAATTGGATATTTTAGTTTTTTTGTCGATTACAAGAAAATGGGGGGACATGGCAAAATTTTAAAACCAACTTGATCTGCGTGCGCAGCATAGCAGTATTGTCACCGAATTTGGTAGCTCTAGCTCGTCTAGTCTGAGATTCAGGTGATTATATGTCCTCCATATATCATATTTTCTCAAATATCTTCTTTGTTTCTTAACCGATCTCGATGAAATTTTCAGCGTCTCCCCATCCTGAACGCCAAGTATCAAGTCTGTAGCTTTTATTGCTCTTGTTATTTGATTCTATATCATTTACGTGGGCGAGCGTGGGGGTGGCCAAATTTAAAAATATACTGTATATAGGTCAACATTCTAGGAGTACTGTCATAAAATTTGGTTGCTCTAACTTTTATAGTCTCGGATATAAAGGTGTTCAAAATAGCGTAGCATAATTGTCACGAATCTAATAGGCTCTAGTACCCATTTTTTTTTTTGGGTACCGAGCTAAAAACGTAATATCTTAGAAACTGTGGTTGTGGTGCTTTTTCTTCATTTACGGTGCCAAGCTTGAAATTGGTTGCTCTACCTCATATAGTCTCTGAGATTTAAACGAACACATGGCTATATTGACTCGGCTATTGATGTTGTGATTGTGATCAAAAATATATGTACTTTATAGGGTTGGGGATGCCTACAATATTCGCTTACTTATTATACCCATTACTTAAAATAAGTAGAAGGAACACAATATTCCCTTACTTATTATACCCGTTACTTAAAATAAGTAGAAGGGTAAATTGTGTTCGCTGCAGAAAGAGGCATTTCCGATCCTGTAAAGAGAGATCTCAGAGACTATAAGAGATAGATATACCAAATTTGGCACACAGATTTCTGAAGACCCTAAAATTAAAGCCCATCCGTTATGGCTGTTGAAATATAAATTGTAAACTTAATAATCTATTTACCTTCATCTATCTGGCAACTCTTGTTAACATTAACATATGAATTCATACAGCGAGAACCTCTAATTAAACTACTCATTGAATAAAACGTCTGTCTTTTTTTTATGTACACCTACTGCGTATACTTGCAACAATGGCTAACCAAAGTTATAAATAATTAATTCAATACAATAACCTAAAAGTGTGCAGTAGTTTTTATTAAGTACTTTAACATATGTTAAAATAAGGGCCGTTTTCTCATCATGCTTTTAACCTTACAGTGTAGACAAATTGGCCTTGAAGGGAACTTTGATTTTCTTGTCAAAAATTTAGTTGCAGGCAGGCTGTAAGTTACAGGGCGGATCATCCATACTATAAGGGCTTATCATTCGCCAACTACGATTATTTCGGTGTTGCTAAGGGCAACGCCATAAAGTATATCAATTATTGCATACCTTTAGGGTCCTGAATTGCTTATCATCATTTATCCTAATTTATAACCGCGATTTTTATCTGATATTAATGAGAATAAGCAGAATAATAGCTAAAAATAACACGAAACGTTATTAAAAAACAAAAGAATTTTATACTCAAAAATGTGGGTGAAATATGTTGTTTTTGCGATTTGCATTGGACAACCGTGGCGTGGAATAAATTTGAAAGGCTATTGAATTACTCCACATTCATGGTAATCCGTCTACCAAATTTGGTTGTACTAGCTCTCAAAGCGGTTGAGATATAGGCACAATTCACACAAAAATATCAGGATTTTAAATTTTGCGCCAAACCTTCTGACAAGTGTTGCTCATTTTTTAAAAGTGTGACCCTTTTTGTGGAACCGAGCTGCCAACTTAGTCACATTTCTAAATGTGACGTTAAAATTAAGATGAGAGAATGAAAAAAGTTAAAGCCTACATTTAGAGTAAAGTTCCCTATGAGTAAAGTAGGCTTTGAAATTAAGATGAGAAAACGGCCCTAAGTAACGGGTATCCTATGGTCGGGATCTCGACTATAGCTTTTCCCGCATGTTTTTTTAAGTTACTTGTAGAACAAGGATTGTAGAACAAAATTGGATGATAGAAATTTTGGAGCTAGAATATACCTGGTGTAAACGTTTTATTAGTGTGATCGCACCCTTCGTGCTTCGTGATATAATAAAAAACATGAGGGCTCCGCCCCCTGCTCGCTTTGGTCGCCTAAAACGACGCCGAACGTCTCTTGCCTTCAGATCATAAGCCAGCCAAGCAATCATTCCAATCGCATGGAATTGTCTTGACGGGTAACTTCTAATGCTGAAGCAAGCTCCTCTTCGAATCCTAATAGAGCAATGCATCCAATTCAGCGTCTTCAAAAATGTTGGGCCTTCTTTCACCTTTGCCGGTCGTCAGCATAAAAATCGACGTCTTTGAAGCGACGGAACCAATCACGGCATGTTGTTTCGCTAAGAGCAACATCTCCGTATACATTTTGGAGCTCTCGATGCGCTTGAGCTGACGATCCCTTCGAAGGGAATAAGAAAATCAACGCTTCCCGCAAATTACGTTTGCTTGGTACAAAATTAGACATTTTCAACCAGAATTATATAAAGAAAATAAAATCACGTGTGTCAAAGCGGTTTGTTTACTATAAGTCTAAGCTTGGTTCATGAACCTAAGGATATGTGAAAATCGATCAGCTTGTGGCGGTCTGGCAGCACAGCATCTACCGGAAAAATACCGAAGTGAACTTATCGAAAGAGCAGTTCGTTAATATTGATGAAAAATCACTCTCTTGGACTTTATCATCTCTGGCGTCAACATCTTCCGCTTGCTGTGAAGTTAATATATTAAATAAAAACTTAAATACAGATAATAAAATAGCAAGCTGGTATTCTCACGCTTACATTGATTTTTTCAAGATCGCTGTGCAAACTTTGCAGACAGGCAGAAAAATTCATGCGCACACTTACACACTGTGAGACGACGCGCCGCGACGCTACACATACATATAAGTAGTGACGCGCAATTTCACAATTGGAAGACTTTGAAAATAAGACGTAGCTTATGCAAAATTACCGTTACGATTTACATTCATTAAAACCGAAACGTTTGGATTTTGAAGAGGAAGTCTCTCAAAACGCCTCTAACATGCCGGATAATGAACTTGCGGATCGAATTCGTGAGCTTCAAAACCAACTAGAATCCCTCGCACAATTCGTCTTCCAAAATTCTCTAGCAACAACCCACACCTGTGGTTTGCGCAGATTGAAGGTGCAAAACAATCACCACGGATCAGGGCACTTAGTTCGAATCGGCCATGTTCAACGAACTCGGTCGCCTCGTTACGAACACATTCATACTACTGCCTATCATCCACAGTCTAACGGACTGGTTGAGAGATGGCATAGAGCATTTAAGGCAGCTATGATGTGCCACACAGATATTCTTTTACCTGTTGTTCTACTAGGACTTCGCACGTGCTACAAAGAGGACTTGCGGTCATAAGTAGCCGAAATGCTCTACGGAACTACAATTCGACTACCTAACGAATTTTTTGACGACCTTGACACAATAAGCCCGTCAACATTCATCAGCAGTTTTCGAGAAAACATGCGGAAAATTCGTCCAACACAAACTGCACATCACGCTAAACACAAGATGTTTCTTCTAAAGGGCATTGACAAATGCTCTCATGTTTTCGTCCGCACAGATGCCGTTAAGAAGCCACTAGAGCCTCCATACACTGGACCTTTTGAAGTGGTTAATCGAAACAGCGACCGAGTCTATAAGGCCAGCGAAAAAAGTCACCTTATCAAACATATAACGGTTTGAATACACTTTGCTGTTTATATTTTCTACTTGGTTTTTTGCGTAGCTTCCTCTTAACTATTTCTCTTGGATAAAACAATGGCATAAAACAGAAATCGCAATGAGATCCCTGTAGAATTTTTCCTTTGTACAACGAAAAAATTGAACTGATCACTTTCTGACAGCGTTTGAGTGCTTTCAGATGAAATTCTTTGCAAAATCATTGATTTGAAGTGTACAGAAGCTGTAAAAGTAAGTTTTGACTGTAATTTTTGTGTTATTAAGATAAATTAACTCAATTTTTGTAGTAATGCCACAAAATCGTTATCTGTCCAGTGAAGAGCGTGCCAAAATATTGGCATATAGAGACACTGGAATGGCATTGCGCAAAATTGCGTCAAAAATGAATAGAAGCTTTTCTACAATTCAAAAGTTTCTAAAAGACCTCGAAAACCACGGAAAGAAGCCACGTTCTGGTAAATAAATTCTATGAAAGATCGCATTAAACAAGTGATAAACAAAAATGGATGGATTGCCAAAACATAACGAATACTTATTAAAAAAATGTTTTTTTGTTTCTGATCAGTTCACTTATTTCGTTTAAACAAAAATTAATTTAATTTAAAAATACAAAATTAATGAATTTATTGAAAATTTTTATACTTTATTTGACCTGTTATAAAATAAAGTTTAAGATAAAAAATAAACTTTTTGAATAAAAGCAACGCCTTTTGTTTTAGTCAAGAGATATATGTTGATAAGATGACTTTTTTCGATGGCCTTACATTGAAAATCGACAATAAGAAAGTAGCAGTGTCCGTTGATCGGCTCAAGCTTGCATTTCTCGCCAAAGATGACATCCAAGCAGACTCACAATCTTCAACCAGCAGCAAACCACGAACTTATGAAAGAAATCCGCGAGTAGTCCACTTTTCTAAATCGTGACGTCGTCACTAGAGAGGGAGTACTGTGGCGGTCTGGCAACACAGCATCTACCGGAAAAATACCGAACTGAACTTATCGAAAGAGCAGTTCGATAATATTGATGAACAATCACTCTCTTGGACTTTATCATCTCTGGCGTCAACATCTTCCGCTTGCTGTGAAATTAATATATTAAATAAAAACTTAAATACAGATAATAAAATAGCAAACTGGTATTCTCATTTGCTGTGAGCTGTTACTGCTAGAGCCATCTATTGACACACAGCGAGAACTTATTTGCGCACTTAATAGTTTTCCTCAAATGTATGTAACAGGCACAAGGCGGCATCTCTGACGATGATAAATATATATATATTGTAGAACAGCTGAGTTGATTCACTGATAAAGTTTATTTGCATGTGCTTATATGTGTGTACACATATGTGTATTTACGATATGTATGTGCAAATATGTATCGAGGTATCAAAGAGCCTGCACGCAGGGAAACTCGTAGTCGCGCGTTCTCCACAAAAGCTTTTGTGATTAATCATAAAATATTTTGGTTACTATTGATATCGCAAGTTGAAAGTCTTATCGGTATGTGAACTATGAAATTTAATAATAACACTAATCTTTTTTTATTACAAAATTTTTAAAAAGCTTATCGTATCTACTGTTTATAAAAAATGAGTAGTTAAATAAGTTTTCTGTACTTACGCATGATTTGGTTTATTTTCTGATGTCATTTGCTTTTTGTTTTTTTGGTAGCATTACTTTCTTAAAACAATGCAAATGAAAACAATATCACACTTTGTCAAAATAAATATCCCTGCACCCAATCGCAAACCGTGTAATAAAATATGAAAATTAGTGGAAACACAACTAATTTTAAGTGAAAGCACGGCATATTTGTCATCGATATTATCGATTTTAAAGTAAAAAATATCAAATATAAATGATATTTTTTTTATATCGAGATATTTTTAAAAATATCAACATCCCTTAGGTCGGCCCCTAATTAGTATCTGAAAGATACTACTGATGTAATAATACATCGACAATCATAAAAATATCTACAACTCATTTGAAGAATGCAATTCAGACGTTTATTTTTAATTGCCGAATTTAATGACCTACAATCGAACATTTTCTAATCGAGCTTATTTACTTATTTATAAAACGTCGAGTCAAAACCAGTCGACGGATAATAAAATTAATCAATAAAATAAAGCAAATTAAAAAAAGATAGAATTAAATAATTAAAATAACAATGAAATTATAAAACTTATAATCGGTTTAATGTAATGACTGAAATAATAAAGTCGAGATAAAGTCTGGAAATTGGTTCTTGCACCAGCTTTGCGTCATTTTTGCTATGTGGGCCGGCGTGGAGTCCTGTTAAAAAGTCTAGCCCGCATCGCCGAATTGGTATTGGGCCCAAGGAAGTATGACAAGCTTCGCCACAAACCATGACGGACTTGGCGATGTTCGATGTCGTTTTGGCGGTTTTGGTCCAGCTCGACGGTGAACAGCTTCGCATTCGTAAGAAGGATGCGCTCCCGTCGATGACTTGCGGCCCGGCGCTTGAGTTGGCGGCATCTTTGCAGTCGTACGCGCATGTTTTCGTCCGTGAGAAGATGAATTTTTTGGAGCTAGTACGGCTTGAGTCCAAGGTTCTACTTCACTATTTTCCGAGCAGATTCACGTTTCATTCCAGTCCCACGGGCGATTTTCCTCATGGAGACCCTGGAATTTACTTTAAATAATTCGATAAAATTACATTTATTGAAATCTAGTACCATACTTTAGTTGTGCGACATGTTAATTTTTGGTCCCCTTATTTCTGGTCACCCTGTATATACTTTATGGGGTCTAACTTAATAGACCCCTGTACTTTTTTTAAATACGAGGTCTAAAAATACCTGTTGAATACCTATTAAATAGTTATTAAAAAGATGCCTTTGTTTATTTTTTTTTTTTTCAAATTATTTACTTTAATATTAATGAAACATATTATCCACTGACTTTGTTTTCAACAAAAATATATTTGTAATAAAAATCAGTTTTCGAATCTAAAGAGTCAATCAGTTAATAGACCTAAGCTATTACTACGAGCTACTTCTCTTTTGGAATTTCGTATGTATTTGCAGTATTTTAGTGAAAACGTTGTGTGCATAAGTGTATGGACAAATTGTTGAATATATCTTAATATATCCTAATTTGGGTGAGCGATTAGTTGTTGGTTGTTATTTCCGATCTGATCGAAGGATCTGATCTGGTCCCAAAGGATAGTAACATGAACCGTCATGAGAACATTGTTTGCAAGAGTTGCGGCAAACTGGATTTCACTGGTCGATGTTATCGCTGCCTGAGTTGCCAAGACTTTAACATGTGCGCCGAGTGCTATGATAGTGACTTTACCACCCCTCAACATCCGTTCGATCATCCGGTGAAGTGCGTCTTTACGGCAGCTGATGTGGAGCTTTATTTTGGTGGCGAATACCTGAATGATCCGCCGCAGAGTTATAGATGTCCATACTGTAAACAGTGGGGTTACAATGAATCCACATTTCTGGAGCATGTTTCGGCAGAACATGTGGGTGCCAGTACGTTGCTCGTATCCACAATGGTTACCCTCTTTGAGCAGCAGCAGGCTGTTCGCCTATTCCTGGAAGATGAACAGCTGGCAGTGTTTGCATCGGCCGCCACATCTCGAAACGAGCTAATGAGTCGTAATGAAGGTTCACTTGAATTATATCTGGAGCCGTTGAATCCAAATGGAAGCTATCAGCGGGATCATCCTGTGACTCCCTTGACTTTTCGAGTCTCTAAACCGGGCGCTGTTGAGGTCGCACCATGGGTGGCCGAAAACGGCGCATTGTCGGCATCGAATAGCAACCACAACGTGGACAATAACTTTCTGATACCTGATCCTGTGCGTCGTCAATCGTTGTTGGATCGAGCCCGTCACCGCCTAAACTTTGACCGTCCACCATTGCCGCTGCAGCAACAACAACAACAACAGCAGCATCTGAGCCCCGCCCATACCACACTCTCCGATATGATGCGATTCAATGAACCGTTGCCCACAAGTCGACCAAATCGGCTTAACAACTTTCGCGCTATTTCAAATCAATCGCCCAACCAACCCGCCAGCGGGCGGACCATCAATCTCTTTGGACCTAATGCGGCAACAGAGAATGTACGACGTACCTTCTACCCGCCCGGTGAGATTTCGAGATCGCGTACTCAACGACATCGTACTCCTCGAATGCAGATGGAGGGATTTCCGGCCAGTGGTGTTAGGCAGGTGCATGTGCAGCGTTTAAGAGGTGGTCCTGGTGCTGGCCAAGCTCCTGGACCCGGCCCTGGTCAGCGGCTAGTTGAGTTTAGTGAGCTGGCCCATGGCACACCTGATCTGATAAATCAAAATTTGTCATCCGGTCCAGTTTTGTTACGCACAATCGAGGAGGAGGAATTGCAGCAACAACAGCCAGCCACAGAGGGCAAGCAACTGGAGCAAGAACGTGAACGTTTCCTTTGTTATCCATTTTTGTCATCATCGTCCAGATCGTTGTGTCCACCCGAAGAGCGAATCGCATTCCTAGTTCATCGTGCCGAATTTGTTGCCCAGCTGCTTGCCTCGGTGCTCTGCGAGGAGGACCTAGCCACTGGCATTACAAACCCCGTAATAAATGAGTCTGAAACTACACACAATCTTCGTAATCGATCAACCAGCGAGTTTGTTGGAGCTGGCGACTCTGAACTGGATCTAAAGCACACTACACAATGCTAACATACATACCTCGATATTTTATTCGTTTTTTGGGTTATCCAGAAAACTTTCGTTTCATTTTTTACTAGGCACAAATTTTGGAGTCTCCGCCCTTTTGAACACTTTCGGACCAAATGGCTGACACTACTGTTAGTCAATCAAATTACAATTGTCAGAAGTATTTGCGTTTTAAGTATGGATTTTACCTAAACAAGTAACCAAATGTATTAGACGAAACATATCAAATATAGATGCTTACAAGCAGTAACCTTGATGTCCAATATCGGTAGATTATCGAAATAGTAATTGTAATTGGGTTTTTTGACTTTTTATTACAATCGATAAATATAATATAGAACAAATACCTCTTATTATACTTAAGAAGAATATGGGTGTAATGCATCCGGTGTCGTGGTAGGTGATATATTACGCTATTACGCTACAAGTTATTAGCGGAACAGGCCGGATATGATAACTATTTCATATTCATAGCTTACATCGGAACGATGGGTCGAAAGTCAAATTTTAGACTAATTTTTATTTATGACTGTATTTAAATAGCTTGATTGAATGATATGCAAACATTTTAATTTAATGAACTTCATTAGCTTTCAGAAAAATAATGGTTTTTAAACAGGACCCAAAATAGGGATAGACCGTTGAGTTTGGTCATGAATTTTATTGGACCTGCACAGTGTATTTAAGCTCGCAGGTTATTGTTTTGACACGGCTAGCTGTGAAATAATTTTATACCCATTTAGAAATGTCCTAGTTTCTTCCCAATCGAGTTAATAAACGAGTCGATCTCAGTCTTTAAGAACTTGAGATTTTTTAAATTGATTAACTAGGTTACTGAATATTATATGTAGATGAAGTTTATTTAAAATTTTGGATGACACGTCAATGGGCTTGGGCGTGATCCAAATGGATTGAAATGGCATGTCGTAGTATCTGTGTTTTGGAATTGATTTTGCATTGGAATGATAAAGGGGGTGATTCACCTAAAGCTTCCGAAAATATCCCATAAAGTACATACATAAATTCTTGGTCAGCATCGAAAGCCAAGTTGATGTTGCCAGGCTTTACAGACTATGAACTGAAAACACCAAATTTGCCATTTTTCCTGTCCTAATATACCCTAAGCAGATCAAGTTTGCTTAAGAATTAAAAATATTTTTTTGTATTTAAAGTGGAATCATGGCCTGAACCTAAAACCTTGGGGTCATGGGTATCTGAAACCAATCCACGAACTAAACTAATATCTTACTCTAGGTAAAATAAACCGAACATTTTGGATGTTAAATGGGGTTGGCCTCACACACTTAACTTTGGCACAAAGTACAGCTGGCACATTGGCCTTCAAAACTAGACACTGGTGAAAAATGTTAAGCCTGCTAAGCAGTGACAAGCCCTAAATTCGATATGCGTGTGTATTTTTCTGTGTAATAGCAACAACCCCTAGACGCCCCAGAGTCTAGAAGCCAACTCCCTTACCGCCCCAAATTTGGGACTGAGCTAACATTTACCGAATTATGACATCATCAACAAAATGAAGTGCTGTACACTAGCAGTGGAAATATGTAACTCTTGTCCTCATCTCCATTTGCAGATATGCAGCCTATTACTGGAAGGTCTCTCGTGAAGGTCGACGCGTGTACATGGACTATTATTATATGGAGAATGGTAAGCAGATCTATGGTGTGCCCATTGGGGGCATTGGTGGTGGCAGCATTGGACGAGGTTATGCTGGGGAATTCTGCCGCTTTCAGATGCGTCCCGGCATTTATGAATACAACGTGGTCCAGGCTAATCAGTTTATAGTCACTATAAAGGATCACAAAGGTTGTACCATCTTTCAGAGTTTACTCTCCAAGTGCAGGTGAGGTTAACACAATTTACATAAAATACACTATCATTTACTGTAGCTAGACTATCGAATTTTCATCAAATTTCATCCTACACTAAACTTAAATATCTTGTGCCTCTTTTTTAATGCTTTAGTCATTTGTTTTGTGCTTTTTTATGGACACATGTACGCAATAGGCAGCATATGCCACCCACGACATTAAAAACTCATATTCTTGACTTGCGTCTACAGGCGAATTGGTTCTGTGCATCCGTTCGAACTGACTGTTGACTTCATGATTTGACTTCAACAATTCTGCAGAATATAAAACTATATGCCACTCAGATTAGGTTATTTGATATGCAATTTTTTGATAAAAAAAAAACAGTTTTTTATAATAAGATATTTACAGTAACATTTTGAAGACAACTTTGTCGGCACGATAAAAAAAGCTTGATCTGTGAAAAGTTAGCTTCCATTCAAGAAAGTTGTGTTTTCCAACATTAGTGGATTACCTATTAGAAACATATTTTTTTTATAATCAGCAGGGAATCGAAACGCAATGAATATCGTTTCGGTCTCTGTTATGATTGCGCTTTTGTTTTTACTTTAAATATTCAGGGTATCAAACCTAATCGAATATCGTTCTTATGAACGTTATCTTTTATGATCACAAAAAAAATTGTTTTATAAATTTAAAAAATATGTGAATTTAACAAGTTCTTTAATTTAAAAAAAAACCATTGATTAACAACGTTTACACCTGGTTCGAAATTAATTGTGTACTATTTAGGTTATTCGGATTTTGTATAGTAGAAAAGTTTGACTTCGGTTACGGTTTCCAATTTGATTCGGCTAATACCGGCTGTTTCCACCCGGTTAAGGCTTTAAACCCTGAAATAAATTTAACGTATTTACATTTTATTTAAATATTCTTCACTCACAGTGAAAGCTCATTTCCTTAAAACTTAATTTAAGGAACTGTTACCTTTCGCTGATAGGCTTGGCAACCCCTCTAAAAAAAACACTCTGTCTTTCCTGTACCATCTACATTTAACCAACCACTTTAAATTAACGGTGTTTACTAACTGACAATGGAAATATATTTATAATTTCAAAATATAATATTTTTTTCTCTCATTTTTGCTGCACCTACAATACTTTAATATACACCACGCCAACGACAACAATAACACCGACAACAACAATCTTTTTAATCATGATTATAAAAATATATGTCTTTTCACATTTTGAACTGACAAATGGATCCGACTCATCCAAATCTTTTCTCTATTGCAATTTGGGTTTGTCGCTTTTGGGATGTGCAATTTGATTCGATTCGATTTGGTTTGCTTTGCTTTTGAATGCTGATCAACCCAACCATTCCATTCCACAAATATATTTAATATGCATATGCGAATCTGTAGCACCAAGTCATTCAAGGCCAATACCAATAACAACGGTGCCGAGGCCGATGAGGCTGAAGCTCAAAAATCTAAATGTCAACTGCCCAATTGCAGCAGCAGACCCAGACAGCCGTTGAGTGCATGGCATTCAAACATCGAGGACTCAAGATGCAGTTATACGGGTCTATACCCACGTGCTTGGACCGAATACGATTTATCGCATTACGGTATTCGATTGGTGTGTCGCCAGGTCTCGCCAGTGATTCCCCACGACTACAAGGAGTCGAGTCTACCGTGCGCCGTGTTCGTCTGGTCGGCGGAGAACGTGTGTGAGCAGGAGCGGAAGGTATCTATAACGTTTACATTTAAGAATGGTACAGGTAACAAAAAACAGGATGCAGAGGGCAACGCCGAGTCGGAACTAATTAGCGAGGGCAATGCCAAAGGTGTCAGCATCAAGCAGAAAATCAGCGAGATGCCATGTTGTTACAATCTTGCCTGTCGCGTCTTGCCCGAAATCAGCATAACTCGTTGTCCTCAGTTCGATCCGGCTGGTAATGGAGAACAGTTGTGGGCACAGCTCAAGGAACATGGGCAATTGAACGAGCAGCCCACTCCGGAAACACTAAAGAGTGAGTTCATTCCAAAAATGTATATCAACCAAGCTAAATTATAATCTAACTTTAACACAGCCAAGGACATTGGTGTGGCTCTCTGTGCTCAACTGGCGCTCAAGCCTCAGTCTTCACATGAGCTGGAATTTGTGCTCGCCTGGGACATGCCCAAGATCCAATTTCCACGCAAGCTGCAAACGCACACACGCTACTATACCAAGTACTTCGATGACAGCGGCGAATCTGGCCCCAGGATATGCGATTACGCATTGAACCACTATGCCAGCTGGGAGCGGCTCATCGATGCTTGGCAGCGACCCATACTCAACGATGAGTATGCTTGATTTTCTTGTTTATCAGAGCAGTCGAACTAATTCTTCATTCTCCATTGTATAGAGACCTGCCCGACTGGTATAAATGTGCCATATTCAATCAGCTGTATTTCATCTCGGATGGTGGCACCTTGTGGCTCAAATGCGATTCCTCGCTGGGCAAGGAGCTGGCTTATGATGATCCACGCTTGGCGTATGGTCGCTTTGGCTATTTAGAGGGTCATGAGTACCGCATGTATAACACTTATGATGTGCACTTCTATGCTTCACCAGCATTGGCGCATCTCTGGCCCAATCTGCAAGTAAGCTTGCAGTACGATTTCAAGGATGCCATTGCCGCTGAGCTTAACGATACTCGCAAAATGCTCTACGATGGCAAAGTTATGCCGCGCAAGGTCAGGAACTGTGTGCCACATGATCTGGGAGATCCTGATGAAGGCAAGTTAATGTAAAATCTTTATTCAATTCGTTTATTCTATATATAGTATTTGATTGCAGAACCCTTTACGCTTATCAATTGCTATAACATACATGATGTGAACGATTGGAAAGATCTGAATACAAAGTTTGTGCTGCAGGTCTATAGGGACTACTATGTGCTCAATGAACTGGCCCAGGCACAGGCGGACAATGCGAGCAAATTCAGTTCCATTGAGTTTATCGATAAGGAGAGTCTCTATGAGCTGTACTCCCAGGATAACAAGTGCAAGAACTCGGCGGATGAAAAGCACCGTAAATATTTTATTTTTAAATGCAAAAGAATACTTTATTATATTCTAGTTTTCTCGTTATCCTTAGAAAATCGAAAATCTGCATCCATGTACATCAATGAGACAAATGGCAAGGTATACCTTATGGATGCTATGGGCTATTTGAAGTCTATGTATGGCGCATGTAAAGCCATAATGGAGCGCACCATTGAATATGACAAGGACAACGATGGACTTATTGAGAACACCAAAATGCCGGATCAGACCTACGACTGTTGGGTAATGGATGGCCCCAGTGCCTACTGCTCTGGCCTCTGGCTTGCCGCCCTGCAATCCATGTCAGTGATGGCCACACTCTTGGATCAACCCAATGATTGCCTGCGCTACCAGGATATCTTGGAAAAAGGCAAGCTCTCCCTAGAGGAAAAGCTCTGGAATGGTAGCTATTATCGCTTTGATTTGTCCCACAATCACCGCGATACTATTATGGCGGACCAGTTGTGTGGTCATTGGTATTTGAAGTCCTGTGGCTTTGACTATGAGATTTATCCCAAGGAAAATGTGCGCACGGCTCTGAAGCGAATATACGACAACAATGTGATGGGTTTTCATGAGGGTAATATAGGCGCCGCTAATGGATTCATAGCGAACTCCAGCGAGCCTTCTAAGCCGGGTCATGTGGACAATAGCAATATACAAGCAGAAGAGGTGTGGCCAGGCGTAGTATATGCATTGGCTGCTACCATGATACAGGAGGGTATGTTCGAGGAGGCTTTTCAGACGGCGGGCGGCATGTACAAGACCATTTCCCAGCGCATTGGAATGAACTACGAGACGCCAGAAGCGCTATATGGCGAGAAACGATACCGCTCTATTGGCTATATGCGACCACTGAGTATTTGGTCCATGCAGGTCGCCTGGGATCGTCGCAAGGCCTTACGTGACTAAATCTAGTTTACCAATATTTATACATATGTACCGCGATACCAAAGTTGTTTCTAAGCTGTCACAAAGAGGTTCTTAGCTTTTGGTTCTTGAGATCGCAATGTTTCGAGCTTATGGCGGTTCTGAGAGCCATTCCAAACCATAAAATTGTATTCAAATGTTTACAGAATAGCTTTATATATATGTATTTTCTAATCTAAGTTTATCTGGTTGCTTGTTTTCAATGTCTTCTTCTAGCTACTAAGCATGTCCATATATTCATTTGGCAGTTACAAATCACAAATTAGTACAATTATTGAATGGTATTCATAAATGTGTGATGCACAAAACCTATCTAAGTGTTAGCTAATCAAGATCTTTACACTGATTCACGCATTACAATGCTTAATTAATTATATATGTATTATGTATGTCTTAAAAAAAAAACACAAATATTAGCAAAGTGTTCAAATGTTTGTCAATATATATATATAATATGAATGTGGAAAATCTAGTGTTGTTGTTTGGTTTTTCATTTTATTTATGTTTCTAACTTATTTAATTTAAATCTTAGTCCTATTCAACAACAAGCTCGACAGATGATCAAATCACCGAACAATGCGGACATCAACCGTTGCAAAAAATCACCAGAGGTTGCTCTTAGCCTACTCTGCGGATGCCTGCTTCTTTGCTCCCCGCTGTTCGAGCCATTGTTGTATGAACTTCTCGTATTCTCGCCGACTCCGGCAGAGAATAACCAGCGTAGAAGGTCGACAGCCGTATGACGCCAACTCGTCCATGCGCTTTTGCGTGGTCTTCAGGCTATGACATAAAATGCGCGGCACCTGAGCAATTTCGAATCGCGTGAATTTTGCATCATTAAGTAAATAGTCCAGCACCTCCTTGATCTAATCAAAAATATACTATAGTGTTTAATGGACTCATTTACTACCAAATTTACCTTGGTAACACGAACTGTGTGCACTTGTGGATGCCTGTCCATAATGGCATTGGCTTCACTTACGGTGAAGTCCAAACGATGTGCCAGATACTCCACAACTGAAGAGAACTTTCCCAGCACCTGTAGCTCGTCCAGTGAAAGCTTAAGAGAACTGTGCAAAATTAATTGATTGTAGCAAATATTTATTATATCGATATAGATATATATGGAATTCACCATACCGTTGCAAAATTGGTTCTGGACACCGGACCATCCATGGCATTATTTTGTCCTTTTTGGCACGCTTGGCGCGTTCAAAGCGCAACTCAACCGATTTGGGTGTATAGCGGAAGGCCCACAGATCCTTAAGTATGTTGATGGGCGATACATTATAGTGAATCATGTGCTGCAGGTTCTTCTCAAACATGTCATAGGGCATTTCCAGTATAAACAATCGTTTGGACAGATATTTGGTGACAATCTCTGGACGAACGTCTAACTTCTCGCTTATATAGTAGACCCGATTCTTTTGAGATAACTCTCCGGTTTCCGCATTTAAGGCACTCACTAGCTTCCGAAGGCGTGGAAGCGTCAGGCGCAGGAAGGGAACAAAGTGGTTAATGTCGTGCATTTGCATTGTTTTGATTAACTGCAGCTTGAGATCCATGCGTTCTAGAATGTATCGAGCCTTTAATTTAAACATTATCAAAATGTAATTCCCTCCTTACTCTGATCTAGGGCTAGCAGCCAGGGGTACTCAACAAAGCTATGCTTTGTGATCCCTTGCATTATCAGTGTATCCATCGTTTGAATAAGGGGTCGATTGCGATAGAAGCGCTGAACTTGATCATCACTTACAATGCGCTGCACTTCGGCCTCCGTGAGACGGAAACGCTCGCGCAGCGCCTCAATCAAAACACTGATCCGACTGCCAGTTTCCAGATCTGCTCGATACGGCACATAGTCACTATCCGTCTCGTTGCCGATTTGTGACGCATGGCTACTAATTCTGGCCGATGCCATTGCCGGCTTCTTTAATATCCTGTTATCCTCATGTTCATATTGTGTAAATAGCGCCCGACAAGCTGTTGTTGTTAAAAGAGATGCTGTGTGTGCTTTCGAGTTGAGGTGTAATGTGCAAGCACTTTGAATGCTGCGCACCAGACTTCGCAGCATAGTTAAAGTTGATATTTTTTCTAGTTGTACTTAATTATACAATAAAACTCTATAAACATTTTTGTAAGTGCTGCAAATATTTACCAAACAGCTGTTTATAAAGTTGCCATTTTATTCGATATCTATGCGATCTGGCAAGGCTCCTCTACATGACTCATCGATAATAAATGTGTTCAAATATTTCATGTATAATCGATATAAATTTGAAACATCGTAGTCGCTACACATCTTTAGCTGAAATCCGCGCCCAATAAAATTCGACATTCAAAATCCCTAAATAAATATGTCAAGTTTTTGTATACAGGATGTTCCATACATATCATCGCTGCAGTGCCACGTGTGCATATACAACAGGGCGTGCGACTTAAGAAGAAAACAACAACAGTTATCAATTAATAAAACTTTAATGCAAACAAACGAACAACAACCTGCTATTTTCAATACCAGTGTTCAGTGTATAGGATGTAAGCTTCAATCTTACTGCAATTTAAAGCATTTGGAGGAAGATCATGGACATCGCGACATTTGCAGAGTGCTGAGTGATTTGCAAAAATCACAAAATATTAAGCACCCGTTACTCCTAAATGGCGAAATCACCTCTGGACTGCAGCACTCCATTTCACAACTGATGTTGACGGTGCGTGTGAAGTTGGGCCGAACATTGACACCGCGGGAGCGGGAACTTATTGGCTATCCGGCGTTATGTGCAGTGTGCTTTCGTCTGGATAAGCTGACTGCCTGTTCCGGCTGTGCGGCTGTTGCCTACTGTTCACCGGAGCATCGCTGCAGGGATCGCGTCCATCACACGCAGGAAGTGTGTCAGACATTAGCGCTTTTCTATTCACCATTTCGGTTGCTGGAGAACAAATTAGAAATCAAACACTTCAGACAACGCTGCGACCTGGAACGCAGTGATTTAGTCGAAGCGTTCAACCTTGCAACTGGAATACAGGTGGACAGCCAACCTTGGCGATCCATAGAGGACTACGAACGTTTTGCCGCGTGCTCATCATTCAGCGGCATTGCCAGCATTTGTCTGGCGCTGACCCATATCTCGTTTCTGGCAGCACCACGTGAGATTGTCAGCATTTATGTTGTGGGTGCCAGTGAGAAACATCGACGCTACTTCCAGGAAATGCATCTTAAATTCTTCTTCCTGCAATACCAATCTATTGGCCAACTGGATCTATACTTCATTGGACATAAGCTGCAGCCCGACGCTCGCGAGGAAGTGTTGACTTTAGAGTTACAGGTATGTAAAAGCCAAACAGAGACTTGGAGTTATCTGATTTTGTATCTAATTTTTTACAGGGCTACAAACGAAAAGTTGTAAAGCGCACATTTTCAACAACATTTGAAAGGTTTGCAAAGACGCGTAGGGTGGATCCAGTGCTGATCATAATCTATAATCCGGATTTCGTTGATCTAGACAACTTAACGGATAGACTGGTGGAACGTCGATATTCACATAATGGTTACGACTGGCGCTCCTACCTCTTAGAAACACTGTTCACCTACGGCGTACCGATTTGTATTACGTCGCCCACTAAAATGCAATCCCGGTCGAACATTACATGTGTTAATTTGCTTGCTAAGACTTACGAAATTGGCGTGAAATGTGCCTACAATTGCAGAGAGAATCCGTATAGAGAGATATTGCCAAATCATAATCCATGCCCAGATGATGGTGAAACAATTATCTATGATAATAACTATTTAGAAGTCATTTTTACAAGTAAAATATTCTAAAAGTTTCATAAATCTTTTTTAACAATGTCAACACATGTATTTGACCAAATGACTGTTTATGTGTGTCAAATCGATCATATTTTAAATCTCGAGAAAAGCGGCATAAATGTTTTTAAAACAGTACATACTCTCTCTTTACTCTTCATGGTATAAATATGAAATTTTATCACAATATAAATCAGAATATGAAGAATATATTTCTCAAAATTATATTCTTTCTTTTATACTTTAGCTTATGATAAAATATGATCTTTAATTTACTATAAGTTATGACAACATCATAAATAGTTTTATATTTCAAGTGCCACACTATATTCCGACTTCTAAATGTGTTCATTACAAAATAATTTGAATGACTGGAGCTCCAATATAAAAGGAAATATTTCGCAATTTTTAGAAAAATTTTGATTAATATTAAGTTTTGTTTTTGTTTTTTAATATGAATAATAATAATAATATGCGTTTCGTTTACAAATAAACTTAAACTGTTTGGATTAACAAGACGGGTAGATTAAGTTTTGTAATTGAATTTATTGCAAAGAATACTGTTTTCCAACTCTGGTATGTGATCAACTGTAATAACAACTTGTAAAATGTATGTAAAAAATCATGAAATATTTATCACAATGATTCTATTATTACTGGCCTTTAAATAGACCAATAACCAAAACAATCGGGAAATCATAAGAGTTAAAAACAATTTGAAATTTACTCAATCATTTACTCAACATCAATGTCCTTGGTGACGCGGCCAACCCAATAAACGAATCCGGTCTGTACCACAGTAGCCATAAACTTGACATTGCCCTTGTAACCTGCTGGTGGAATCCAATCAAAAGTCAGACCGCTCAAAGGACTGCCCTTAGTAGCCTTCAGATGGGTCAGGGTATCCTGCAATGGTTAGATATTGGTATTTGATACGAGCTTTAGTCCAGAGAAGTCACGGAACTCACCTGGGGTCCCGAGCAGTCCAGTGTCTGGGAGTGCTGAGTGTCCACAACGTGGAATTTTCCAACAACACGATTCTGTCCATCGCGTGCCTGAATAATAAAGCCTAGGAACTTATCCCCTCCCAAAGTGAGGGTCAACTTTTGATCGCCGTGCACATGAGACGGACCAGAGAAGCTATATGGCGGCTTCTTGGTCTGCAGTTCGGCACCGTGTTGCGGTGTCAGATCACGACAAGCAGCTTTGGGTGCTCCCTCAGAGTAGGCGTTGACACTAACGGCCAAACAGGCAATAATCAAAAGCAAACGGAACATTGGGCCTATAAGTTAAAGGTCGAAATATTAGTTTTAATTACACATTATGGGTATTCATTTTGCGGATTATGTCTTTAGATGTCCGCGAATTTAAACTGTCAAAAAAATATTATTTATTTAAGTAAGTATGATGATAAATATATTTAATTATTGTACCTCATTTGATGGGTATTTACAATAAATAAAATGTTTTCTTGTATTACCTAATAATATATGCGTTATTAGACTATTTGCGCTTTAGATAGAATAAAAATGCTGTAGTAGAATTTTAAAACCGTGTATTAACTTTGTTCCTTACAGTATTTATATATATTCTTGATCAGCATCACAAGCCATATTTGCTTTAAAAAACTTTTATTTTTTTTATATTTTTATTAAATTGATCTTTATTAATTTTAGTTGTTTTTTAAGGTGACCCTACACTTGACATCATTACTCAGGAATACCAAATATGTTTGTAATTCATATTTTCCCATTTTTATTATTTTAAACCAATTTATGGCTACGTTTATTTGTATTAAGAACATAGTGATTCTTACGATTTTTGACTTTAAAATTCTAAGAAAATTATAATCATTCCCAGAGAGTCAAAAATTGTAAAAAGAATTCTAAGGATTACTATTTTTCGGTGTGTCGCTTTTTACTTCAAAGTAATATGTTGTTACCAAATTCAAAAAGCCGTTAAATATCAGTTTTAATTTGCATTTAATTGCAAATGCATGTTGACTAATTAATCAATTAGCATTGACGCTGAAGTGCGTTTATTTTTTTTATATTATTTTGACCTTGGCCAGCTTAAGATTGTCATCGACCGCTGTCTAATAGCAGAGGTTAAAGCATTATTTATATACCCTATTCTCATTGAAAATTCATAAAACAAGGTGTATAACAATCTGCATAATTGTGAAAAATAAATAAAATATTTAAATTGGAAACCAGATGCAGTTTTCTAACTGACTGTTTTGCAGGTGGTTTAGCCTTGAATCAATGGATTGATAGTGATAAGCAAGGAACATTTATTAGAATGCCGGTAAAGAGATTTTAAGTAATCCGAAAAGATCGCATGTCTTCTCGAAGCATTGAAGAACTTCCACACCATTGGGACATAAATCCTTTAATATCTTTGTTAATCTACATAAAGTCGTATAAAATGTATAACGTAATAATTATAAACTTGGCCAACTGACAATTTCATGGATGACTAAAAACAAAACAATAATCAGAAACTGGTTTTCGGGCTATAAGAAATTCGAAAACCTGTTTGGTGTACAATTCCAGGGAGCTGCGATTTCATAAAATTTAAATGATAGCTGAAATCGTGTTTGGAACAAAAAATCGTATAACTAATTGATGTGAAGAATGACAATTGAAAATGCACATTATTTCCTGAAACATAGAAATCGTGTGGCTAACTCAAGTTTATTCACTTCAAGTTCAAGGGAACAAGTTGCATAGTCACCGATTGATCTGAAAGCAATCAATTCACATTTAAAGCCTTCTTTGAAAGACCTTGTCGATGCCCAAAGACCCAAGAAAAATATACATGCATATGATAAAAATGTCAATCAAGTTTTTCAGTGTACTCAGACAAGTCTCAAATTTAAATGAACTTACATATAAAAGTCTTGTTATATGTTAAAGTTCAGCATTGGATAAGTTGCCATGGCTACATTAACATTTAAGTTCCCTGTAATTATTGAAAATAGATAAAATGAGGTATAACACTTAAAGATCAGTTAAGATCAACGCGAGGAGAAGAGTCTAGGTAAAAAAAAAAAACTAAATTACCATACACAAAAGAATGATCTTTCTTATATAGCACTAAATTCCTTATTGTGATTGCTCTCGTTTTCTATAGAGATAGTTATATAACAATGTAATCTATTTTTATTTTGCTTACCGATCCAATTTCTTCCCGCCAAATTGATATTATATCAAAATCGAACATGTATTTACTTTGAAGCTCAAGAAGATAATAGGCGACGCCATTACTATTTTATGATATATATTACAGGAATTCCTCGAACGCAGGACCTTTGCCCGGGACAAAATACCCCTATAGCCCCCACCTAGTTGCGACCCTGACTGTATGTCCTATTTTATAAACTGTCACATACAGATCGATTTATGCTTTGGGACACATACGATTCGTACTTATCATTTGCAAAGTAAAGGGTATTTGTTAGTCGAAACCTCTCAACTGTTGTGTTCTCACTTATGTCTTTCTTGTTTTTAGTGTGCGAGTATTTACTATATTTATGGGACTGTGCTAAACCGGTTACTTTATTTGTTTAAATAAAATCTCATCGGTTTGGCGTATTTCTTTGGCCACAAAACCTCAATTATCGAGTTTTGTAATGTTAGGAAAATTATGCAGTTGTTTTTTTTTATGTTAAGTCGCTGAAGCTTGAAACACGCTTTGAGATTTAACAACTATACAAATATTAAAATATAGTCATTGTTGTTTAGTAACACGCAAAATTTATATGAGAAAATCTTAGATTACAATCTATAAATAATAAATACAGTAATATCTATTTTAGACTATGAATATTTCCAGAAACTTTGATGAGCTCCTGACCAATATTCCAATTTTATTATTTTTTTTTTTTTAACTTTTTTGCATTTAAAAAAACTAATTGGCATATCGCCATTTTGAAATTAATAGATCTAAACAAAAATTGTTGAACTTCTTTTAAATATATTTACATATACTTTAATTTAAAGGCACAGAACGTTATTTTAATGAAATATTACCTACCACTTAAGGACTAAACCACACGACACAAAAGAAAAACTTGAAATGAGCTGAAAATTCTACAACAGCTCCCTATTTATACTCAAAATATAAAGCCAACCATAAGCCGGTCCACTCAAGCTACAATAAACAATAGCTTTATAAAGACCGGTCGGAGCTATAAAGCTTTATTCAAAAGCTAAAAAATCGCAAAGAGGAAAAAAAACCTTATAAATCGATGCTCTGTTGTTGCTCGAAGCTCAAATGAAAATAGATTAGAAACGTATTAGTTCAAAGATAAATTTTCTTATGATTTGATTAGTAGCGATAATTTTATCAATAATATTGAATCGCAGACTTATTGTTTATTCTGAATAACAACAAATGTCAATCAATAAGTAAAATTATCGACTTAATTCAATTACCTGCATAGTTCCACCTTTTATTTTATTTATTGTCAAGCTATAAGCAGCCGACATTTAACTATACATTTAAATTAAAATATAAATTTAATTATTACAGCGTAATGTAAATGTAAATGTAATTATAAATATATATTTTATATTCTGGGGGTATCTAAAATGAAAAAGAAAACGATTGGTCCAACATTCGCTGCTAGGATTGGGGAAAACCCAGAAAAACCCAATCAGACCAAGATAAAATTAGAGATTAGTTAGTTAGTTAGAAGTTAGAAACAATAATATAGAGGCTTTAATAGTAGGCGAAGAACGCTCGAAACTAATCGTACGGTACAGATTGTTATAGTCAGCACACAGAATACGAAAAGGTTCATGCAAAGCCCAGTTAGTGGTGCAATGCTGAAGATAAAGAGGATTAAAGTTACGAGTTAATCTAAAAGGTATGTTGAAAGTTATTTCGTCCATCAAGCTAACTGAGTCTACTTGACCCTGTAGTAATTTATGGACGAACATTACTCCAAGCATAATTCTACGATTAGTAAGAGAGGGAAGATGGATTAAGCAAAGTCTACTAGAGTACGAAGGCAACTGTATTTCTGAGTTCCAGTTCAAGCCGCGAAGAGCAAATATTAAAAATTGTTTTTGAACCGATTCTATTCTGGCACGATGTGATTCGTATTGAGGAGACCAAATGCATGACCCATACTCAAGAATCGGACGAACAAGAGATGTATATAAAAGCCTAGTAATATAAGGATCATCAAATTCCTTTGACCATCGCTTAATAAACCCAAGAACTCCCATTGCCTTATTGACTGCAACAGCAATATGTTTATCGAACTTCAGTTTATGATCTAGAATTATACCCAAATCATTTACTGAGCCTTCGTTATCATTTAAGCATTCCAAGATAATGCCATTTAGTGAATACTGACAAATATGCCGAAAGGATCTGTAGAAAGTCATTACTTTACATTTTAAACTATTTAATTTAAGCAAGTTGGCTTGACACCAAAAAAACAGTGCATTTAAGTCCGCTTGCAAAAATCTATCAGAGAAAGGTTCACTATAGGTTAAACAAAGCTTGACGTCATCCGCATACATGAGTGCACGTGAGTGGGATAAAACAGTTGGAAGATCGTTTATAAATAACGTAAAAAGAAGTGGGCCAAGATGACTACCTTGCGGTACTCCAGACGTAGCTTTGATGGTTTTTGAAAATGAAGTTTTGAAACTAACTCTTTGCGTTCTGTTACTTAAATAGTTGGAAATCCAAATAAGAAGATTATTCGGAAAGCCGAGAAGATCGAGCTTATGAATTAATAGTGAGTGATTTACAGAATCGAAAGCTTTACTAAAATCCGTATAAATAACGTCAGTTTGCATCTTTTTCTTGAACCCTTTAATCACAAGAGAAGTAAACTCAAGAAGGTTAGTGGTTGTCGATCTACACCTCATAAACCCATGCTGAGTAGGAGAGATAATAGAACCACATAAATGTTGAAGATGAGAAGTTATTATTTTTTCAAGCAACTTCGGAATTGCAGAAAGCTTAGCAATACCCCTATAATTCTGAACGTCGCATTTAATACCCTTTTTGTGAAGAGGGATAATATAAGAGTCTTTCCATAGATTTGGAAAAGACGAAGAGTCAATTGATAAAGTGAATAACTTATGCAGCGGTCTACACAAAGATTCCGCACAGTACTTTAATACGGAACCAGGCACACCATCGGGACCTGGTGTATGTACTGGCTTAATTAATTTAAGCTCACAAAGAAGAGAGCTTTCTGTGATTGCAGGGCTATACATACAGTTTATACTGCTCAGCATGTAAGGGTAAGAGTGACCATCATGGGGTCTACTCGTAGAGTATGTAGTTTGGAAAAAGTCAGCAAACAAATCGGCTATTGATTGGTCAGAATTAGCTTGAACGTTATTAAAGGTGAGAGATGACGGAAATGATATAGTTTTGCGTTTAGAGTTTACAAATTTATAGAACTGCTTAGGATCTCTAGAGAATTCAACCTTACAACGTTGTAAGTAATTGTTGTAGCACTGAGAGTTAAGTACCTGAAAATTGGAGTTGGTAATTACATATCTGGAGAAATCGTAAGGATTTCCAGACTTTTTATATTTTTTGAATTGCTTGGATTTCACATTTTTTAAATGTGATAACTCTCTAGAGAACCAGGGGGGTCTAGTAGAACTGATAGGAAATACAAGCGGAACACAGATATCAAATAAAGAATTTAGAGTAATATAAAAAAGCTTAATGGCATTATCCAAATCAGAACATGCGTATAGTTGAGACCAATCCATACACGAAATCAGATGGTTTAGTCTATTGAAATCTGTTTTGCTAAAACACCGAATGCGCACAGCGGTATTAGATGATAATACATCTGAACGCAAAGGTAAATTAATGCATGTATTAAGAGCTGGATGGTATGGGTCTTCTGGCATAACCAATGGGTCAATCCTAGATACAATGGTATTGGTGGGGTCCAATACAAATAGCAGGTCGAGTGTCCTGTTGATAGAATTGCAAACAGGATTGATTTGTACCAAAGAAAGCTCTGAGAGGCCATCAATAAAACTATTGGAGCTATCAGGAATAAGTAAATTCGAGTCATTGGAGGCGATCCATCCAACATTGGGCAGATTAAAATCACCCAAGACAAAGAGCAAGTCAGTGTCAGAAGCTAGAGATGATATATATTTAATGGCGTTAAGATGAGTATCGTATACTGTATCATCAGCCGAGGGTGGAATGTAAGAACAAGTTAAATAAATAGAAAATTTATTGAAAGAAACTTTCACACAAATGAACTCAATGTCCGAATTAAAAGTGGTTGGAATCGGTTCCGAGGCGAGATTGGAGTCAACAGCCAATAATACTCCGCCTCCAATTCGAGTAATACGATCACATCTATATATAGTATAATTAGAAGAAAAAATAGAAAAATCTGATGTGGCGGGTTTGAGCCAGGTCTCAGTAAAACAGATGATATCAAAGTCGAAGGAATGACTGTTAAGAAATAGGCTAGATAGCTTACTATTAAGGCCTCGTACATTTTGGTAAGCTAAAGAGATAGAGGAAATTAGTTTTTTGATACTACGTTTGAAGGTATAACAGGTAAAGAGGAGCCATCACCTGATATCGGGTTCCGATCTTTCTTTCGATTTGCATTTCCTTGGTACTCAGCCACAAAAATATGTTCAGGCCAAAAGTGTTGTTGACAAATATTATCAAAAACACTTTGTGAGCACGATATTTTAAATGACGATATTTCCCTTGGGTAATTAAAATTAAATTTATCCACCGAAATATCAGCATCTTGTATTTTGTTTTGGACATAAGCCTTAACATCATACGGAGACTGATCTTTAGAAAGCCTAGAGATAAAAACATGTCTCTTAGGATTCGGAGGAGGAATGCCTTGGAGGGGCGTTGACGGGCGAGGCGGTACGGCAGTCAGTATATTGGCTACCGTATCAACTGGCGCGACATTAAAATTTACACTATTGGATAAAGATGTTGATTGTGGGGCCGAAATTTCAATAACATGTGGGTTATGGTGGGTCTTAACATGTTTAGGCAATGAATTGGTTGATAAATTGGTTGATTGAGATGTACCAATTGTATTTGAATGCTGCAGATCCAGGTCTGATTGCGGGATAGAAAAGGAAGTCTGCGCATGCCGCGAAGAAGAACTACTCTTTTTTCGTTTAGGTTGCTCATTCAATAATGATGAATTACTGAACAAGTTTTCCATATCCGAAAAAACGACATTAGCTTTATGAAAAAGCTTCGATAAGTCCTTAAAACTTTCTCTGGTTCGCTCCATATACTTGCGAACTTGCACCTCAATGTCCCGGCAAGTTTCACAACGCCATCTCAAGCCAACGTTTTTATCAAGACAATCTTTGACTTTAATGTTTAAACCAACACACTTTAAATGAAAAGTCCGGTCACAAAAATAGCAAGAAGTAAACTCTTGCCTGGAATCGGTAACATGACACTTGTTAAAATAACAGACCAAATCTGATGGCATAGTGATATAGGGTATTCTCTAGTCGATTCAAAAGTTCGTAAGGAATTGCAAATCGAAATGCCAACGCAAAGGCAAGAACACAGAAAAAACAGACAAAAACAATGCTTGGTTTAAAAGCGCCGCTTTAATGCAGAACGTAAACACAAAGCAACACAAAGATAGAGTGAGAGAGCTAGCTAACGGAGAAATAGGCTTAACGCACAATCAAAAACAATGCGCTTGCGCTTGCGCTTGCAATGTTTAAGACGATTGTTAAGTGAGAGCACAACTAAGCACACTGAGAGCGAGAGAGCACGTTAACAGAATGTTAAGTACCCAAACAAAAGCAATGCACTTAGCAGCTGATTTAAAAGAGAGAAAGAGGGAAAAAGAAAACAATAACAAATATATAAGCACAAATTGAATTGAAAATTTAGGTTTTAATTTAAATAGAACACTATTTAAGTACAAAAAATGTACATATAAAACACCAAAAGCTTATATATATTAACTACACAAATATAAATAATAATTACGTGGTTAAAATGCACAAAAACTATTAAATTCACAGAGCACAGTAAAAACACGACTGGACACAGAGAGAGTTAGTGTGTTATATATATTAAACCAATAAATGTCACGACTTTCAATGGGAAAGGTGCGAAAATGCAAATTTATAAAGTTGAAGGTCCTTGAAATTAATAAAACATATAATAATATATATATCGTAACATTTAAAGCAGCTTTGTTGTCTATTTTTTGTACTGCTTTCTAAATTATTCAATGTGAAAGTAGAGACGTTCAACAGTTATATCACTGATAAGAAAAATGTTTTAAAATCAAGATTGGTGTGAAAACTAAGAATTTTTGTCAATATTTTTATTTAAAATTTTTATGCGTATTATTTTAATTTCGTTCGTCACAAAATTGGTGAGTTAAATAATCATAGTTACAAAAAGTTGTAATATGCCATTTTGTAAATTGGAACTAAACCTTTCGATCGGTATATAACTCGATCTGATCGGACAGTCGTAGAAAATTTTCCAAATTAGCTGTTTATATTGGTAGTCGACTTTCGAACCCTTAGTGCTGCTTTCGTCACTAGAGCTGTCCGCAGTGATATAAAATTTTTTAAAGAAATGTATAAATTATTATATAAAAAATAGCTCGAAAATTGGCATTCGACACTGCAAAAAATGTAATTTTTATGTTCGTGGTTAGAGATGGGCACGGGCCTCTTCGGGCTTCGTGTCCCGCGGGCCACTTAAAAAAATCTGTGGGCTTCGGGCCTTAAGATCGTAAGCGGTCCTTTTTTTGTTCGGGCTCAGGTGTCATCAAAAAGCCCTAGGCCCGGTAGGCTAGAACAGTCACGATTTTACAATTCCTTTTCATACGGATTGATACAAATTTTTCTGGAATAATTCGCTGTTAATATCATTTACGCAAATTTTTGATCGATTTGCATCGATATTTTATTAATCCTCTAACGGGTAAGACCGTCTGTAGACGATCTTCCGTTTTTGAATTTTAAATGGAAAACTAATGAATATTTTTATACAGTTTTTTTATTATGTGTTTAGAATTGATTTTCTGACGTTCTAAAATTTATATGATTATTTTCCGATGAACCGTTTTTTTACAGAATTTTATTAAGCATTGAAATTGTGGAAAATACCAAATTTAAACATGTGTAAATGAATTGCAATTTCAATCGCAAAAAATAATTATATTGACTAAGTCGATCGATTTGTGAATTAGCCCTATAGTAGGTAATATTATTTTCTTATTTTTTGTAAAAAAAATAAGCACAAAAGCGTTACTGGAAGTATTCTTAAAAAGCGATAATCTGTAGACGGTATTGTCGGTTTTGAGCGGAAAAACATGGCCGTTCGCTTGCATCACAAGGGCTTTTGGCGATAACTTTTGCTATTTTCTGCTTCTAAAGTTTTTTTGAGTTGGTTATGGCTTACATAACTATAATAATATGAAATTTACTTAAATTTAAGTCACTATTATAAAATATATCAATTTATAAGAAATTTTTAGTGAACAAATACTTGAGTTAACCGTTATTATGTAATATGTGGAAAACTCTTTTTCAAGTACTTTGTTAAGGTAGATGTCTTAAAATATATTTGTTTTGGTAATGGTAGTCACAAAAAGAAATTTGGGAGACTGATTTGAATAAATTGAGCATTCACTTCTACCAAAATACTAACTATTTGCATCTTTTTCGATTTTATCCAACCAATTTGGAAAATGATTTGCATTATCATATCTTTATCTGATGTCAGATGAACAGCTCGCTTCCAGTAATTGTTAAGCCGGTCAAGTCATTGCAAGCCACTTCCTTAGCGGAAACAAGTCCTTTTGCTATTTTGTACGCAACTCTGCATGCTCTAGTTGCTCTTCGATCACATAGCTTGAGTCCGAAACTTTCTGTACAAGAACCCAATTCTATAATATGTTTGCCTTAGGGGCATTCATGTTAATGAATTTATAGAAGAGCCACTAATCATAAAGTAGAATAGTTTTTTTAATGTTTCCTATCCTTGTCCTTGGATTGTAACTGCTCATAAGGCCGTTCATGAAAGGGACTCCTTCCAATGTGGGTATTGTATTCACATATATCGAGGCAGTCTTTCTACACTAATTTGGACACATCACTTTTAATGTATTTCTAAAAATAACCTTTAAAACTTAGGAAAACTAAAACTACCGACTTTTACCATTTCACAGCTTATTTCGTGCAGAGTACTTTATGTTAAATTTTTTTGGGAAAACTAAAAAAAATATATTTTATTTAATAATCCCTTTAAGAATTGTTTCCATTAAAAATTTCAAGTTTCCGGTGGTATCGCTGAAGATTTTTGCCCCTCCCTCCAACAGTACGGTTTTAAGCGCATTTTTGTTGGAATTTGTCTATTTTCGAGTTGCAGATCCAAAATTTGTCCAAAAATTCTTGAATATATTGAGGTCAGGTGCCTGGAATAGTGGATCCATCACATGATATGGGCTGCGTTCTGCTTTAATGGAAAGACTCCCATGTGTTTTATAACTTATATCCCACAAAAAAAACCTCTACACGAGGTAAAAGTCTAGTGACGAAAGCAATTTTTAGCCCCAAAATTTCGGATATCCAATTGTGTGACGAGCAAAATTTAGTTTATTATAAAATTTTTAAATAAAAATAAAAATTATTAAAAAAAAAAACTCGAAAATTGGCATTGTGCACTGTGCTCAAAAAGGGCGAGCTTCTTCTTTTTACATAAAAACTACTTTTTGCACAGTGCCGAATATCAATTTTCGTGTTTATTTTTTAATAATTTTTATTTTTATTTAAAATTTTTATAATAAACTAAATTTATAAAATAATAATAAAAAAATAAAAAATTTTACAAAAAGGCCCCAACGGCCCCATTAGCTGCGATTGCTTAAATTTTTCCCCTCCCACTTACACCCCCGTATATCATGAACCAGGTGAGTTAGAAAAAGTTTAAGTATGCCATTTTGTAAGTTAGGACTCAACCTTTCGATCGGTATATAACTCGATCTGATCGGACAGTCGTAGCAAATTTTCCAAATTAGCTGTATATATTGCTAGTCGCCTTTCGCACCCTTCGTGGTGCTTTCGTCACTAGAGCGAACTGCCGTTCGCAGTGATAAATGCATGCACAATATTGTGTTGAGCTACTAGAGACTGTGTTAGTGCAATTTGGAGAAAATAATTTTGGTGATACCTGGATTTTCCAGCAGGATAATGCATCCATACCGCAAAGCTCACTAAGGCTTCTTTTAAAAATTCCCAAATCCTTTTCTTAGATTTTTCAAGAATGGGAGAAATTGAAAAACCAAATGCTTCAAAACTTGGTTAATTCAATGCCAGGTCGGATAAAGAAGGTGTTGAACAACAAAGGTTGTTCTATTTAATATATGTTTATCGCTTAACAAATAATTTTTTGCTTTTTCAAGTTTTGACATAAATATAATGAATTTGTCCTGGCTATTTATTTCGCTACAGAATATTTTGTCTTAATTTTCTTAATTTTTTTTTTTTATTAAAATATGTTAAAATCTATTGATAATATTATTAAGTTAAGAATATAATTTGTTTTTTAAAAATATATGGAGCGGCTCAGTTGTTTTACCTTACAACGCGCATCTTATTCTAACATATATTGATGCCAGCCTACCGCACTTGTTAAATTTCTACAATACCGAAATTACGATAACTCCTTAAATCTGGGAAAACAACTCGGAGGAAGTAGACAGGATTTGAGGACCAGTTGGTTCAAGTATTTGCAATAAAGATCGAATGCCTAAGAAAGGCTTGAAGCTTGCTGTTGTTGATAAGGATAGTTCTTCTACATCGATGGGTATCAGAGATCTGCAACGGGTAAGAGATGTTCGATCAGGCTCGAACGCTGACTCGTACCCGCTGTTATTTTTTCACTTTGGTTGCGCGATCGGAGCAGATTGTTCAAACCGAGTGTTTGATTCAAACAGTCAGTTCGACGATCGTCTTGGATCGTGATCGCTTGTGAGCATTTGTTTCGATCGAGTCACGAGTCATGATCGAACTTGCTGCTTACAATAATATGTATTTATGCGTGTAAATACGTGTATGTATGTATGTATTATATATAAAATTTATATTATTTATTATAAATGCAATAGTAGTTATGCTTAAAAGCTGCGTATACTTAAATACATACATACATACATACACGCAATTGCACATGGACATAATATAATAAAAGTATTCAAATTTTTTTACAGACTAGAAAATAGAATTAATCTTTAAATAATATAAAATAAATTATACTTTTATTATTTTAATGTATTTTATTTTTTCATTTTAGTTTTTATTTAATATATTAATTTTTTTTTTCCATAAAATAATTTTAATTTTAATCAACTGTTCTAAGCGGACATTAAAAAAATAAAATAATATTTAAAATTAACTTAATAATTTATTAAAATGTGTGTACATAATTGCGTTTATATACAAATGCACTTACATAAATATAAATACTAATGTATGTACATGCGCACATTCACTTAGAAGAAGAATCAGAAAAAAAAATACAAAAACAACACTGTCGTTTTCAATCATACTCGAACGATCACGAAAGCTCAAAAATAATTTCGATCATTGCTAGTCGATCGGGAATCGATCGAAACGAACGCTCACAAACGCTCACGATCAAGTACGATCATATGACTCGAGCGCTACTCGACCCGAATTGTTCAAAAGCAAAACAATCATACCCATGACTCGATACAAAACAAAGAGACCCGTGACTCGATCGAACACATTGCGTTCGAGTCGCTGAGTTGATTTGATTTAATTTTTCGCACTGATGTTCGATCATACTCGAACACACCCGTTGAAGTTCTGTGATGGATATATGACTAACACTTAAGGTGAATCTGTTGCCTGAGTGTCTTGGAAAGCATTGAATGAGAGGCTTAAATCTAAAAAAAAAAGCATCTGAGTTATCATTTTCCAATTTTCAAATGGTTTCGGAATAGTTTGGCTTCTAGATTGAATGTTGTCGACAACATAAACGGAGTCCCATAACTATTATACTAGGCAACAGCCCAAATCTGAATTGAACCAAACCTATTTTTTTGGATAGATTTGGGGCCCCAAACGACGAAAAACATATTTTTTTTCTATTGCACAATTTTTTTTTATAATTTAATTAAAATTTGTTTGGTTTTTCCTTGCCGTTTTTTAGAAGTGCGTCCACTTTTGTCATCATTACTTAAGAATGCCAAAACCTATATTCAAAAGCTTTACTTTTCCTGAAAATTAATGAATATATCTGTAATTTATCCATACATAGTCTAAGATTTAAGCCAGTAGCTTAAGAGCTATTTATTTTTGAATTAAGAAAATCTTATTTTTAAGCTTTTTTTAGCTTCTTTACTTTGAAATTTAAGGAAAACTCGAATAATTTTTTGTTTGCAAAGCTGCATTTATTGTGCGTCGTTTAAGATGTGATTCATTAAAATCTATGAAGAAACGGCGATATAATATTTTATATCAAGGTATGTTTTTAATGATTTTTATGACTTCATGCAAGCATGACCTTCAGTATGAAAATTTGTTGTGTTTTTTGAGATATCCTAACCAAGCTCACAGGAAATCAATTTGCTGTTGTCTTACGCATTTTGACCAAATTTGGTTGAAATCGGACCACCATAACATATAGCTGCCATAGGATCAATCGAGCGATGTTTAACACTGACTCCAGCAACTTAAAATTCCAAATAAATTTGGACGATGAAGTGATTGTGTTGGTTGCGCCAATTTTTCACAGATATTTTATCAAAATAATTCTTATTTGCGATTCGTCAAAGCATGGTCGCGCCTCCACTGCTTTACTTAAAGTTATCCTTCCTCGTCCTGAAAATTTTAATCGCGTTTTTATTTTGTTTTCCGCATAGCAACTTGTGTCTCCATGTTTGACATAGAGTCCATCAGGAATAAATGCAAAGTAAATTTTCCTGATAGACTCATCAGCTGTTCTCTCATTTCACACATGCTCTCGATATTTCGATTATCGATATAAAACTGTGGATTTTGTTCAAGTTGCTGGATATACACCAAACGAAAACTAAAAATTCCTCCCAACGTTTTTTTATATGAAGCTTGACAGGAACTCACAAAATGTGTATTCCTTGTAGTCTTATATATCATCACCAAAATAAGTTCGAATTTGTCCACTACATCATATAGCTGCCATAGGACCGATCGGTCTGAAATCAAATTTTAGTATTAAAAACTTTTTGGTTTTTTGATATTTCTTAACTAAACTGATTAGATTATGCATTTAAGTTTATCTTATGCATCCTTACCGAAGTTGGTTTAAGTCGGTCCACTATATCATATAGCTGCCATAGGACTGATCGGTACAAAGTCAAGTTTTAGTATAAAATACTTTATTATTTTCATAAGTATCTCTTCAGACGGTCTTCAGTATCTTGCAATTAACAGTTGTCCATCCAACGGAAAACTATGAAATTTCAAATTTAGGCTTAATTTGTATACCCTGAGCCCATTGGGCAAAAAAGGGTATAATGCATTTGGCAGAATGTATGTATTAGGCAGAAGGGGGCGTGGTAGACTCCCAAAAGTATATATTCTTGATCAGGATCAACAGCCGAGTCGATTGTCCGTCTGTCTGTCCGTCTGTTTGATCGCGTCGATCTCAAAAACAATAAGACCTAGAGACTTCTTACTTTGTATGTAGGTTCCTGGATACCGTACGTTTTTATTTTTGGATCGGACAACTATTACATATAGCTGCCATAGGAAAGATACATAGAAAATTAAGTTTTTGTATGAAAAGCATCTTTAATTTTTGGGATTACTCAACCAATCTCACACGATATATATTTGGGGTGGTATTATAAATCCTGACCAAATTTGGTCCAAATTGACCCACTATATCATATAGCTGTCAGATTAATTTATACTTTTTTTAAATTTTTATATTCATATTTTGTTGGTCACAAAATTGGATATCAGACTTTTACCTCGTGTAGAGGTTTATTCTTGTGTGATCATTGGCACGCCGAAAATTTAATACTCTTGAAGAGTCCTGCAAGTTTTGTTGACATCTCAAGAAAGTTTTATGGTAGTTAATTTAAGTTGGTAAGTTAAGCGTATTGTATTTATTATTGTGGATTGATATTTTTGATTTCAGTATTTCCAAATCTGAACAAAATCACAGATTGCGGATAGTTTACAAGTATTCTGCTTTAAATCGATCGCATCTATATGATATAGTGATTCGACCGCAGTCTGCTGGAAATAGACAAGTTTCATCGATATTCTTAGCTTTAAAACTGAGAGACTAGATTTGGGCGTTGACGTACATAGTATGTAAATTCAAGTGGTCCAAACGACACCAAGCCGAAGCTTGTTACGAGCGAATCTCAGGGACCACCCCCCGCCCAGGAGACCGAGGGGCGCAGTCGTATAAAGGACGACACGTTCGCGGCAGACAGAAATGAGATGAAAAAGAAGAAAATAAAATAACACATATATAAATAGAAACAGACGGACAAAAGGACATTCGAACATTTTAATAACGACTGAACTTGTGGACAAATTTTATGACAAAAATATATTAGTAGTAATATCGAACCTCAGTAATCTGTGCTTGAAATCAAATAATTATTCTTTTAATTTTTGTCAAATTCATTTTGAATATGGGAGCTGAGCAATCAGCATTGTTGGTCTGCACACAAACTGGAAAACCAGAGGCGCCTCTAAGGCTCCGCAATGCTGAGCAATTCTTTCAACATTACTTTGATAACATGGCGGAACCTCGAACGGGACCCGTAACGGAAGCTTTAATGCATTTGATATTAAATGGACCCCAGCATTCTTTGGGTACGTTAAAATATTCTATAATTAAGCGATTAACTTATTAATTTTAAAATTTACAGAGGGAAAAGAGTTGAGATGCTGGACTAAACTATTAGAGCAAGATTCAGGATATGAGAATTACGAGATAGAAATGAATGAATTGGAAGAGACATGTGATAATGAACAAGATATGACATTTCGAAATGGGGAAGCAGTTGACGATTTATCTGAAGGTGATATTAGCATTAAGTCCACTTCCTTTAAAGATAATCAGCATAGCGGGGATGATAGTAAATTTGATCTGACTCCACTGGAGATTGACGACCAGCAACCAATTGGGTTGCTTAGAATGGATGATCCTAATCAGGAGTTCATAAAACGAGTAGCTGATTTAAGTAACGAGAATATTTAAGGCAGACACAGAAATAAGATTTATATAATTTTACATAAATCTAAAGTTTATGTACAAGAAATTCTAACTATAAAAACCTACTTAAAATTTACTTTTTTCAGTTTAAGCGATTTGATTGGCCTTACGATGCCCCGTCGCTCCTCACGGTGCTTTTTCAATTCCGCCTCTCGTTTCTTTGCGTAATTCTGCGATTTCTTTTCCCTGTTCACTTCGAATGTCATTTGACGATTGCCGAGTGAACGGCCCACATTGGTTACTTGACCCTCGAGGTTGGACATGACGCGCACACGGTCCTGAAGACTGACCTGCTTGATGCGCCGCTGCAGCTCACTGTTGCCTTGATCTTTGTCAATAGCCGTCAGCTTAAAGTTCGGCATAATTGAGGGCGGCTTGTTAATGTTGACATTCGCTAGTGGAGACACATAATCATCTGGTCCATCTGGTTCTTCGTCTTCGTTCTCGGCTTGCTGCTCCTCTTCATCACGCTTAAGCTTAGCCTGCTTGTAGGCCTGCTTCATTTCCTTGACATAGTCTCGTCTGTCCTCATCGTCTGAGGACGCATCATCACCACTGCTGTTGTCGGCATCGCTCTTCTCGAAGCCAAACAGATCTTCATCATTGTCGCTGTCTTCGCGCGGATTCGCCTCATCCGCGTGCAGCTCTGCGACGTGTGCAACCTCGACGCGCTGCTTCAGCTGCTTGGCCTTCGACTTATCTAGACGATTGAGCACTGGTGCCAGCAAACGATACTCCTCAGCCTCTTTGTTAACTGCAAAGTCGGTGTTCTCGAACATTGCCTTGAAACGTGAGTCTTGCAACAGACTCGGCATATTGCGCTGCTTGGCACTGTTGGAGGGATTTGCCTGCTCATCCATAATCTTAAGTGCCAGTTCTTTGTTGACCTTTGGAAGCTTAGATTCAATTTGCAAACGGGACTTGCGTTCACTTTCGATCTCTTGCCGAACTTTCTCCTTGCGGAAGCGATCAAATGCAAATGGCTCTACAACAGCCTTAGCCTTGTTATACAGCCGCACATTCATGAAGTAGCTGCAGAAAAATAATTTAGTTTTCCAGAGTTAATGATAGTTATATATTTAATGACTTACCCATGCATATAGCCCTTTAGTAGATTGGTACCAATGAGATGTTCCAAACCCAGTTCTGCGAGTTCCTTTTGCGTGATAAACTGATAATCATCGAAAACGTTCTCGACCACCTCTGATTCAATCTCTTCAGTGAGATTATCAAGGAAGGAGCACCAGCGAGGTGCTGGTCCCATGGCAGGTACGTAATACGTCAACATCTTGACATCCTCTTGGGCCAGAAAGAACATTCCCGTATCCGGAATAGTGCAGAAGTCATTAAAGGATGTTGTCGATTCCACATAGGCTATTTGCTTGCCTGTCTGCTCGTCCCATAATTTCAACGTGGCCTCATCCAAACTGTAGACAGCATTCTGTGCCGGATTGAAAGCTAATCGCTTGATAGGCAAATTATTGAGATGATTTTTAACTAACAAAGGTTGCCGGGCACGTATATCATATAGCAAAACATGTCCCGAAGCCGTGCCAACTCCCAAGTGGAGACCATTACGATATTTGAGTGACGTTACTGAGGGGAACTCTTTGACACCTGGTAGTTTCATGGCCACATCCAAAGTAGCACAACGCTGTTTGGTGCGAGGATCCCAGGCCTCCACTGTGCCCTCTTTAGTGCCCACTACTAGCAAATGATGCTCAGGGTTTACTTCGCAGGCGTTCAGGCAGCTGGCGTCCGACTCATACGGCTGCAGAAACTGACCTCGTTCCAAATTCAGTCGATAAATATCCTGTCGAAAAGTAATTTTAAAGTAAAGTTGCCTCCGTAGTCAACAAGTGTCTTTACTCACTCTACCCACGCCGACAATGTACATATCACAGCTGGGCTTATGGTACTTCATATCGCGACCAAAACGTGGAATGCGGAGCCTGTAGTGTCGCCCATGTGCTGCATGAATTTCCACATAACGATCGCATTGGAGAAACACCATTTTGCTGTAATCATCACTTATCACCTCAAATGTGGTCACTTCTGAATCGAAGCATCGCTCAAATTTGATGGACAAGTTGGATACTTCAAAGCATTTCACACGGGGCTTGTAAGTTCCCGTAGCAAGGATATACTGTTGATCTGGACTCATGCGAATGCTTGTGCAAACGCCGGGCATATCAAAATCCTGTATCAGCTCGATTTGACGGCGTGTGTCCACTTTTTTCATCAGCTGTGATCGCTTACGCCGATCGGTGAGCCACTTCAAAAGACAAGCATTAATTAGTTAATGCGCTGTCTTAGAATGAATTAACTTACATCTGGCACCGATTTGCCGGCGCTTAAGTTGTAGATTTTCACATCGTTCACTTCGTTGACAAACATTACTGCATTTTAATAGTAAGAATCGTGTATAAACAAAAAACAGAACACGTGCGGTCTTGCAGTGCTGGGCAGAACAATGATATTACTGAATTTTACAATACTAAATTTTAGTTCTGTGCAGTGCTAGTCACTGTTGCCAGTATAGCTATTTTATAGCTAGTCCTGACTATTTTCAGAGTTCGATTGCTAGACAAGTTTGAAAATTTCTGTTAGCCGGAAGTCTGTCTATTTTAAATATATATATAAGTAAGTAATAATAATAAGTATTTAGTAATAATATTTTTTTTTTAAGCTATGCAAAAGTACACGCGTAAATGCTTTGTAACCAGAAACAGCTATTTTTCCCACTAAAATTGGAAGCACTATTCAGTGATACTGTGTATCTGTATGTGAACTTCTTTTAGCTATAACCATAATAAACCAAAATTTTTAGCTAAAATGTAATCTTCGATATTATAAGGTGATCATATTTACAAGGATTGAATGAAAACGTCTTATAATTTGATTCTTAAAAGAATATCGAACAATTGACAAGACACGAACACAATTGCTACATAATTTTTTAAAATTAAGAAAAACATATTCAGGAGGGCCATAGAAATCAAAACCAACAGAAAATCTCCCAAAACACAATACATTTTTTAGATTTTTTCGGTTGATAAGTAGATATTGGAATTGTTATAAAGTTTGCCAGACGGTCATCTATCGGTTTATTATTTTCTGGAATTCAAGGATGCCACACCGTTTTTGGGACCAAGGTTGACATTTTATTTAATTTTTTGTCACCTATTTTGCATTGCCATTTCACCTATTTTTCGGATGCTTTCCCAATATTTTTTCCTTTAAAAAGTTGGCAACACTGTTTAATGCTTTACAGCACTTTGTCAAGTAGTCTGGCATCACCGCATCACTCGTCGCTAAAATTGCAAACAAGAAAACGCAAAAGAATTTGCTGTAGTTTCCATCTTTTAAAATTTTTATTATTGGTGCTACATATCTGCCCGCATATTTATGCTTGTGCTCGATTCGTAATTGGCACATAACTGTGCTATTATCGACAGTGTGTAGTTGAATATATACATAAACAACGATATACACATAAATACATACATTCATACAGTCACATATTTACACCCCCCACTAGCCCCGTGCTCGTTGCTGGCTTACAACATTCCTGCTCCCAAGTTCAACCTGAAATAAAGAAAAAACGGTGAGTAATATGCTTTCGAGTTGCTTTTAAGCAAATTATAAGACGCTGTAGATTTTATTACGTTATAAATAACATTTGAAGTTGTCTGCAGTGGTGTGGGTGGTCGACAAAGAAATGGGCGTCAATTTCTTAGTAGAGTCCCGCAATGACAACTTTCCCTTGTACAACAGAAATTACTCGCTATGTTGTTGTTGTTTGTGTTACGGGTTGTGTAGGGCCACCCATTTCCCCTTTTCCCTTTTGCCTCTTACCCCCCGCGAGAGTAATTGATATTAGGGCTTTTGTCTGTGGTACACCCCTTATTTTTGTTGCTGTTGAGTCGTTTGCCTGAACACGCCTTGTGTTTATTATATTATGCCACAGGGAATATCTACACATATGCAAATATTGTTAATTATTTATTTGCAATAATTTTAAAACACATTATCTCTGTCTTCTGTGCGCATCAGACTTTTTAAGCTCCAGCTTATTATTTAATAAGTCAGTTTTCTGAGTCAACCCTGAGATAAACGATTTTCTTGCCATTAAATCAGCTTTCATTCATTGTTCAGTGATTGACTGATAAGAGAATTAGTATATAAATATGAATTTACTGCTTCCACTTTAACTAGCACACAAAAATAGAGCAACTAGAATAATTGTTCAAACTATAAAACTCTGACATCTACAAATGTATCTCTATCTTTAAAACAAATTGATATAAAATTACTCTTTCGAAACTACCTTTATCGATACCGTGCTAACTATGTCACCTGAATTATTATTTTTATTTTATTTATTTACGATATGATTCCTAACGCTACAAGACAATGCTTATAAGTTAAGGCGCTAGTCACTAATATTAAACTTTAAAGTTACATGTCAGAACGGCAATTGAACCGATAACATTGAATTATAATTCTTTTGATTACTGTTGTAATCTTTTGTGTTTATATTGAATGTATTAAATTTATTTATTTATTTTTACTTATACTTTAATTTATTTAAATTAATTTTATTTAATTTTGTTTTTACTTATACTTTAATTTATTTAAATTAATTTTATTTTATTTTATTTATTTAATTATGTCTTTAATTACTATAATCAATAATCTTCTCTAAATAGATGCTGAGAACTCCGAGATATTTATGTGTTTCTGGTAGAATCTCTCATCCTAAATTTATATTAAAATTCTTGAACTACACCATTGCAGTCATATTAAGAATATAAATAAACACTTTTAAGATCGGTAAAATTCAATGCTGTAATTTGATACGCGCACTTCAAGCGACGGATCTCAACTGAATATCTGAGGAGTAAAACCAAATATAACTCTTAAAACAACTGTTTTCTTTTAACACAGTACACAAACAAACTACACTGCTGTTTAAACACAAACCACAAGCTCCATGAATTGGGGGCAGAATGGCAAAACACGATGGCGACATGCCACAAAATACAGGCAGAACCAAACGACGCTGAGTCGAATTAGTTCAGCGTTACAATTTCTTGATAAAAAGTTGTACTCTTTTTACATATGTTTTAAATGAAAGCACTCTGCAGTAGCTGCGTTGAGTGGCTCGTCAAATGGGCAGCAAAATGGATCACAAAAGACATAAAATTTGTCGCGTTGTTAATAAGCTTTATGATCGTTTTGACTACATCATAGAAAAATGTGGGAAAGGAGTAGTTAAAGAATTTATACAATAAATACAGTTTTATATAAAAGTTAAACATGTGTTATATTGTTTCCAGGTCCCAATATGACTGCTGCACCTTATAACTACAACTATATCTTTAAGTACATTATCATCGGTGACATGGGCGTGGGCAAGTCCTGTTTGCTGCATCAGTTTACCGAGAAAAAATGTAAGTACCTATGGTTACAATATCATTATGGAACTTTTCCGACTTTTCCTTTGCTCAGTTATGGCCAACTGTCCACACACAATCGGCGTGGAGTTTGGCACCCGTATCATCGAAGTCGATGATAAGAAAATTAAACTACAAATTTGGGATACGGCCGGCCAAGAACGTTTCCGTGCCGTAACTAGGTCGTATTATCGCGGTGCGGCAGGTGCTCTGATGGTTTACGATATAACCAGACGGTAAGTCATTTAAATCCAGACCATCAATATTTACTCAAAATGTTGTCATTATATGAGCAGATCGACATATAATCACTTGAGCAGCTGGCTCACCGATACGCGAAATCTCACAAATCCCAGCACTGTGATCTTTCTCATTGGGAACAAATCCGATTTGGAGAGTACACGAGAGGTAACCTACGAAGAGGCCAAAGAGTTTGCTGATGAAAATGGTCTCATGTTTTTGGAAGCCAGCGCAATGACGTAAGTGTGCAATATATGTTAATTATAATGAATTATCTTTAAAAAAAAAAGAATAATAATTTAAATAGCGGCCAAAATGTAGAGGAGGCATTTCTAGAAACAGCTCGCAAGATCTATCAGAATATTCAGGAGGGTCGCCTCGATCTAAATGCGTCCGAATCGGGTGTGCAGCATCGACCGTCGCAACCGACGCGACCAAATCTCAGCAGCGACTCAACGCATGTCAAGGATCAGTGCTCGTGCTAAATTTATTAACTCTATACACACACATAGATATAAAAATCCAACTTATATTTTTAGTGCAACTCGTAATCATATTGATTTCTTATCTATCTACAAAAACCATGCAAATAATATGCAAAGAAACAAATCAAATAAAAAATCATAATTTATCTAGTTAATTGATTGGATTAGGTAAAATAAAAGTGTGAACAAAAACCAAAATATATAATGTCCCCAAATGACAAGCAACATATAGGTATCTAGTAAGTTAAACATAAAAATTGCATATATGTATTGAATTGTTGCATTACTTCTCATTGTTTGTTAGCATTGCTATGACACTGTTTTGGTAATAAGTAAACGGAAAAATAGAAAATATGTTTATCACTTCAAATCTTTACAATATTAAATATTTTTTTATATATTATTTTGTTCTTTACCCTACAATTTGTTAGTAATAATGTGTATATATTATAATATGTATTCTCTATTCTCATTTTGTTAAATGTTGTGTAATGTAAACGTGTATAATTTCAAGGTAAACACTGTTATATGAATATTAAAGACGTATTTAACGCATAATGCTATAGAAAATAAAGAAACAATATTTATAAAAGCATATAACAACTAGATATTAAAAGCGATATTTGTTTGACAAACGAAGTGTCTTAAATGTCTAACCCCGATCGTTCAGTTAGGATTTTCATCGACTTAAGGTATTAGTTGAATCAGAACGTACCATCATAAATTTTTCTTTACTATTGATAAATTTTTTGATTTTCGGAATTTGCACGGATTTTCGATTTAACGAAATTTGGTTAAGCTTTACAACTTCTTTCCATGAAAAGTGACGACAAAATTCATAGAAATTGTCACCTTTATTATTGCCCACTTCGAATTAAAAATGTTTATTAAATAATTTGCAAAGTATTTAAAAAATGCGCGCCCTCAATGTTATTTTACACCTATGTGGCAACCTTAAATGCCAGAAAAAAGTTACCGATAGTTTGAAAGCAACGCTGTGGCACTATCGATATCAGCTGAAGTATTCAAATTAATTGAATTTAATTAAGTCAACGCTAGTAAACCAACAAACAACAAAAATATTGACGACACCGCATAAAATCCGGTTTCTTTAGCAATGCAGTGATGAAATGTCGGTTGGTCATTAAGCACGCTGACAACCATACGCATATACAGATTCACATATGATGCAAATCAAGCGTCTACTATGCAAATCCTGCTCCCTTGCCTCGCTGCTCATTGCTGGCGTCTGGATGCTGGCCCTGCTCGTCTACATGCATATGCTGCGTGGCACCATTCCGGAGGCTGGCTGGCGGTTTAGCAGCGATGTGAATGTGACGCCTCGAGCTGAGTTGAGTTATAAGGCGCAGGTTACAGTTGGCTGCTCGCCTGCATCCCTGAACTCCACACGATCATCGGAATTGTCTGCGGGGAAGGCAGAGCAGGAACAGAAACAGGAACAGTTCGATCTGTTGGGCGTGGTGCGCAACAAACAGGACAAGTATATACGCGACATTGGCTATAAGCATCATGCCTTTAATGCGCTAGTTTCCAATAACATTGGACTCTTTCGAAATTTGCCCGATACACGACACAAGGTGTGCGCCCGCGAGGATACCAGAGAGTCGGAATTGCTGCCACAGGCATCGGTTATAATGTGCTTCTATAATGAGCACAAAATGACATTGATGCGATCCATTAAATCGGTGCTGGAGCGCACACCGGAGTATCTGCTGAAGGAGATTATTCTTGTGGATGATAACAGCGACTTGCCGGAACTGGAGTTTCATCTGTTGGCCGATTTGCACGCTCGACTCAAGTATGACAACCTGCGCTATGTACGCAACGAGCAGCGGGAGGGTTTGATACGGTCCCGCGTTATTGGATCCCGCGATGCAAGCGGCGACGTTTTGGTCTTCCTTGACTCGCACATCGAAGTGAATCGTCAGTGGCTGGAGCCGCTGTTGCGGCTGGTTAAGGCGGAGAATGCGACGCTTGCGGTGCCCGTGATCGATCTAATTAATGCGGACACCTTTGAGTACACGCCTAGCCCACTGGTGCGAGGTGGGTTCAACTGGGGCCTCCACTTTCGCTGGGAGCATCTTCCGGACGGGACACTCAAGGTGCCGGATGACTTTAAAGGACCCTTTCGGTCACCCACCATGGCGGGTGGATTATTCGCCGTGAACCGGTTGTATTTTCAGCACATTGGTGAGTACGACATGGCCATGGACATATGGGGCGGCGAGAACTTGGAGATCTCATTCCGCGTCTGGCAGTGTGGAGGAGCTATCAAGATTGTGCCGTGCTCCCGTGTTGGACACATCTTTCGTAAGCGACGCCCTTATACGGCTCCCGATGGCGCCAATACCATGCTGAAGAATTCTTTGCGCCTGGCACATGTCTGGATGGACAATTACAAGGATTATTATCTAAAGCACGAAAAGGTGCCCAAGGACTACAACTTTGGCGACATTAGTGGACGCCTGGAGCTGCGCGAGAGTCTGCACTGCCACGACTTTGCCTGGTATCTCAAGAATGTGTATCCCGAGCTGCGTGTGCCCGGCGAGGAGTCCAAGAAGTCTGAATCGGCGCCCATCTTCCAGCCGTGGCACTCGCGCAAGCGCAACTATCTGGACTCGTTTCAGTTACGGCTCAGTGGCACACAGCTATGTGCTGCTGTGGTAGCTCCAAAGGTCAAAGGCTTCTGGAGGAAGGGCAGCTCTCTGACGCTGCAGCTCTGCCTGCCGCGTGTTCCCAACCAGACGTGGTACGAGACCGAAAAGTCAGAAATCATCTTGGACAAACTACTGTGCCTGGAAGCAGCCTCGGATGCCCTCGTCGTGATCAACAAGTGCCACGAGATGCTGGGCGACCAACAATGGCGCCACACTCGCAACTCCGACAGTCCCGTCTACAACATGGCAAAGGGCACCTGTCTGCGAGCCGCGGCTGCTGAGGTGGGAGCCGGAATCAGCCTGGACTTGTGCTCCAAGGCCAGCGGCGTGGGCGGGGCCTGGGACATTGTATTATTAAAGCAGGAGGGCAAGAAGGAGCAGCAGCCGGACAAGCAGCTGTGAGCGACTTAGTTTGTACGCAAAATTAGACTGATCTTAGTCTTTAAGAATAAGATGTTGATTGACGTATTAAGTTTATGTAAATTAGTCAGTACTTTTGCACAAGTGTAGTTTATTACTCGAAATGACAATAGCTAATGCAATTGACATATGTACGTATGTCTCTAATTGATTAATAATCCATTATTATTACGTACAAATTCCGCAGTTGAAACTATTCTATTTAGTTTTGCTTATATATAATTTATACTGGCCGCATCATTCCAAAGGTGCGAGAATTTTTTCATATAAATCCTGTGGATAGAAGAGTCACATTTGACAAGATGCGACGAATGTTCCGAAAGTGTGACCGTATTGGACTAGTATTTCACAGAAATTTAGTATTTTTTCCTGACAAAAATCGAAAGGGTTGATAAAAAATAGAAAAAATTAAGCGGGAAATACAAAAGTTATTTGAAAAAAAAAAACAAGAATCGTGAAGAACAAAATAAAAAGTAGCGCTAATGAGTGTTCTGGTTCACATAGATGAAAGTACAATCAAGTAATAAACACACGTATTAATAATTTAAATTATTTTTAATAACAATTTTAATTTAGATTTTGGAGCATTTAAAGGAGACGAACAAGACCTGCAGAGAGCCTGGTAGAAATTGCTGAAAGTCGGGGCCCCATGGATAAAGAGTAGATCGTGCACACTTCATTCCTCCGTTACGAGTTCCATTAGCAAAGGCGATGTAATTACCGAATGCACCGTTTAAGAAATTTTTGCTCATATTGGATGCATTTCATTTGAGTAATTTTTGTTATGTTTACGTCTCGAATTGTTTTTGACACTGACAGCAATTCTGAATGATGCGTTTTCAATGTAAGCACTTGCATCATTTTTTCACACCCTCGACAATGATGCGGCCAGTATAAAATGGTATTAGTAATTGTAAAGACGAAAGCATTAGTGGCCTTCCTGTAATTAATTTACTTTCAATTCGATCAGCTGACCTTTTCATATCTAAACTGCCCCAGATTTTGATAAACAGTAATTTATCAATTTTTGCTTTAATGTATTTGTTAAAAAAAAACATGGGTATTTCATAAACGGATTCAGAAATACAAATACTTCCAATATTAACAAAATCTGCTCTGAGGCAGAAATCGGTTTAATTATAATCTGATTATATCTGTGACCGTTTACTTCGGCAGCATCATTTGGCAATACATGGTGTTTGTTTACATTTTGTCATATGCCAAATGGATATGACAGCTAAAGTGGAGTCAAGGGAATTAAAATCGAAGCACAAAAATATGCTAAGATGGAGATAAAAAGAAGCTGGAAATGTTTGAACTGTAATTTAAACATTATAAAGAAAAAAGTATTATTCTAATTATATTATTATTAAAGAACTAGAAAATAAGTTTCCACACATTTATTTTATTATGTTTTTCAAATTCACGAAATCAAAATGTGGGATTCCTGTAACCGATTCAGATTTTATTTCGTTTAAGCAAATCTGAATCAGTTTCAAGAACGACCCTTTTTGCACACTGATTTGATTTTGATTTCGAAAATTTAAAAAAATTACGGGAAAACACAAATTGATAAATGAAAGTGTGAAAACTGTTTTTCTTAGACTTTGTATTAATAGTTTGGTTACAGAATAGTATAATTAGATATTTGTTTATAATGTTTATAATTAGATATATTTGTTTATAATGCTTAAGTTGCAATTTTACACATTAACAGCTTCTTTATTATCTGCGTCTTTTGAAGCTATATTAGTGCATTAGCTTCAATTCTAACAGCCGTTTCTTAGCTGTCATCCATCTGGGACATTTTTTGTAATTATTCTAAATTAAAAATATAGTTATTAAATTATCCATTCTAGAAATGCAAGAAGCTTTTGATATCATCCAAATTAAAATCACCACAAAATGTAAACAAACACCAAGTGTGGCCAAACAATGTTATCCAAATGCACGGTTTCACATGTTATCGAAATGAAATCAAAACGAAGTCAGCTTCAAACCTAATTTCGTGAAATCACTTAGAGCTCCCACACTTTCCGTATAATTTTTTAAATTTGACTGGCAACCCTACACATTTTGTATGGAGCCTACAATCCGTCGATCCTGAAACTGATAACCATTTGCCTAAACCAAGTTAAAAATCTGTTTCAGGAATACCCCTATTATTTGCAAGTATCATTCTGTTACACATAGATTCCGTCACAGCTGTTTTGTTACTCACATTTACCAACACTGCTCTTTCGCGTCGTTTTTGTTAAGTGGCGCGTAAATAAGCGAATTGTTTAAAAGCAGTTTAAAAAAACACAATATTATAACAATGGAAGGGAAATCAGTGGTTAGCAGGCAGGAACCGGTGCTGCATATGGGTGAGCATTATTTTGCACTAGAAATGGAATTTATTTCTCATTAGAAATCGTTTTGCTCGATAGATAAAAATGCGCGTCGCAATTTCATTAAGTTCCACAACAAGCTAGGCGAGGTAAGTTGCAAGTGATAATGCATAATTGATAAATTAATGCGCATATATACATGTGTATGCATCTGTATTACCTTAGAAGCCCAGGTCGACGGTGCGGTTCTACGATCAAACCGATTGCTATACTGTCCATGGTAGCGAAGACTGCGAACAGGTAGCCAAAATAGTGTATAAATCGACTGCATATGTTCACGTGCTCCTGCCGGATGATAAAACTGAAACGCTGCAGTATGTGGCACTATCCAAGGCGAATTTTGATCTGGCCGTCCGTGAGCTACTTCTTGTGCGCAACCTCCGTGTTGAGGTTTATGTAAAGCGAACGGAATGGCAACTGGAATACCGCGGATCGCCGGGAAATCTGCTGCAGTTCGAGGACATATTGTTCGCTAACAAAGAGGTGCTGGTCGGAAATAGTATTATTTCACTTCTGGTTAAACTAGAGGGTGGCACACAAAGGCGTGTGGGCGTGGCTGCAGTCGAGCAAAACGACTGCACATTTCAGTTGCTTGAATTTGTTGACGATGATTTCTTTACGGAACTGGAGGCCACAGTGGTTCTGTTAGGCCCCAAAGAGTGTCTGTTACCGGCAGCGGATGGTGAATACACAGCTGTTAAGACGCTGCTAGAACGCAATGGTGTCATGATTACGGTGCCAAAAAAAAGCAGCGTCGCTGAACGCAACGATCTGTTGCAGGACTTGAATCGCCTAGTGCGCTTTGCCAAGGGGCAGCAAGAGGATGCCAATGGACTGAAGGAGCTGCAAATGCAACTGGCCTCTGAAGCGCTTCGATCGGCAATCAAATATTTAGATTTGGCCAATGATGCTGGTAATTTGGGGCACTACGAGCTAAAGCAGTTGGATCTGAAGCGGTAAGCAAATACACATACTTGGCAAAAAATAGTACAAAAATTTAAATTTATAATCTCGCTTGCTATGCAGCTTTGTACATTTGGATTCAGCCGCTGTAGCCGCTCTCAACATATTGCCCAAACCGGGAACACATCCATCAATGCCCTCGTATCGCTGGCAAAGCATTCTGGGAGTGCTGGATCATTGTCGAACACCTCAGGGCCATCGTCTCATGTCGCAGTGGGTGAAGCAGCCACTGAGGAGTTGCGAGATTCTCAACGATCGACACAATATTGTACAGTGTCTTTTGGAGTCGCCGGAAACACTAGACATGCTAAGTCTAGACTATCTTAAGCGCATACCAGATATTTTGATGCTCACCAAAAAGTTAATGCGTCGCAAGGCCACTTTACAAGATCTGTTTCGCATATATCAGGTCATATTGCGCACACCAAAGATACTGCAACTGCTGTTGGATCTGGGGAATAGCACAGTACAGAGTGTTCTGTGTGCTCCTTTTAAAAGCTTTCTGGAGGATTTAACGGGGCTTAAGCAAATGGTCGAGCAGGTGGTAGACTTTGAGGCCATTGAAAAGGGCGAGTATTTGGTGAAGGGATCATTTGACAGTCGCCTCATGGAGCTGCAACATACAATGACGGAGTTGTACAACAAAATGGAGAAGCTGCAAAGCAAGTGTAATGATGAACTCGATCTTGATGGCAAGCTAGTCAAGCTGGAGAATGTAGCGAAGCTGGGCTATCACTTTCGCATCACACTTAAAGATGACTCTGTGCTACGTAAGAACAAGAACTATCGAATTGTGGATGTCATTAAGGGCGGTGTGCGCTTCACCTCCGATAAGTTAGAAAGCTATGCGGATGAATTTGCCAGCTGCAGAATACGTTATGAGGAACAACAACAGTCCATTGTTGAGGAAATTATCCAAGTGGCTGTAGGCTATGCAGCGCCGCTCACCTGCCTAAACAATGATCTCGCCCAACTTGATTGTCTGGTCAGTTTTGCAATAGCCGCTCGTTGCGCCCCAACGCCCTATGTTCGCCCTAAGATGCTGCCGGAAGGCGCCGGTCAGCTGAGACTTGATGATATACGTCATCCGTGCCTGGAACTGCAGGAGCATGTGAGCTTTATAGCGAACAGCGTGGAATTTGAAAAGGGTGTGTCTTCCCTAATCTAGATAGAGCTCACTTTCTAAAGTCTTCATTTTATTTCAGATAATTGCAACATGTTCATTATAACAGGTCCGAATATGGGTGGTAAAAGTACGTATATACGTTCCGTAGGCACAGCCGTTCTGATGGCCCATGTAGGAGCCTTTGTGCCTTGCAGCTTGGCTATTGTTAGCATGGTGGATTCTATATTAGGACGTGTCGGTGCAAGTGATAATATTATCAAGGGCTTAAGCACTTTTATGGTGGAAATGATTGAAACATCTGGCATTATAAGGGTAACTAGTTATTTTGCGACTCCATATAAGTTTTGGTTTAATCTTATATCCCATAGACAGCTACGGAGAAGTCAATGGTAATTATTGATGAGCTCGGACGCGGTACATCCACCTATGAGGGCTGTGGCATAGCCTGGTCTATTGCCGAGCATCTAGCGAAGGAAACCAAGTGCTTCACTCTGTTTGCCACGCACTTTCATGAGATTACTAAACTTGCCGAAACGTTGCCCACCGTAAAGAACTGTCACATGGCCGCTGTAGCCGATACAGACAACTTTACATTGCTTTATCAGGTGCGACCTGGGGTTATGGAGAAGAGCTTCGGTATACAGGTTGCACGTCTGGCAAATTTCCCAGAGCATGTGGTCCACAACGCGCAAGAGGTGTACAATGAGTTTGAGGACGAGCATGCTGACAAACAAAATAAAGCGGACAAGGTACTGCTAGATAAAATTCAAGTAGCTATAGAGCAGCTATCAACAGCCGGCAACAATACAGAGATCAATGTGGAGGATCTAACCATGTTAGTGGCCCAATTTGCCAAGGATATTAAACAGCTGGACAGCGATTACTTTAAATCAGTGCTAAGCACTAATGAGGTTTAGCTTAAGTACAGTTCATTCAGTTTAATTAAAAGCTGATATAAAAAGGAAAATACAGCATATATAGTATTCTAAATGGCATCCATTAAAAGTCTTTCAATTTATTATATTAACATTTATTGGTCTTTTTTCTTATTAGTAGTAAGTTTTTTTTTTATATTTGTGTACATGCATCAGTTTTAAAATTTTGTTTTGGTAAACATAAATTTTGCATACGAATTGCTTTGAAATTATCAAATATTTCAATATTATTATTATAGCTATATAGTTTAGTGGACATTGTTTCATATAATGTGCACACCTAGACTTGTTCTATTCAAAATATTTTCCGAATTCCACGTTACCAAAAGTTAAAAAGTTAACATACAAAAACAGATACGTGTGTGTAGGAGTTGTAACCTGAAAAATATGCCTGTGAAATTATTTCTTAAGTGGAGTTCGGAATAGACTCGAATTTATTTTCAAAAGCATGTACATTAAGGTGCATCGATTTGTATGGGCCAATAACAATTTTAAAATTTTATCACAAATTCGTAATCTGAAGCCGAGTCTAAGATGATTTCACCAGTAAACCATAGTTATGAAATCAATTATTCCCTGTTTTTGGAGTTGAAAAATGTATTTTTTCGAAATTGTTATCATGCTATTATTAGCATATCTCAGGAACAGGACTTTCAAATTTATATGGAATTATCATAAAATTAAACGACTAATTGTCCTTAAACATAAGTTTAATCCAAGAGAGGACACTAGAAATTGATTTTAGAACTTGTTTTCTTGGTGAAAACTAAGAATTGACTGTAAATTACGAATTTGGGTTACCATTTGTTTTGAAAAATATATCGATCCACCCTAATGTACATCATTTGATTTATTATGATTTATGTTTAGTTTTGTTTTTTTTTTATGTAATTCATATTACAACGTTTAAACACTCCAAAAAATAAATATTATATTAGTATACGTAATATAAACATTTAATTAGTTTTTTTAATTACATTTAATAGTTAACTGTTTGCTTTAAATTTCCATCTTGATTTTGATTTGAATTACATATGATTCAATTTAAAAATAAACTGATTTATTAATTACATGTTTTTAAATGTACATACTTTTATTTTTCTATGCGTAAATTCATACAAAGTTTTGAAATACGATACAAAGGCAATTAGGTTTTTGGTTTTTTCTTGAGTTATTTTAATTGTGTAAATTTTCATATTAAATTAACTGAGGCTTTCGAAAATAGTATTGGATGCTTTTTAGGTGGTCCTGTTCGCATACCCTTGCAAAGGATAGTAATTTTAATAGAAAATTTAACAAACAAATAAAAAAAATGTTGTATATGATTTAATAAATTTTAATTCCTGTTTCGGTCGATATTATAAAAGCAGAACTTACAGTCCCCTTAATTTTTATGTAATCCATCAGTTTTTAGTAAAATTACAAAACAAAATTGAATCTCGTCATAAAATTATTTTAAATAAAAACTTATCAAATAAATAAACCTGCAAGGGTATTTAAGTTTTTTTTACTGATTGAAGACAACTGTTATTTTGTTGTTCTTTGTAAGACAATGTTAAGATGTTATGCTAAGACTTACAGAATTCATACAATAAAATCGATTTAAAAAAGCTTTAACAAATAACTACGTAAACATCAAATGTACCGTATATAATCGCATATAGTTGTATATTTAAAATTCATTTTGATTGTTTATTAAAAAGCTAAGGAATTTTCAAAAACTTATTTTGTTCGGTTGGGCTAAGGGACGAAATATTTATAGTGCTTCTTGTGCTTTTGTCTGTGTGTGTGTAACAATTTATTTAACTTTTGTTTATAAAATCCAACTTATTTTATAAAATTACAAAAATAATTGTTTATATTACTTTTGTTTGAATTCGCTTTACGTCAATATTTGGCATAGGTTGTACCATATTAAACTATCAAAATAGTTATTGAAACGTGGGTTCTGTAGTTAATATATGTATATATGTTTTAACAAATACATCTTATATAAATTCAATTCTTGCGCGATACGCAGACAGTCGTAAGGCAAGTAAGTCCGATAAATTAATAACAAAAATGATAAATGTCTTAAGTTTTACCTGCTTCTTCTTCTCAGTAACATGCACTTAAGGCAAAAAAGCTGGAAAAAGTGAAAATCTTAATATTTGTAGGATATTGCGAATTATTGGTTGACTGCTCTACGTATCTCTTTTATTATTTTATAAAAAAAAATGTTTTTTTTTTAACATTTGGCGTATTTTGTTAGTCTAAAAGTTAAATTTTTTGTTGTTATTATTGTTTTTAAACATATATTAGTTGTTATAGATTGTGCCATTGTAGTTGGTAACAGGTTTAGTTGTTGTTAAACATTTGACTAGAATTGTACTACACAATAGCTTACAATCTAAAAAAATAATCGGACCGCAATATTACATAGGTATATATATATATAGTATACATATATGTATGCTTGTACAGGTTGTACAAACTAGATGCGTATAAAGGAACGCGTCAAGTAAAACATCAAAATTATGGTCAGCAGGTGTACTGTCAGTTCCAGCCGCGAGGCATTGCCACAATATGTGAACAGTTCCTCCTATATAATTGCAAAGATATATAAAGGTTGAGATAAAGATATAAGTATACAAAATATATATTCAACGGGGAACGGGAATTGAATTGCATATTATTGACTGTTCCAACATGTCTGATCACATTGTGCAGCCCTTTACTAACAATCTAAAATAAAAGAGTTGAATAAACATTTCAAACAATTATTTAAATCCAACTTTATAAGTGCGCATAAATTGGGACTCAGGCAATCAAAAGTATATATATTCATGATCAGTCTTGAAGCCAATCTATATTTATGTTAAAACACTTCATATATTCTGGGCACTTTAGGATCTGCCACGCCTCCTTCTGCCTTCTGCCTGTTAACAATAGACCCCTGTACATTTTTTAAGTACGGGATCTAAAAAGGTAAATTTAATTATAAATTAATTTTTGAAGTAATAATTTTATGGAGAAATGTATGAGAAGAACGAAATTTTTAATGGAAATGACAGCCAAATAATAAAAGGAGTTTCGTGTCAAAACAGCGAGCAAAGCGAGCTAGTAGAATGATAAGAGCATGGGCATGAGCAATTTACAACCTGACCAAAGTTGGCTCGAACCATATAGCTGTTGTAGAACCGATCGGTCGAATATCAATTTTTAGTATGAAAAACTTTAATGTTTAATGAGATATCTCAATCAGACTTATCACTGCGGACGGCAGTTCGCGCTAGTGACAAAAGCAGCACGAAAGGTGCGAAAGGCGACTAGCAATATATGCAGCAAATATGGAGAATTTGCTATAACTGTTCAATCAGATCGAGTTATATACCGATCGAAAGGTTTAGTCGTAAGTTACAAAATGGTATACAACTTTTTCTAACTCACCTGGGTCATGAGATAATGTGGTGTAAGTGGAAGAAAAAAAATTTAAATGATTGCAGCTAATGGGACCGTTGGGGCCTTTTGGTAAAATTTTTTATTTTGAAAAATACGCGTCGATTGATACCTTGATCCCCCAAATCCGACAACTAGCTCAAAAGATAATCAAATTTGACATTTTTAGTGGACTCTCAAAATGAGATTAAATGTCAGTTTGTCTGTTTGTTTGTTGAAATCGCTATTTCCCGCTAAAATTGAAACACCCGCCGTTTCCAATCCGTAAAACCTACAGATATGTCCTATATTCGGCACTGAGCAAAAGTAATTTATGCACAGAAAAGCTCACCCGTACAGTGCAGAGTGCCAATTTTCGTGTTTGTTTTTATTAACTTATATTTTTATTTAAAATTTGTATATTAAACTTAATTTTGTTCGTCACAAAATTGGATATCAGAAATTGAAATAGCTTTTTGTGTTCCTTGTATAGAAACATGCAAAAATATTGGGAAAGGTCCTGCCCGTAAGCCATACAGTTTAAATTAAAACAAGGAAAGTAATAATTATCTGTGATCCCTGTTTCATCACAGGCTTTTACCGTGGTAGAGGTGTATTTTTTCAGCAGCTCAGTTAATAAATTATTTTCACGAATTGTGGAAATTAAAAGTATTTAGCTGAGTACTTATGGGTATTGAACATTTATGGACACTTAAGGGTGTTTATTACTCACATCGTCGTGCTTAGTATAGCACTCCTCGAGGCGCCGCCGCTCGTAGAAGCTCATGTTAAGCTTGTAGCATGGATACTCTGATTCATAGCTCGTTATTTGCATTGCTTCGGTGGTAAGGCGTACACTGCGCGATGGCATTAGCACATTGACCACGACCAGCACCAGATTTGAGTTGGGTATCTTTTTGACTAAAAACGGACGCGTCGATGGTACCAGCACGTAGTCGTTAATGCCCACCAGGGACTCGGGTTGCAGGGAGTACAATGTGGATTGCATATCGCAGGGCTTGTAGACCGGCTCCGGTTTGGGTTCCTGAAATATCGCCTCACCATCATCCCCATCATCCTTGGGCTTGGCAGCTGATGGTGAGTTACTATCCACAGCCACATATTCATCCTCAATTGTGTCCAAGTACTCCATGACTAATATGTAAAATTCATTGAAAAAACTGATTCATTTCACTTTATATCTGAATACTTACAAGGCGCGCCATCCACCCACCACTGTACCCTTTGGTAGTGCCAGAAAAGCTGCGTTATAAGCCATTTCCAGGCGAGGTTTAGCACTTTTAAGGGCTGAAAAATCGGATTAAACTTCAGTTTAAAAATCATTTTAATTTGGTTGAGAAACGCTTACATACGCACTATTAACGGATCACAATTTAAGCAACTGGGAAATGCTATAGTCGAGATCCCGACTATAAGATATCCGTTACAGATGATGTCATTCAGCAGGTACTGATTACTGATTGATCAAAAGTAAATATGCGATTGCTGATTTAATTACCTGCTGAATGCCCCCAATTACTGCGACTAACCATGCACTAATTACAAAACATTATATGCTGAACGGATTTTGCGAGATAAAATTATAATGAAACTGACGAAGCATCGACAAAGGTCATTGTAACATGCAAGGTCTTTGAGGTAGCTTCAAACAACAAATCAAATAAATAAAAGTTCAGTTGAAAGTCTTTTTAACCAATTGGTGTTTTTAAAAAATGTGAAAATATTCTTATTCTGAGATTCAGCAAAAAACACCAAGTCCGTTTGGCACAAATAGAATAAGAACATTTTTAAATTTTTTTAATACACAATTGGTTAAAAAGACAATCAACTGAACTTTTATTTATTTGATGTTTACTTAAAAGTTATTGAATAACTCTTATTTGTGACATTTAAAATAGTAATCAATAATAATACTTATTTTAAATTTTTAATGAAAAAATCAATAATAAGTGTTATTATCGATCTTTTAAATACAATTTTTTTTAAGTTATTATTTACTAACTTTTTAAAAGTTTGGAAACAATTGTTAAGTTGCAATTTTTATTTTTAAACTGTTAATAGTTACGGTCCCTGGAATTTACTGTTCATTCCGATCATAAGCTTTTAGATCTTAGTCAAAAGAGATATCGACGTTTTAGCTCCTCGCTTGCATAGAATGTTTTATGCATGAACATTAAATATAAGCCTGGTAAAGAGTTGCTTGTAGCGGATTGCCTGCCTCGAGCATAACTCCTCGCTTACATAGAATGTTCATTTTTCTTTTACGCTATTCTAGTATGAACATTAAATATAAGCCTGGTAAAGAGCTGCTTGTAGCTGATTGCCTGTCTCGAGCATTGCTAGCAACCAGTGATTCAATTAACATTACAGAGGATATGTCCAATATTAATCATAGCATCGAGCGTAATTCCTGCCAAAGCAAGGACAATTTAGAACACTACTTGAAAAAGTTAAAAGAAGTTGAAATTTATAGTAGAATTGTTAAGTAGATTGAAACAGGTTGGCCAGGGTATTATAAATTACTAATTTGAAATTAGATAATATTTGTCAGATATTTCACAAGTTTAAAGACGAATTACATTTTAAACGCGGACTACTGTATAACGTCCATCGATTAGTAATTAGTAAGAAAACTCCTACACGGACCACATTTGGGAATCGAAAAAACTATTGAGCGAAGTATACAACAATTTTATTGAGTGCTGACTATAGTCTATAGCTAAATCACTTGATCTCAGCTTTAATCATTTCGGTTATCCAAAGGTATTAAAATGTGAAAACAGTCCATTTCATTCATATTACTTTAATAAATACGCAAAGAAGTCAAACTTTCGTATCGAATTTTCATGTGCACGATATCCAAATTGTAATGAGATGGCAGAAAAAAAAGTTGCAATTATAAGAAACAATCTAACACTATGCCACTTTGAGTTTAATGATTTAGAAAATCGTAAGTATGGAATTTTAGAATATAATACGATTCCTTTTGCAGACTTGGGTGTAGCTCCTGCTCAACTATTTTTTGGACGAAAAATAAAAACACGGCTACCTATTTGTGATTATTCCTGGTCTGAAGAGCTTGTGGGATGGTTCGGAAGGGGCTTAGCTGAGGCCACCAGGCGGGTCGCGGGTTGCGGATAGCGAACGACCACCCCTAGGGGAGGTTAGCTGCGAATAGCGAGACCACATCGTAATAAGCAGTCCCGGACAAACAGCGGGTATGATGTTTACCACCGTACTGACAAGGTGTTTGTGTTGCCGCCTTAAAAAGTATAGCCTCACACTCTCCCAAACTCCCCCCACAAGTACCTATCTCTATTCTCACCCCCCTCATCTCATCCCGGGCCGGACTAAGTGTGTCATTCGGACCGTGCCGAGAGTCAGCCTGGCTGGGGGCCCGGGTAATCAATTAGCCCAGTCGTGAACGGTGGGCTCAGACAAGTGGCGACCGTCTGTTCTAACCAGCCTTACCCGGGTAAGCGGATCTCTGCCCGGGTGGACCATCCCTTTCTCCGCTTCTCGTGGGAACAAGAATATGAAGAACAACAATAATTATAAATATCCGTTGGATCTCCCAGCGGCGAGTGTTGCAATACACTTTGAAGACCGGAACCTTGACAGGGAACGGCCCAATGTGGTAGACCATCCTCCACATCGCCAGAACCAGGCAACCAGCAGAGGTGCCCATAGAGCACAGCAGGGCCACACACGTGGTCAACCTTTGATGCGGCAGCAGCCTCGTCAGCAGGCAGCCTCGAGGAATGCGCGAGGAAGCACAGCTGGATCATCCCGGCCGATGCGCCCTCCGCAATCCAATGACAGGCCCAGACAGCAGCATCCAAGGAAGAAGGATGCATACTTGCAGGAGCGAGGGCAACCAGGAGGGTTGGACGATCCCAACAGACGTCAACTTTGCGGCTCCAGGGTCAGATGGTACCTAAGGTACCTCTCCCAAGGGATGGCGCCACTGGAAGTCTTAGCAAAGGCAAAGGAGCCACGTGCGGTACCGCAGACGCAGGCCTCAACACCTGCCCCAAAGAGGTCAAGCAGTACGCTGACACCACCATCGGACACTCCGAAAAGGGTGTGTGCTGCTGCGACCTATACGGATGCAGCACGTGGAGCGATCGAGCGGCAGCAGGATGCGTTAAGCGAGCGCCCAAGCACGTCGCAAGCAGCAGCGGCCCTCAGAGAGAAGTCTTCCTCTCTAGCGTCCACCAAGCCTGCTTCCTCCTACGCTGAGGTCGCGAAAAAGGCAAGGGTGGCCGTGTTACCAGTGGATTATCTAATCTCTACAGGATGGGACACCGCGGTATCGTTCACTGGCATTCACTTCCGGGTTGGACACCTAGTTGTTGACTGCAGTGATGAGAATGCCGCAGACTGGCTGATGACCGTGGCGTCCAGACTTCAGTCATGGAAGGGTGTGCCGCTAGATGCCAGGATGGGAGACGACATACCGTCGCCCCACAACATCACGCTCTTCTGCCCTAGAAGCGCGGATCGTTCAAACGATTCATTGCTGGCTCTGCTGAGGAACCAGAACAAGTTGGATACCGATGCATGGAGAGTGCTATCCAGGAGAAACGAGGGAGGCGGTGCACTACTCGTCATTGGTATCGATGAGCTATCCAAGGAGGAGATCATAGCTAGAGGGCACAACATCTTCTTCCGTTTAGGGAAAATACCCGTCTGCGGATTGAAGAAGAAAGAGATAGTCGGCGGGCAGACCACACCGGCCGCAACAGAGCAGGCAGTTGGTTTGAAGGCTCCGCCTGCCCCAGCTGACCCCGCAGCACCGACCCCACCCGATAACGATCCAAGCTATCGTACGCCAGAGTCCATCAACGCGCTGGAAGACCTAGCCGAGGATGAGGATCTGGCGGACGTAACGCTGGAGTTGCTATCGGATGGGGCGATGGATGACGAAGAGGCCATGTCTTCGCAGGAGCTCGAAGAGGAGCTCAACATGGAGGAGGAAGAAGCGGATAACACACTCCGCGGCGACTTGGACACATCCCGCCCCCAGTCGCCAGAGCAGGTGGAGCCGCAGCTGTGATGACTGCAGTCATCACCACAAGGCTAGCCCAGGTGAATATCCATCACGCCAAAGCGGCCTCGGCCGTCCTGGCTAAGATAATCACCCACCAACAACTTGGGCTAGCCCTTGTACAGGAGCCATGGGTAAACAATGGCATAAAAGGCCTGTACACAGCTGACTCAAAGGTAATCTGGGATCAAAGGGACCCATTACCAAGAACATGTATAATGGTAAGGAAATGTATTAATTATACCATCCTTTCAGAATTCCTATCCAAAGACTACGTCCCATTCGCAGTACAACATGTAGGAGCCGCCCATACAACGGTTGTAGCATCGGCGTATTTCGCAGGGGATGGAGCCTGCCCCCCACCAGAGGTTATCAGACTGGTGGAGTACTGCCGAGATGAGCACATACCCATCATCATCGGGTGCGATGCTAATGCCCATCATCAGGTATGGGGAAGCACAGACACGAACCAACGTGGTGAGTACCTTATGGATTTTATATTTAAATATAATCTAGAAATTGGCAATGTCGGAAACACTCCGACATTTGTTACTAGAGTTAGGGAAGAGGTCTTAGACATCACCCTACTCAGTAGATCCCTTGTGCCCCACCTAAGGGATTGGCATTTCTCGCCAGAAGAATCCATGTCAGATCATAGGATCATCCTGTATAAACTGCAAGTAAATACAGATAGTAGCATACCTACCCGCAATCCCAGAAAAACAAAATGGGATAAGTTTTCAGTGATCCTAGAGCACAATCTACCTGGGACTGTATCTGGTATACCTAGACGCCCCTCGGAGCTAGAAAAAGCTGTAGGGTCACTGAACAGTATCATTAGCAATGCATACTTAAGAAGCTGCCCTATGGGGAAGAAACGAAAAGAAAATATACCCCGTGGTGGAATGATAGCCTTGAAGTGATACGACTCACCACACGTCGCCTCTTTAACAGAGCGAAGAGAGACAGAACATGGGATCTTTACCGAAAGGCACAGACCTCCTACAACAAAGAGATCCGGAAAGCCAAACGGAAGAACTATAGGGACTTCTGTGAAAGCATCGGAAGTACGTATGAAGGCGCTCGGCTCCATAGAGCATTATCAAAACGGGCGCCAGAGGCAAACTTAGCCTTGAAGCGTAGGGACAACACCTTCACTTGTAGTAATATGCAAAAGTTAGAGCTTCTGTTCGAAACACATTTTCCAGGGAGCATCCCCATGAATGAGGATAGTCTCGAGCAAGGAAGACGATTTAGGCCGGAGACCGAAGATTTTGCTATTGCAAAGTCAACGGTCACATCCGAGAGATTGAGGTGGGCAATCGGAACTTTCCAGCCCTATAAATCACCGGGTCTAGATGGTATATACCCAATTTTCCTGCAACAGCCACAGGGCACACTCCTATCGGTCCTCAGGAAGATTTTGGTCAGTAGCCTCGCAGTTGGACACATACCGAGCGCATGGAGTAGAGCTAGGGTGGTCTTCATCCCCAAGGCAGGGAAGAAAGACGTCACCAACCCAAAGTCCTTCAGACCCATCAGCTTAACATCGTTTTTATTGAAAACGTTGGAGAAGCTGGTGGACCACAGAATTAAGAGCACTCTTGTAATGCAAAGTCCGCTCCAGCCGACACAGCATGCATACAGAGCAGGTCGTTCTACCGACACTGCACTGTACCAATTACAGCACGTTCTCAGCGCTGCAGTTGACAATAAGGAGGTGGCTATCTGTGCCTTCTTAGACATAGAGGGTGTTTTTGACAACGCATCACACGATGCAGTCAAGGCTGCCCTCGTCAGGAGGGGTCTGGATCATACCACCTGCAGATGGATCTCCTCCCTGCTGAGATGGTATATACCCAATTTTCCTGCAACAGCCACAGGGCACACTCCTATCGGTCCTCAGGAAGATTTTGGTCAGTAGCCTCGCAGTTGGACACATACCGAGCGCATGGAGTAGAGCTAGGGTGGTCTTCATCCCCAAGGCAGGGAAGAAAGACGTCACCAACCCAAAGTCCTTCAGACCCATCAGCTTAACATCGTTTTTATTGAAAACGTTGGAGAAGCTGGTGGACCACAGAATTAAGAGCACTCTTGTAATGCAAAGTCCGCTCCAGCCGACACAGCATGCATACAGAGCAGGTCGTTCTACCGACACTGCACTGTACCAATTACAGCACGTTCTCAGCGCTGCAGTTGACAATAAGGAGGTGGCTATCTGTGCCTTCTTAGACATAGAGGGTGTTTTTGACAACGCATCACACGATGCAGTCAAGGCTGCCCTCGTCAGGAGGGGTCTGGATCATACCACCTGCAGATGGATCTCCTCCCTGCTGAGGCAAGCCACAGCAACTATAAATGAAAGTACGGTTACAGTAACAACCACAAAAGGATGTCCTCAAGGGGGTGTACTATCTCCACTATTGTGGAGCTTATTAGTAGACGAGCTGCTCGTAAGACTAGCTACTTGAGGGATTCAATGTCAAGGCTATGCTGATGACATTGTTATCATAGCGCGAGGCAAATTTGAAGAAACACTCTGTGACATAGTCCAGCTAGGGCTAAAGATGACTAGTGACTGGTGTACTGAGGTTGGCCTCAACCTTAACCCCACCAAAACTGTCATCGTACCCTTCACGAGACGGTACAAGTTACAGAGACTAAGGCAAATAAGGCTCTCGGGAAGCATAATAGAGGCAAGCAAGGAGGTTAAATATCTTGGAGTGACCTTCGACAGTAGATTAAGCTTTGGCCCACACGTTCAGAATACGATAGGAAAGTGCTCAAGAGCACTTTACACATGTCGTAGTATAGCCGGAAAGTCGTGGGGCACTTCTCCAAAGATAATCAGGTGGCTATACCTAATGGTAGTAAGGCCGATGCTCACATATGGAGCAATCGCCTGGGGTGACAGAGCACGTCTGATCACAGTGCAAAAACAAATGCAAAAGCTGCAAAGACTGGCCTGCGTATGTATGACAGGAGCAATGAGAACCTGTCCGACAACGGCTATTGAAGTCCTAATGGAGCTCACACCACTCCATCATGTCATTGGACTACAAAAGAAAACAACCTTGTTAAGGATGGCAAAGAGTGGAATAGGAGCGGACTGCATCCTTAGCAATAGGTCTGCCGAAACACTATCAGGAGAATTACCCCTAATATTATTACCCATGGATGAAATGGAAGTTGAACATTTGTTCAATAAAAACTTCAGCGTGAGCCTAAGTAGCAAAGGGGACTGGACTTCATTAGAAGAAATCCACCCCATGAAGCCGCACACAATCAAAAGTTGTCCGGGAGGTCCGGTCTAAACTAGATCAACTGGGTTCGGTGAACAGGCTGCCCCCAGGTGGATCCCTGGACATAACGATATAGCAGGAAATGAAGCCGCTGACAAATTGGCAAGAATAGGATCCAATAATCCCCTTATAGGTCCTGAACCGTTCTGTGGAATAGGCAAGCACACTTTCCGAGAACATCTCATGAGAGATGAAAAGCATCTAAGACAGTCAGAGTGGGAGCAAACCACGGGTCTCCGACAGGCGAAACGTCTTATAGGCAACTATAATCAAAGGCGTTTCGATCAACTGATTCCCATGGGGAAGAATAGACTCAGAATAATGACCGGTCTGCTGACCGGCCATTGTAGACTGAGAAGCCACCTACACAAAATAGGTATAGTTAGTAACGGAACATGCCGCTGCTGTGACATAGAGGAGGAAACCTCGATGCACATCATAGCAGAATGCGCAGCCCTGGCCAGACGCAGATGTAGTATCCTTGGAAAACATGTCATCCAGTTGGGAGACATAGCAGACCTCAACCCTAATAAAATCCTCGAATTCGTGCAGGAGATAGGGCTGATGGCAGAGCTTTAGGCTCAGAAGGGGGTACAATAGATCTTTTAGGTCGCAGGTAAAAATTTCCCCATCACATAATAATAATTTGTGATTATTTGCTTATTCGAAATAATATTAATAAAAAACCATTGAATATCCGTTACTTATTCGAATATATATAAAAGTAATTTAAATAAATTTCTTGTATTACTTTGAAAACATTAAATCGTTATAACTGCCGTTCTTCTTGTCCGATCATAATTCGATTCAGTTGGATAATAGATAATACTAATAGACAACGTCCATTACCAAAATAAATTAATTACCTTAAGAACTGTGTGCAAAATTTGGTTACTCTACCTTTTATAGTATCTGAGATACAGACGAACAGACGGTTTTTCGCCATTTGCGGGCTCTAACTTGACCTGCTACAACGCCTTTGGAGTCTGTAAGTATGTCTGTGGTATCCCTACCTCTTATAGTCTCTGAGATCTAGGCGCTCACACAGACGGACAAGCAGATGGACGGACACAAATGGCTATATCGACCTGGCTGTTGATGCTGATCAAGAATATATATACGCTATGGGGTCGGAGATGCTTCCCTCTCCCTGTTACATACATTCCAACGAACACAATATATTTACTTATAGGGTATAAAAAAATTCAAGAAAAAATATATATAAGAAACAAAGTAAACAAAAAATGTATTTTGACAGAAATTCACAAATACTGTCTATACTTAATATAAATGATAATGTAAGATTTAAGAAAACTTTAAACGAATTTTGTTTTGTAATAATCACAAAACGTTACGATGATTGATCATATATCATCAAAGATAGTTCAGGTTCACATTTAAGAAGATACAGAAAACTTATTTTTTAGACATTTAATGCAGATACAAATGAAAACAAAAGCATTACAGCTGAAATAATATCACCAGCTGCTCGTGACGAAAGCAGCACGAAGGGTGCGAAAGGCGACTTGCAATATATACAATATATATAATATATACATTAGCTCGTATATTCATATATAACCTTTTTAGACTTGGATCAAAGCTAACTTCCACCGGGCTTAGTTCTACTTTTAAATCGGTTCTGCATTAACAAACTTACGTGCAACAGACTGTGGCCATCGCTGGGCGTTTTTGGTTCATCCTTGCACAAAGCCTGATAGTCGTAGACCTCTATGCTTTGAAATATGCCTTTTTGCACCATGGCGGTCATAACATCGCCGTGAAACTCGCCAAAGAATTTTCCAGTCGTATTAACATTCTGACCCACCACAATGTATGCATTGTTATCAATAACCACGCAGTCGATATCGTCATCAGTGCATATTGGCAGACAATTGTTGCACTATGTGTGTGAGCAAAAATGATTATTGAAAGATTACTTTTTTGCATTATACTCACAGAATATACTTACATTATCCACGGCGGTGATATTGAAAAAACGATCCCACATGCGGGCATGTGAGAATTGGAAACCGACAACACAGGCTGGCGCCTCCTTACCACCATCTCTGGGAAAAATGGCATGCGAGGCAGTCACCTTTAGATCGCTATCCTCGAGAGGATCGTTGTAGTGTTTCACCGAATAGACAAAGCTTTCAGTGTTGTCTTTTTGATGCTGCAATATAGCGCTCTTGTACCAGGTTTCATCAATGGCTGTTGTGTGAAAGTCGCCAAACTCCCGATCCGTTTCGACCTCCACCTCGCCAAAGATAAACTGCCAGCGAGTCAGACCACTCATTGTAGCGACAAAACGCAATGTGGCGCCAAATCGTTCAATCAGCTGACGTTCCTGATCATTCTCAAACTTCCATTCACCGTAGCTAAAGTTCGTCACCTTGGCATCAAAAATGAGAAGGTGCACCAACTCCTTATTACAGTAGTAGGCATCGTCACCGAGAGTCTTGCGACCACAGTTTACTATTAAGAGTAAATAAACAAATGAGTAAAATTAAAAAACTATTAATATTATGGCAGTTACTTAAAAAATAAATATAAGTATATATTGTATACTTGATCAGCGGCAACAGGCGAGTCGATGCCCGTCTGTTCGTTCGTTCGAGCGCCTAGTTAGCAGAGACTATAGGAGCTATAGATCAGAGTTGGGTGAATAAGCATTATCATTACTTTTTAATTAGCATTGAAAAAAGTAGTGCTAATGAAATTTCGGTTTACTCGCATTGAAAAAAGTAGTGCTAACGAAATTTAATTTTACTAGCATTGAAAAAGTAGTGCTAATGAAGAAAATTGGAATTGGCATTAAAAATTTTTTGATTGCATTAAGTAATGCCAATGAAAATCCATTTTAATTGGAATTGAAAATTATTTTATGGATTAAATAAGTAGGAAAGGTTATAGTCGAGATCCCGACAATAGGATGCCCGTTGCTTATTTCGATACATATAAAAGTACTTTAAGGAAATTACTTGATTACTTTGATAACATTAAATCGCCACAACTATTATCTGCATTATTATCTTTAAAACTGTGGGTGTGGGGATATGGGTTAAACTTGAAACAACCTTGATCTGTGTGAAGTCTATAGAAATCTGTGTGTGAAAGTTTGTTATCTCTATATTTTATAGTCTCTGAGATCTGGCGCTCACATAAACGGACAGACACACATGGCTATATAGAGAATATATATACTTTACAGGGTCGGATATGCCTCCTTCTCTCTGTTACATACATTCCAACGAACACAATATTCCCCTATACTTATTTTTATAAGTAACGGGTATAAAAATATGCAGGAATAACCTGGTATTTGGTATTATAATAAAGGCAAATATCGTAAAAATATCGCAAAAATATCAACTAAAAATATTGAAAAATGTTCCTATAAAACAATCGCATAAAAATATCAAAGAAAAAACAATTTTCCAAATTTTTCTTTATTTTTTTTAATTATTCCATAAAATAATTTTCAATGCCAATTAAAATGGGTTTTTTTTTATTAGCATTGCTTAATGCCTTCAAAAAATTTTTAATTCAATGCCAATTAAAAATTTTCTTATTAGCACTACTTTTACAATGCTAGTGAAATTAAATGTCATTAGCACTACTTTTTTCAATGCTAATGAAATGCCGATTTCATTAAAAAATTAATTAATTAGGCACAAATCTGCTATAGATATGTACGAGGGTGGGCTGATAAATAGTCGGCCTACCAAAGAAAACACGGTTTTTTTTTATTTTTCTTTTTTATTTTTCAACATAATCTCCTTTTAGACGTATGCACTTAGTCCAACGGTCCTCCAATTTTTTTATACCTTCCATAAAATATGACTGGTCCAGGTCCTCAAAATAGGCGTTTGTTTCACAGATCACCTGTTCATTCGACTGAAATTTCTTTCCACCAAGCCATTTCTTTAAGTTTGGAAATAGATAATAGTCACATGGTGCTAAATCTGGAGAATAGGGGGGATGTGGAAGAATTTCATAGTGTAGTTCACACAATTTCATCATGGCAACAACGCTCTTGTGAGCCGGAGCGTTGTCCTGGTGAAACAGAACTTTGTTCTTCGCCATGTGCGGCCTTTTTTTCTTTAGTTCTGAATCGAACTGTCCCAAAAGGTTAGAATAGTATTCTCCATTAATTGTTCTGCCTTTTCCTAAATAATCCACATGAATTACGCCTCGGGCATCCCAGAAAACCGTTGCCATTACCTTGTTGGCCGACAAACCAATCTTTGCCTTTTTCGGCGCCGTTTCTCCGGTTGAAATCCACTGCTTTGACTGTTCCTTGCTTTCTGGTGTATGGTGATGTATCCAAGTTTCGTCGACAGTCACAAAACGACGCAAAAATTCATTCTTATTTGCGTTTAACAATGCCAAACTCTCCTTCGCAATGACCAAGCGGTTGCGTTTGTGTTCCGCTGAGAGCAATCGCGGCACCCACCTTGACGAACGCTTACTCATATTTAAATATTCGTGTAAGACGTTTCCAACACGTTCACGAGAAATGTTTAGGGCCTTAGCAATCTCTCTCAGCTTTATTCGGCGATCATCCAATATCATTCCGTGGACTTTATCTACCATTTCTGGGGTTGTCACCTCTCTGGGACGTCCCGGACGGTCCTCGTCAAAAATGCTTGTCCGCCCGCGCCTATACTCAGCAGTCCAATATTTAATGGTCGAAATCGATGGAGCTGATTCCCCATAAACTTCGATTAACTCATTTTTTATTTCATCGTTGTATTTCTTTTTTAAAAACAGAAATATAATGACAGCTCGAAATTCTATTTTACTCATTTTGGGGACAATGCAAAAGTGACCATGCTAAAACTCCCGCCAAAATTACCAGTGTTGAGAAAAACGCCTAAAACTTTTTCAGCAATCAGCCGATAGAAAACACTAATCGAATAAAATATTTATGGGTTGTCTAAGATGTTTTTTTTGGTAAGGCCGATTACTTATCAGCCCGCCCTCGTATAATAGCGTGAGTGAAAAGAACATTTTTTTTATTTTCGAAAACGTATCATCAATGGATGATACAATATAAAAGCAATATCTGTAAAAAAAAAATATATTTTTTTGGTGGTCATCCTGAGGTAGCGCATTAAAGATCAATTTTGAGAAATCAGTCAAAAACTCCAAAATGGTAAGTACCGGTCAAAAAACTGAGAAAAAATAAAGGAGTTGAATAGAAACCAGAACAAGATCGAGGCCGACGCATGGAGGATTTTATCAAGGAGGAGGTGTCCTGTTGGTGCTTGGCATCGACGAGTTGGCCAAAGACGTCATTGTGTTGAGAGGCTACCAACTCTTCTTCCGCTACGGAACGATACCCGTAAGTGGTTTGAAGAAGTTGGTAGAGAAGGCTGATATAAAGGCAGCACCCCCCTAGACGAGAAGACCGAGGGCGAGTGTGGGTGGTCTTCATCCCCCAAGGCAAAATATTAGGCAAAATAACATGTCTTCTTCATACATTGCAAAAATTCCAAAAAACGTGTCCGCCTGAAATGGCCTATTATTCTATTAAATTGAAGAAGGGTCGAGCAAATAGAATTAATGCCTGTTTATCGTTTTTAATCAATGTAAGCGCCGCTTAGTATGTAACGGATATCTTATTGTTGACTATACCCTCTACCGCTTTTAATTACTTGAACTTACACTCATCTTTATCATCCCAATCGGATTCGTCTTCGGCGTATTGCTCCAAAAATTTCCAGTTTAACTGCATCATCTTTTCAAGAAACTCCCGTAGCTCCGCTTCGGGCGTCTTAAATTCATGACCCTCTAGATAATGATACTTGCAATAGACCCTTTAATAATAATATCACCAATAAGTCGAAATTATCAAAAGTTAAACACATGCTCATGACTTACCAGTCGGGATGCACTTTCCAGTTTTCGCCAATGAAGAACTCGGATATATTAACTTTCATATGTTTGTTCTTGTCCACCTCATCGCCCACTTTGATCCAAGTTTTGCCATAACCGCTGGGCATAACAATGCCTAAAGTAAAAGGTGTATTTGGTAAAGGGGCAAAGAAATAATCCTGTTTCTCCTCAGAGACTCGACGCATTTTGTCGTAATGAAACTTGACGGAAATATCCTTAAATTCCTTGGCTTCATGATGAACCATGGCACGTCGGATGTTCAGTATAGATTCACCAGGTTCACGTGGACTCTGATCCTCAAACAGATGCTCGACCTCGCTAAAATCAATGCTATTATAATTTGGATTCATCTTGCCATTTGACTGAAAAGGTGCTTAACTGTAATAATCAGAATTTCATGCTAATAGTAAGTTGCTTACACCAATGGGTCGCAAATCCGGATGCAGCAGCACATAACCATTATTGGACACCACAAAGGAATACCCATTCACGCCCAACTGTTGGAAACGATATTAAATACTAAGCAAGCAGTCTACGCGTATAGTACTCACCTTGTAAGGTAGAGTCAGCTTGTCAATGTCCTCGACAGGCACATCCGTTCCGGCCACGCCAAGCAAACGAGCACGCCGATTTGTACTGTTCTCATGACGATAGGCCCGATCAAAGGCTGGCACGCCGACAGCGATCATGAGACGCGGCCGCCGCTCTGCTGAGTTCATGGGATCGTACTGCAAACGGAAAAAAAAAAAAATTATAAGACTATTAGTATAAGTATTATTATGGACGGCAGTCCGCGCTAGTGACGAAACAAACACGTAGAGTGCGAAAGGCGACTAGCAATATATACAGCTAATTTGGAAAATTTGATACGACTGTCCGAACAGATCGAGTTTTATACCGATCGAGAGTCTTATCCCTAACTAACAAAATGGAATATAAAAACTATTGCTAACCCACCTGGCTCATGAGATAAGGGGGTGTAAGTGAGAGGGGATTTGCAGCTAATGGAGACGTTGGGGCATATTGGTAAAAATTTTATTTTTTATCTCGGCAACCATTATTTACATTACATTTTCTGTTAATTCAATTGTTCATCAAATTATTTTAATCTATAAAGCCCCGGTCAGACGAGCGTTTTTTCACCGACACTTTTTCACCGACGGTAAATTTTGCCATTCACAATATTCGCACACAAAAATCACACCGGTTAATTTCTCATAAAAATCTGGCAGTACTCTATTATTTCAGTATGCATTTCAGTGACTTGAGTTGACCGACGCAAATAACCGATGAAATAGGACGTGTTCTATTTCCATCGGAGAGCGTCGGTCAAAAACCGACCTTGAAAATTCTGTGTGTTAACATGACAACTGACAGCTTTTCAGCAAAAAGGGTCGGTGAAAAAACGCTCGTCTGACCGGGGCTTAAATGTTAAATTTGCATATATTTATGTATGTTTGATGGTTAGTATGTAAAATTTACTTTTATTTAAACATTTTGAAAGTTAAAAGTACCTCGAATCTCCGCCGCTCTAAAAATTATATTTACTTTAATTATGGTAATTAAAAAGTAAAAATAATGCTTAAATGCTAAAAATTCTAAATAAAAATGTAAATTGAAGTTTGTTTCTTTTTTTGGAGCGGATCTTTATATCATAGCGCCCATAGGAAAAATCGGTCGAAAATCTAGTTTTTGACTATAACATATTAAAGTTTGATAAAAATGTTGAACATCCATTTTTCTAAAATGTGAGACAAAAAAACCTTTATTCCCCTGTAAAGTTTTACATGACCACTTAAGGTACGCCTAAAACCCATTCATTGTCGTAATTAACGTTATCTATTATTCCACTGAATCATTAAGATCGGACCAGTGGAACGTCAGCTATGGCGAATTAATGTTTTCTATCCTATTATCGGGGTCTATAGCCTATCCCCGCTTGTTTAGTTTTGATTCGAACCACTATATCATATAGCTGCCATAGGACCGATCATCGAAAGTCCGCTTTTAATATGAAAACTTTGATTGTTCTTTGAGATTTCTTAACCAAACTAGGGGAAGGGTAGTGTCATCTGCCCTACATATATGTATGCAACTATAAAGTACCATCAAAACGATCTGTCAAATACTTAGTTAAAATACAATACTAGGGTCAAATTAATCTTTTTTTTTTGGCATTAAGTTTTATCTAATCATTTAGATGTTTAGATATCCGAATTTTTTGGGTCATTGAGAAACTTTTTCCTCGTTAAGAGATTTTCTTTTGTAATCTTACAGATCTCAGAATATTGATGAGATATAAAGTGCTTGAATTAATTGTTCTTGGCTTAACAAAAACTTGGATTACTGTATTTTAGATACTGCATTGGATTGATATTATCTTGAAGACCCGGCTATTTTTGTTGTACAATTTTTAATAATAGTGAAATGAGATTTTTATAAAAATAAATTTTTTTAATGAAAATGATGTAAGGAATGCTGCTAAATACACACCGTTTTGTCAGTAAAAGCATGCGTCCATGTGGGTGGATGCTCTTCGTTCTGCAGCACCAGCGGCGTGGCAATGACATCTACGTACTTGAGCACCTCTTCATGGACTTCATCAAGAGTTTGCACATGTGAATAGTAGCCACGATTGAGACATGCCATCCATTGAATCTCCCTGACTTTGGTTACCTCTTTGCCAAGCAGATACGTGAAGACGCGTACATTCATCTTGGACGTACCGTTCTCCCCATTGCCCCAGTTATATCTTTCAAATACCTCGGTGGTATTTCCAGCCACTCCATCAGTAACCAACATAATTGCCTGGTTACAAGTGGAGGTCTCATTGCAGCGTCGATTCACATAGTAATTGCGTAGAATTTTAAAGGCGTGGTCATAGGCCAGGGTAAGATTCGCATAATTGGATGGAGCAGGTAGTGCGGCTATAGCGGAGTTAAAGGTCTCTATATTCTCGGGAGTTGCCTGGACGAGGGCATCGTTAAAGCAGGGCACAATGCCCGTCACATTTTCCGAATACTTAAAGATGGTAAAGAAATCGTTATTGGAGAAGGTGTCCAGTATGCTACGTATAGTGAATTTGGCCACATGATTGCGATGTCCTGTCATCGATCCCGAATGGTCTAACAAGATAACAATATCCTTAGAACAGGTGGCCGTCTCAATATACCATGATCGTTTGCGACAGTCATAGGTATCGGCATCCTGTTTGTTGATCCGGGTATCTGTCCACTGTGCGGCAGGATAATGTCGAAGAATGCCCGTATCGGAGCCAAAGTACTGCCAGGAGAGAGCCGGATCTGACTGATAGTTTTGGCGAAATACCTCATCCAGTTGCTCTGACCATTGTATTGTCTTTAGAACATTTCTCCTCCGATCCCAGACATTCGATGGCACGTGTACCGAACTATGCTCCGTGTCCACTGATATATTATAAAAATGTGTATCCGGATTAAGCTGCATTTCGCGATACATGTACGCAAAATCCTCCTCGTTCTCCTTCAGCAGTTCAGAGCTGTTCCCATTGAATGTGGAATATTTACTGGAATAGTATGTGAAATTCGTTTCCGCATATGTCTGATTGAATTCAAAATTTTCGTTGACTATCTCCGCCTTCACTTGAATGCAACGAACTGCATCCATTTTACGTGCCAGCATTTTACCAACATTTGCGGTTATAGATCTGATCAGCTCGGTGCCATTCTTCAGCTCGACGCGTGCATTAAACTCCTTGTATTTCTCTTTTATCTGCTGCGACTTGGTTATCTTTTGTGCCAGCAGATACAGTTCATCTCCAAATTGTGTCGCCCATTTTCCAACACTATAAGGGTGAGAAGAAGAAAAATATCAATATATATATATATATATATATATAGATATATACTGAAACCAATTGGGGCCTTTAGCAGGATATTTAGATCACAAACCATGACACCTGATTACTTCTTTACCATTCAACTGGTAATTTTATATAATCAAAAAATTTAAAATTTTGCTATCGGTATCACAAAAAAAGTATCGTACAAATAGTGTGATACATGTGATATTAAAGGATATTCTTCTCAAATATAGTAGGCTGATATAAAATGATTTCTGATTACTGATCTATCTGAAAGAAGCGATTACTTATTGAAAACCTGCTGTATGCCCCCATTGTTAATGGGAGAATTCAACCTGATTGTACACTCAGAAAAAAATGCCATCCTAGAATTAAGTACAACCGCATTTAAATGTATCCCGTTTTGTACTTAAAATTTTAAGATTCCTGTGTACTAAAAATCTCAAATGAAGTATGATTCGATCTTAATTTTAAATTTTTTACCGACAATAATGTGATTTAATAGTCCGATTTCAACCAAACTAAGTCAGACTTAGTTAGTCTATGCCAACAGCATAATCTGTGAGTTTGGTTGAGATATCTTTAAAATCAACAGAGTTTTGAGTACTAAACAACTATTTTCAAAATTTAAGATTGTTGTGTACCTTAGAATTCTCAACTGGTTATAGCAACGCAAATATGACGTTAGGCTTGGTTCGCTGGTAAAATCAGCACCTATTTCGAAAGGTCGCTATCCAAAAAAATACACCATTATTAAATGGTATTTAATTTTGGTATTTTTTTTAATTTTGTTATACATACTAAAGTATGTTTTAAAATTACAATTATTTATTTATTAAAATTTTTTGTACTTGAAATAAGTATATTTAGGATTAAGTTCAAGATTGTTTTGTACTTAAAGTAGTATGTTTTAAATTTTAACAGACTTGAATTAAGCCCAAAACGTACTTAAAGTATCCCGAAAAAATCTCCTTTTTGAGATTTACGTACTTGCGAAAACCGAACTTGAATTAAGATTTTTGTACTCAGTTTTAGGAATTCCGAACTTACCCAGCTTTTGAGAACGTTTGTACTTGAAAATCGCCTGTTTAAGTACGGAAATCTTGATTTTTTTTCTGAGTATAGCTAATACCGAATTTACCCTTCTAAAGCTGTCAATATACATATGTACATTGGGAGTCGATGGCCAAGTAGCTAGCACTCTAGTTCGCAGCTATTATATTATAAGAAATTTAGGTATAATATTGGTAAAAGTCTATTAGCACGGACCAACTCCAAATAAAAAAAAAAAGCACCAAATAGAGGGCAGTTTATCATGAATTTAGCCGAAAAAATTGGTTGGCGGTTTTTTTTTTAAATGTTTGAAGTTTCCATACAAAATAGCCTATTTTTGTTGTTACTTGTGCAATAAATTGCCCTCTATTTGGTGTTTTTTTTAATTTTTTAATTTGGAGTTGGTCCGTGCTAATAGACTATTACCATTATATTTATTAGAAAATAATAATAATAAAAATATGTACATTGTACAATGTACATATCACTCATTAAATATAATAATAATAATTCATTAAGTGCTGATCTATGTTGTGTACAAATTTCATCATCCTGTCTTTAATACACATATAATGAGAAAAGTATATGTATGAATGTATAGGACAAAGAGTTTTATATCACACAAAAAAACATCTACACGAGGTGAAAGTCTAGTGAAAAAAATATCAAAAATAAAGCCACAAAATAATTGTTGAGCTTCTTAGCACATACAAATTACGAATTACGAATGACAATTATTTTGTAGCTTTGATTTTGCTTTTTTTTGGTTAAAAATTTATATATATTTTATTTTAAATATTATATTAAACTTAAATTTGTTCGTCAATACCTTTCCAACGATATATAGGACATATATGTAGCTTTTACGGTTTGGAAACTGCGAGGGTTTTAATTTTGGCGGGAAATAGCGTTTTCCCGCTAAACCAGCGGGAAATTAAAAAAAATCGTAGAACAAACATTTCTAGATTTTCGAAAAGAAATGAATCCCCATCATTACATTTTCGCTTTTTTAGCGAGTTGATACAAACATACAAACATACAAGAAAACAAACAGACAAACAAACTGACTTTTCATTTCATTTTGAGAAGTTGACTAAAAATTTCAAATTAAATTATCTTTTTAATCAGATGTCCGATTTGGGTCATCGAGGTATCAATCGTATTTTCGATAACAATTTTTTAAAAATAAACAAATTTACCAATAGGCCCCATTAGCTGCGGTCGTTTAAATTTTGACCCTCCCACTTACACCCCCTTATCTCATGAACCAGGTGGGTTAGCAAAAGTTTAGCTGTATATATTGCTAGTCGCCTTTCGCACCCTTCGTGCTGCTTTCGTCACTAGGGCGGACTGTCGTCCGCAGAGATATATAGATGGGCCCTATGTTAAATTCATACCAACTGTAAGATTAGTCTTTAAAGATATCTGACATCGAATATGTTCTTATCAATTAACTCAAAAAATGTGAAGTGAATTATATGTTTATTTAAAATTATATAAACGGAACTATTTAATTGGTGCAGCTGCAAAGATATATAAGTCATTGTAATATCCGTGATCGTTTTACAATACACTGAAATAGAAACCAAGTTGTCCATTAAGATTGAACTCGCGAATTGCCGCGTTAGCTGACGCAAGATATCTGCAAAAGAATTCGTGTGTTTTTAAAATAATTATAGTGGGCCGTTGTAACCCTTCCTGACCGCTAATAGTGAAGACATTTAATTTAAAACTCGTTTAAAGACAATTTATTGTGACCATTTGAAACGCAATAGATTCGGCACATAAATAAAAAAATGTAAACAACTGCTTGAACAAAATAAAAAAGCCTCCGCTAAATAATTAAATTCACTTAAGGTATAAGTCTCGACATACTGAAGCAACCTTTGAATAATATTTGGAAGCTCAATCACATCGGTTGGGACGGTTTACCAAATAAATTCTATACAAAACATTATATATATTCTTGATCAGCATCAAAAGCCGAGTCGATATAGCAATGTCCGTCTGTCTGTCTGTTCGCGTGTCTTTATGAACACCTAGATCTCAGAGACAATACGAGCTACAGACACCAAACTTGCTATGTAGGTTCCTCTATATTGCAAGCAGATCAAGTTTGATTCAAAATTCGGCCTCGCTCCCTTTAACACCCAAAAATCGACATAGAAAATTTCATATCCAAATTAAAAGAACAATCTAAAAGCTAGTGACACCAAACTAAGTATGTAGATTCCTCAATATTGCAGGCATATCAAGTTGGTTTCTTTTTTGTATCGGACCACTCTATCATATAGCTGCCATGGGACCGATCGGGCGAAAATCTAGTTTTTGTATGAAAGACTTTTTTGTTTTATAAGATATCTCAATTAAACTAATACAGTATGCGTATAACTTGGTTCTATATATCCTGTCCACTTTATCATATAGCGGCAATAGGACTGATCGGGCAAATATGAAGTCTTAGTATGAAAACCTTTTTGGTTTTATGAGATATCTCAACCAAAGTAATAGAATATGCATTTAAGTTAGTCTTCTATATCCTGTCCGCCGTTGATTCAAATCAGACTACTATATCATATAGCTGCCATAGGTCCGATTGGGCGGAAATCAAGTTTTAGTATGAAATATGTTCATGTTTTATGAGATATCTCAACCAAACTTATAAAATATGCACTTAAGCTAGTCTTCTATATCCTGTCTGAAGTTGGTTCAAATTGGACCACTATATCATATAGCTTCCATAGGGCTGATCGGGCGAAAATCAAGTCTTACTATGAAAACCGCGAGCGAAGCAAGTAAGGGGCGGAGCCCCCTAGTTTATAGTAAGTACGGGAACTCCTTATAAAATTTCCTTAAATATCTTTTCTTTTTATTATCCAATCTTGATGAAATTTTCAGCACCCCTTAGGACTGTTCCAATGTTAGGACTGTGTCTCAATGCTGTAGCTTTTAAATTGCTCTTGTTATTTGATTTTTTATCATTGGCCGTGGTCAAATTTTAAAATGAACTTTATATAGGTCAACATCCTCGGAGTATTTGGTTGCTCTAACTTGTATAGTCTCGGAGATAAAGGTGTTGAAATAAGTGTACCATACAAATCGATGCATTCCAATGTGTATATTTATATTTATATTTATATCACATGTCGATGCTTAGAAGTATCGGTGTTTTTGTAGCCCTACTGCACATCGAAACATCCGACCCATGATGAAATTAACAAGGTGGAGTATTCATTCACCACAGGGGCCAATGTTTTCACCACTTTGAGAGCATTTTGACAGAGAGAGAGAGACGACAGTGAAAAGCATGCTACGTCGAAAATTTTTTGTCGTTCTCTTCTCTCTATTTCGTTATTTTGGGAAATATGTTTTTCCCGTTACTTTTAAATTATGTATAAAATTCTATTCTATTAGTTGGAATGCATGCTACAGGAAGAAGGACCAACTCATGACCTAATGAAGCATATATATTCCGAGTCGATATAGCCATGTGTGTCTCTCCGTCTTACATTAAGTTTGTTGCGTTGAGGCACCGCGCTTGGTAACAATCGCGTCCGTTTTACGTTGCTGTTGGATGCATAGTGGAAATCTGAATCCTTGAAATGCAGTGGACAAATTCTATTTTGTTTCTCTAATTCAACTCCAGCATTTGAACAATTTTTTTTTTAATTTTGACAACTTACTTTCACCACGAATCATGGTGAATAATTTTGGCCCCGAAAATGAGGGCTGTGGTGAGTGAATACTCCACCTTGTTAATTTCATCATGATCCGACCCAGAGCTGAGTCAGTTTTTGTGTTGACGTCAAACTTGGTTCCGTTGACTTATGTTATCTTTATCCATTTCACAAACCATTTTACCCTCATTTGTCCTTATTTAAAGGGCACTGGGTACAGAAAATATACACACCATCCAATTAAGCAGGCCATCCACAGTTGAATTTGTTGGACGAACTGTTCGTCGAACAAGAATAACATTTTTCCACTAACTATTTCAAATATTGCTTGCAAAATCATTTGTTGAAAATTTTCAGAGAATAAACATGTCGTCGGATAACGATACAATAGTTGCCTTGATGGCCATACATATTTATTTAAAGAAAAAAAGAAAAAGGAGCAAACGCAAAAAAGGAAGCACAGTTTGTGGAGGAAAGAGATTGGTACGCAAAGCACCAAAAATTCATAGAGAAAATGTAGTTCATGGAAGTACCAGATGTACCAGCGCCGGATCTTTCGCTCCTTTCTATTTTTTGAAGCTCGCGTCTGTATGATGCACGCAGGGAATTCACCTTATTTTTAACAGTCTCAACAATTGCCTCTTCATCAACTTCTTTATATTTATTTAAAAATACGTCCCACGATTTGTTTCGCATTTTCTTATTTTTGTATGCCTCGATTTGTGCTTGCCACAGTGCTGGCTCATTTTGCAGACAATGAATGAATTCTAGCAAAAATTGCTTAGACTTTTTTGACATGTGCTTACGCTACGAAAACTTTTGACAAATGATGTTTGTGCCAACATTGCCATCCATTATCGAATTGTTGAATTGAACACACGAAAAATTGAATCAGTTCTATTTTTCTCGAACAAAACGTACAACACAAAATTTGGACACGAACACCAACGACGAATATTTCGTCGAATCGAACATGTTCGTCAAACAAATTCGACTGTGGATTGCCTGCTTTAGATAACTAAATATATAATTATTATATATGTATGTATATTACTTATAATTAATAAATACTTATAAATAATAATATTAAAAAGTTTTACGTTTCACAAGTTGCTCTTAAAAGATAACTGCAATGCAGTGTCAGAAGTATAACAGTCTGGCAACCTCAAATTAAATGACAACCACCTGTCGTGTCGACAGTGTCGACGTGTAACTACAACAAGGCCTCTAATTAAATTAGCGCACATGTCTGTCACGAGAGTGTTAGTACAATGTTGGGGATGAGGAAGCTGCACGGGGAACAGTAAGTTAGAAGGAAAGCAGCACGGCAAAAGCAGCGACGCGTTGCTACGTTGGCAGCGGGCAAAACAGCTGGGATATGTTTTTGCATGTTTGTGCCAGAAATCAACAAGTGCCTAAAAAGTGCGCGCGCATGTTTGTCATCAAACTCTTTACCAAGACAGATGCTCTTATGCTCAAAGTTTTCTCTTAATGCGTTGTTACTGAAATTATTCGAGTATTAGTTGCTTAAAGTTCTAAATTAAATAATTCAAATAAAATTTTCAAATGAACATTTTTATAACTAATAGCGAACTGAAATCTCGTAGTTTTATAAGCAATATATATAACGAAAAATACATGAATACAATTGACTTGGACATAGAAAACTTTTAGAATGACAGAACTGTAGGTCTTTTACAAGCGAAAGGTCTGCTCGCCTTTTTTCAGAGATTTGGCAGCAGAGCAGACCTGCGCTCTAATTTATTGCTCTCATGATCTGTTACATTTAGCTTTTCATTCTATCTCTTTTCGATTGTATTGTAAATACTGCTGACGGCGGCGCTGCTGCGGCCATTTTTAATTCAATGTTTTGGTCGTTGCGGCTTTGTCTTTGACACAGTTTTTCAGCATGCTTTTAAGTGCTGTCGTTGCTATCGGCACTTTGTCTGCTCATCTAAAATTTGAAGTTGTTCCTGCTGTTGGCTGTTTCTGTAGTTGTAATTTGCTTTTTATATTTTTTTTTTGAGTTGTCCAATTAAATTTCCTATTAGTCCATGGCTTTTTTGACCCAGAACTTGTCTGCCCGACTCATATTGTTTCCAATAAACTCCGTTGTTAACTATATTAAATCTGTCAAGCTAGCTTTGTGAAGGTGTAAAAGAGGACACACACATAAAAGTAAAAAAGATAATTTTTAATGAAATTCTATAAAAGTAGAAGGGATAACCGGAACAGACCTGATACTATAAAGGATCTAGTAATATAACATGCCGATTTTAATTAAATTTTGTCAGAATGTAAAAGATCTGATAAAATGCTTATTCTGTCAGATTTGTTGAGATATCTAAAAAAAAAAACAATGAAGTTTTTATACCCGTTACTTATAAAAAATAAGTATAAGGGTATATTGTGTTCGTTGGAATGTATGTAACAGGGAGAAGGAGGCATCTCCGACCCTATAAAGTATATATATTCTTGATCAGCATCAACAGCCGAGTCGATATAGCCATGTGTGTCTGTCCGTCTGTCCGTATGAACAAAAGGATCTCAGAGACTATAAGAGATAGAGTAACCAAATTTGGCACACAGATTTATATATACCCAGCGCAGATCAAGTATGTTTAAAATTTTAGCCACGCCCCCTTACGCCCCCGCAAATCTCGAAAAACCACCATACTCACAGTTTTTCAGATAATTCACTTTTTATGGTAAATAACGGTATATATTAATATTATCTATAATATCACATAGCCGCAGCAAGATCGGACAAGTAGAACGGGAGTATAAGCTTATTAAAGTTATTAATAAATTTATTATTTTAATACAATCACCTAAAAGTTTGCAGTAATTTTGTTAGGTAGTAATTTCTTTAATGTAGTTTTCTATATATTGAAATAAGTAACGGGTATCCTATGGTCGGGATCTCGACTATAGCCTTTCCCGCTTGTTTTATTTATAATCATTTTATTAAAATTATTTTACTATGGCATTCATATAAATGTTATGTAAAAATTCTTCATAAATTGTCCATGTAAATTTATGTTTTAAATAAATTTATCTTTTTTATATTATTTAATTATTTCAATTATATTATCTATATAATTAATCTTTTTTATATTTTGTAATTCTTTCAATTATATTATTTATATAATATTTGAGTTTCAATTATGTTACTATATTAATTAAGTGTTGGATAATTTATTTATTTTAAAATTTTGCATATTGGACATGTAGTTTTAATTTAATCTCTGTTAAGGGCCATACCAAATATGTATGTAAATGTTAAGCTAGAAACTTCTTTTGTTTTGTCGCGTGCTTAAATATGTATGTATGTGTGCACTTAACAGATCTTAGCATTGTGTATATGGCTGTCTCGCTCTCCCTAATGCTTTACGCATGTATATGTCTATTTGACTTTACATTGGCTCTTCTTCAATTCTTTTTTGCGCGTTGTCTTCGAGTGATTTTGAAATTGACTATGCGATTTAACGAGTGTAACTTAATTAGATAAATGGTGCGACTAGGGTTCATAAATAATGTTTAACAGAAGACCCTAGGAAGGCATATAAACTATAAGTTATTTTAAGTTTATTTTAAATATTATATAATTTTTAGAAGTGGCTGCTTTTGGATAGTAAGTACGGGGTCTCCGACAGTCGAGTATGCTCGACTGTAGCACCGTCCGACTAGTTAATTTAGCACAGTGACAAAAATTACAAAAGCTTGTGATTACGTATTGAATAAATGTTAAGTCCTTACAATCGGCAAAAAATAAAAATTTCTTGTTTCATACAAAAATTTTGTCTACAATTTTGGTGCGTATAGCTTGATAAACATTAATATAACTTTTCGCAGTATTCAAGATAAAGGCGGCACCACGCCCACTTTTCTAGTCCATTTGCGTATTGATTCTACAAGCCCAATACAAAAGACTAGACCAAAAAATCTTCATTCGTTCTCAAGTTATTAATTTGTTCGATATGTACTTACCAACTCCAGTTTTCTGGTACTTAACTCTCAGTGCTACAACAATTATGTACAACGCTGTAAGCTTGAACTTTTTAGAGATCCTAAACAGATTTATAAATCAGGGACCATTACTGTTAAGAGGAATATCCAAAAAAATCCACTTTTAATGATTATTTTAAGACTTTTATTTTATAAAGACAAATTAATCGTTACTTTTATTTAAAAAAAATATAAATTAAAATTAATCATTATTTTTGATTTTTATTTTATCAGTCTTCTGTAAGTTTTTCAAGTCTTTTTTGATGAATAAAATAAAAGTCATTAAAGACTTTTATTGCTGATTTTTATATTTTAAAAGTCTCAAAAGACTTTTATTTTTGAGGAATAAAATATAAGTCTTTTAAGACTTTTAACATATGAAAACTTTTAAATAATATCTCCGCTTATATTTAAGAAAAAAATAAGAACATATACAAAATCAAAATAACACTCTTGGTTCTCTTTTATCTACACCAACCATTTAAAAATTATACCCTATTACATTGTAATTCAAAAATTAATAGCTCTTAAACTACTGACTTTAATCTTAGACAGTGTATAGATGAATTATAGGTATATTGATTAGCTTTCAGGTAAAAGTAAAGCTTTTGAATATCGGTTTTGGCATTCGGGTGTAATGATGACAAAAGTGGGCGTACCTCTACTGAACTGAACTTGAACTGGGAATTCGAAATTCAGTTGCCCTCATGCTCTAGTAGGCTTTTCTTAATCAATCTTCCCTCTCTAAATAATCGTAGAATTTTGCTTGGAGTGATGTTTGTCCTAAAATTACTACAGAGTCAAGTAGACTCGGTTAGTATTCTGGAAGAAATAACTTTCAACATACCTGTAAGATTAACTCGTAACTTTAATTCTTTGTATCTTCAGCATTGCACCACTAACTAGGTTTTGCATGAACCTTTTTGCATTCTGTGTGCTGATTATAACAATCTGTATCGTACGACTAGTTTTTAGTTTACTTCGCATACTATTGAAGCGTCAATTTTACTATATCTAACTAATTTAACTGACTAATCTCTATTTTATCATGGTCTGATTGGGGTTTTCTGGGTCTTCCCCAATCCATGCAACAATGTTGGACCAATCACTTTCTATTTAATTTTAGATACTCCCAGAATATTAACATTAAGATTTTTATTTGCATTTAAATTACACAGTATTAATTAATTTTTTAAATTTTAATTTCAATGTATAGTTAATATATAGCAGCCAACACGCTTACAGCCTGACAATAAATAAATAAATAAAATAATAAAAATCGTTATCCGGACCATAGTGCGATGCTCTGATCGTTAAACTCAAGGTTTCGCCAGATTGATTCTTGTTTTAGTTTTTATCCCAGCAATGTTATAAAAAAGCACTAAAATGAGGCTATTGTTTTACTTTAATGGAATAGAACTTCTAACGGACTCGTTTGGACTCCATCCCACTACTACAGGATTCTTCAGTAATCAATTCTCAATTCAATCAAATAACCCCGGTCTTGCCTGCGTTAAGCTGCGTCTAAGCAAGTTATAGAGCGAAAAGTGATGCAACCGCTCAAAAAAATGGTGATTTAAGAGGAAGAGCGCAGTACAATTACATACGTTTTCGCTATGCCAGGCATCACACGAGATTTAAAAAAAAACATTTTTTTTTTTTGTAATAGGCGTAACGAAACTTTTTTAAATACTAATTAATGTTGTTTAAAACTAAAAAAAGATTAAAATGTGTATTTTGGCCAACTAAAAATGTATTTATTTTTTAATTTTACATGTAAAATATGCACTGAAAATATTTTTAAGCTTTGGCCAATTACCCTGATACTAAAGGTCAATTTTCATCCGATCGTTCCAATGATAGCTATATGATGTAAAATACAATTGTTCAACTACAATCTGTAAGTTTGGTAAAGATGTCTTTATTAACAAAAAAGTTTTCCATACAACAACTAATTTTTTTCATACAAATGCCAAATGCTGACCTTTGACCCGTTTTTGGGTCCATAAAATAAACTCCGATCGAGCTCATATTTTGAAGGTGTATTCTAGGGGTAAAAATGATTATTTTTCAGCCCGGCTTGAAAAAACAAGCCGCGGCCAGGCTAATGTATAGCTGAAATTATATTATGTTATATTATAACATTAACATAACATGTGTACCTGTTGTTATCCCCACCCACCAGACTGTGCGTACCACGGCGTGCAAAGCGACATTTAATTGCTTAATATAATAGATGATTAGTATCCGATCGTAATGAAATTAACAGCATACATCATAAACATAGTAATCTATACGGGTGACGAATTTGGAATCTCTATATATTAAATTCGCCTTGCAATTGAATATTTTAGTTTTTTATCGATTACAGGAAAGTTGGGGGGCGTGATCTGCGAAGAAGTATTCTCACCACCTCTTTGGTAGCTTTAGCTTTTATAGTCTCTGAGATCCAGGTTATTATATGTCCTCCATATATCATATTTCCTCAAATATCTGCTTATATACCGATCTCAAATTTTCAGCACACCTCGAACTTGTCGTCCCATCCTGTGTGCCAAGTCTCAAATCTGTAGCTGTAAAATTGCTCTTGCTATTAGATTTTATATAATTTACGTAGGCGGACGTAGTTGTGGCTAAATTTTAAAATAAACTTGATATCGGTCAACATAACAGGAGTAAAAAATTTTATAAATCAGTTGGCACTGCAAGCAACGCTATTTTGTGGTTTAAAAAAATATTTTAACTTTTTACGCAATGTGCCGAGTGCCGAACTATTTTTATTTATAATTATAATTTTATATCGTTTGTCAAAAAATTAAATATCAGAAATTCTGGGACATCTAGTCTTTTGTCACTAGACTTTTCACTCAGGAAGAGGTTTTTTTTTTGGAAGATATGAGAATTTTTTTTATTCATTTGTTTTTGATGTTCTTTCACTAATAAATGTCAGCAATGCCACAAAAAAATTTCTGGAATCACCGATTTTTTTTAACGCTCAAAAGCTATCTGCTACATATGTTTGCTGCTATGTTATTGCTGCTACACTCAGAAAAAATGTCGTTCTGCGTACTAGCTCGAATGGTTCTGATAAAAGAATTTTTTCGTACTTAAGCTTTTAAGTTAGTTTCATACTAATAGTACTTAACTTAAGTATGCATTTGATCGAATTTAAAAGTAATTAGGTTTTTTTGAAAACAAGAGCATAATACTGAGTACAAGATCGAATGGGTTTTATTAAAGTATGCTTTCGTACTTAAAATTTGAAGCCCGTTTCGTACTAATAATATTTAACTTAAGTACACATCGTACTTGAATTTAAAAATAAGTGTGTTTTTTCTTAAATCAAAAACCTAATACTAAGTACAAGACCGTTTCGTACTTAAAATATATTGTATTATATATTTGTAATCCGTATGTATGTATAGAAATAGGTATACAGAAATTTTATTGACAACAATATTATCAAAGTAGGCATAAAACTCTTTATTGTTAGACGATAAATAAAAAGAAATTTTTTTTTAAGTCCAGTGGCTCTATAGTTATAGTCGACGAGTCCCATTCTACACCAGTTGCCATGTTCATAAAAATAATCAAATAAACAAAGATTTAAATAAGAAACAAAAAAAAAAAATTTTCTTAAATACCAATAAAAACACAAAAACACAAGCGGGAAAGGCTATAGTCGAGATCCCGACCATAGGTTACCCGTTACTTATTTCAATATATATAAAACTACTTTAAAGAAATTACTACCTAACAAAATTACTGCAAACTTTTAGGTGATTGTATTAAAATAATAAATTTATTAATAACTTTAATAAGCTTATACTCCCGTTCTACTTGTCCGATCTGGCTGCGGTTATGTGAGATTATAGATAATATTAATATTTACCGTTATTTACCATAAAAAGTGAATTATCTGAAAAACTGTGAGTATGGTGGTTTTTCGAGATTTGCGGAGGCGTAAGGGGGCGTGGCTAAAATTTGAAACATACTTGATCTGCGCGAGGTCTATAGAAATATATGTGCCAAATTTGGTTACTCTATCACTTTTAGTTTTTAAGATCCCTATGTTTATATAGACGAACGAACGGTTTTTCGCGATTTGCGAGGGCGGAGGGGGGGCGTGGCCTAAATTTGAAACAAACTTGATCTGCACTGAGTATATAGAAATCTGTGTGCCAAATTTGGTTACTCTATCTCTTATGGTCTCTGAGATCTAGGCGCTCACACGGACGGACAGACGGACGGACGGACAGACACACATGGCTATATCGACTCGTCTATTGATGCTGATCAAGAATATATATACTTTATAGGGTCGGAGATGCCTCCTTCTCCCTGTTACATACATTCCAACGAACACAATATACCCTTATACTTTTTTTTTATAAGTAACGGGTATAAAAATAAAAATAAAAGAAATCAGTGTAAAAAAAAACAACGAAACAAACACAGTATAAAACAAGTGGGAAAGGCTATAGTCGAGATCCCGACCATAGGATACCCGTTACTTATTTCAATACATTAGCGATTCAATCCTAATGTCATACTTGCGTTGCCAGAACTACTTGAGAAATTTAAGCATTCTTATAAGGTTTAACAATACAAAAACTATTGCATACTCTAGGGGGCACCTGTTGATTCAACAACTTAGGCACGCAATAACTGCTGTTCTACTTGTCCGATCTTGTTGCGATTCAAAGGGATAATAGATAATAATAACAGATATTGGTTATTACCAAAAAATACGTATTATATGAAAAATTGTGGGTGAGGTGGTTTTTCGCGATTTGCGGAGGCGGAGGGGGGCGTGGCTTAATTTTGAAACAAACTTGATCTGCGTGAGGTATATGGAAATCTGTGTGACAAATTTGGTTACTCTATCTCTTATAGTCTCTGAGATCCTTGTGTTTATACAGACGGACGACCGGTTTCTCGCGAATTGCGGACGTGGAAGGAGGCGGGTCAAAAATTTAAAACAAACTTGACCTGCTCCAACGCCTTTGTGATCTGCGTGTGAAAGTTTGGTTACTCTATCTCTTATGGTCTCTGAGATCTAGGCGCTCACACAGACGGACAGACACACATGGCTATATCGACTCGGCTGTTGATGCTGATCAATAATATATATACTTTATGTGGTCGGAGATGCCTCCTTCTCCCTGTTACATACATTCCAACGAACACAATATACCCTTATACTTATTTTTTATAAGTAACGGATATAAATATAAATATAATACAAAGTGAAAAAACAATAAAAAAATAAAGTAAAGGAAACAATATCGTTGACAAAATTAATTAGTTCAGAAATAAAAAAATGTTTTTATTTTGTTTTAGCGATATATATTTAATTCTTAACAATAAAGCTCAAATTTAATTTTATACATATTTTGTGTATGCATGTGTATCAATTTAAGTATTAAAAAGAATAAATATAGTATGTAACGCGCTTGGAATAAGTTCAATATATTCTTGAACTTATTCCAATATCAAGTAAAAAAGTCTGGTATCAAGTATTTTGGATTAAATAAAAAAATACTTGTTATGAGAATTTTGTACTTGAATCAAGAACTTTCGGGATAGTCGTAATTCTGACATCGATCGTATTTGATTTTCAAGAAACTCCGCATTTCGTTGGCCCTCAGATTGCCTGAAATTACTGCACCAGAAATTTTTTTGGTAGGCTATTGCCAACCATGCAAAACCTAAAAAATTGAATGACCTAAAGCAATTCATTCCAGAGATAATTGCGGCTATTCCTACCTTAACTCTCCGGGCAGTAAAAGCTTTCTGATAAGATGACGTTCTTACGTTAACGAGAAGAGCAGATATTTAAATTCAATTATTTTTAAAAATATTAAGGCTATATTTAATAAAATTGATTCAGTTTTAACATGAATAAAAAATAAATTGGATCACACAATAAAAAAGTAAGTGGGTGGCTACAGGCAACCACGCTCGACAGAAGAATACCCTGTGCCCAGGTACTCTATACTAAAAGTTGATTTTCGACCGATTGTTCATATTGCAGCTATATGACATAGGAAACCGATCTGTACCAAATTTGGTCAGGATAAATAACACCAAATGCATTTAAATGCATTTCTGAGAACGACGCGTTCAAACAGTGATATGTCAGAAAAAGCGGAATTTTACTGACATTAACACATTAAAAATTAATAAAGATGTTGAGCGTAATATTTTCTTAAACCGGCAAAGTGTGAGACAAAAAAACATTTTCACTTGTAAAATTTTACCTCAGCACATTAGAAAACAAGCGGAAAAGGCTATTGCCAAGACCTCGCTACTTATTTCTATATTTAAAAGTATTTTAAGAAAATTACTTGCTTTGAAAACATTAATTCGCCATAACTGCCGATCTACTGGTCCAAACTTGATGCGATTCAGTGGAATAATAGATAATACTAATAGATAACGTTAATTACCACAAAAATAAAAATGCGATAGTATTTCGCGACTTGCGGGTGGCGTGTCAAAAAATTAAAACAAGCTTGACTTGACGTGGGGTGTACAGAAATCTGCGTGTGAAAAATTTGGTATCTCTATTTCTTGTAGTCTTTGAGATCTAGGCGCTCACACGGACGGACAGACGGACAGACACACATGGCTATATCGACTCGTCTGTTGATGCTTTTTAGACCCCGTACTTAAAAAAAGTACAGGGGTCTATTGGGTTTGTTTTAACGAAAATGTGCGTAACAGGCAGAAGGGAGCGTGGCAGACCCTATAAAATATATATATTCTTGATCAGCATCAATAGCCGAGTCGATATAGCAATGTCTGTCTGTCCGTCTATCTGTCTGTACGTCTGTCCTGACGTCTGTATGAACACCTAGATCTCAGAGACTATAAGAGCTAGAGCCACTAAATTTGGTATGTAGATTCGCCCATATTGCAAGTAGATCAAGTTTGTTTCAAAATTTGGCCACGCCCCCTTTGTCGCCCACAAATCGAAAAACAAAATTTTATATCCAAATTATAAGAACAATTTAAAAGCTAGTGACACCAAACTTAGTATGTAGATTCCTCTATATATCAAGATTGTTTCCTTTTTGGATCGGACCACTATATCATATAGCTGCCATAGGTCCGATCGGCCGAAAATCAAGACTCAGTATGAAAAACTTTTTTGTTTTATGCAATATCTCAACCAAAGTAATATAATATGCATATCACTTGGTTTTATATATCCTGAACAAAGTTGGTTGAAATTGGACCATTATATCATATAGCTACCATAAGACCAATCGGGCGAAAATCAAGTCTTAGTATGAACAACTTTTTTGTTTTATGAGATATCTCAACAAAAATATTACAGTATGCATATAACTTGGTTTTATATATCCTGACCGAAGTTGGTTCAAATCGGACAACTATATCATAGAGCTGTCATTGAAAAAAGTAGTCGAAAATGTATTACAACTCAAGCGAGCAAAATATATTTTAATTTTTGTAGCCTTTTCTATTTCCATAATAAGTACGGGGTCTCCGACAGTCGAGTATGCTCGACTGTAGCACCGCGATTGAAGCGAGCAGGGGGCGGAGCCCCCTAGTTTTATATACTTTATAGAGTCGAATATGCCTCCTTCTCCCTGTTACATAAATTCCAACGAACAAAATATACCCTTTTACTTATTTTTTAAGTAACGGGTGTAAAAATACCTATTCATATAGGACAAATCTGTAGGTTTCATGGTCTCAATTTTAGCGGGATTTATCGTTTTCCCGCTAAACTGGATGTTTTTTCAAAAAGTTGTAGATTAAACATTTATAGATTTTCTAAAAGGAATAAATCCCCACCATTAAATCTAAGCTTCTTAAGAGCATTGATGGAAGCAGACAAGCAAACTTTTAAGCTGACTTTTTATTCAATTTTAAGAAGTCCACTGAAAATTTCATTTTTAATTATCTTTTCAATTATTTGTTAGATTTGGGTAATCAATCGACGCGTATTTTTGATAAGAATTACAAAAAATTTGTTTACCAAAAGGCCCCAACGGCCACATTAGATGCAATAATTTAATTATTTCCGTCCCACCTACACCCACTTATCTATAATAATGAACCAGCACATTTTCGATAGTATTGTCCTCAATGGCGACTTCAATCTCGTGCTTTTGGCTTCTCTAGATGGTTGGCATGGCACTTATCCAGTTGACATCGCCTTTTTGGCTGATTATTCGATTTTCTAACGTACAACACAGAAGCTCGACTGTAACGTTGGCTGTTTGGTACGTCGATGTAGTCGATGTCTTCATCTTCCTTTCGGGGGATGAAAAAGTCTTCTTCGGAAAAGTCGCGATAACATTGACCGTTACGGCGGTTCCTGGTTCGTTTTCAAAGAAGAACGGCCCAATGATGCCGCCTGACCACCTGCAGCACCAAAAAGTCACTCGTTGTGGATGCATTGGCTTCTCCAAGACGACGTTCGGGTTTTCGGAGCCCTAAATGCGGTACTTCTGCTTATTGACGTAACCACCGAGTTGGAAATGAGCTTCATCTGAAAATATGATTTTTCGATAACACTGCTCACTCACACTTTCGGCCACAGCGGCAATATTTTCGACTGAACGCACTGGTCAACCACGAGAACGCGTTAACGAGCCAGTATCACGCACACGTTGAACAAATTTGTCCACAAATTGCCTGGAAGGCGTATTACTTTTCTCGAATTTTGTGCGTATTTTTGTTGAATTATCGGTTAAGGACTCACCACTTTGGAAGTATTCAATATTTCCCAATTCTCTTCGAGCGTAAGCTTCACCATTTCGAAAACCGCAGACCTTTAACTAACGAAAGCAGCACAAAGAGTAAGAAATGCGACTATCATTATATACAGCTTATATGGAAAATTAGCTTTGACTGTCCGATAAGATCGAGTTATATACCAATCGAAAGGTTTTGTCCTTTTTGTACCCGTTACTTATAAAAAATAAGTATAAGGGTATATTGTGTTCGTTGGAATGTATGTAACAGGGAGAAGGAGGCATCTCCGACCCTATAAAGTATATATATTCTTGATCAGCATCAACAGCGGAGTCGATATAGCCATGTGTGTCTGTCCGTCCGTCCGTCTTTCCGTATGAACAAAAGGATCTCAGAGACTATAAGAGATAGATAACCAAATTTAGCACACAGATTTCAATATACCCAGTGCAGATCAAGTTTGTTTCAAATTTGGCGTGGCCCTCCCGCCCTCGCAAATCGCGAAAAACCGTTCGTTCGTCTGTATAAACATAGGGATCTTAAAAACTATAAGTGATAGAGTAACATTTGGCACATATATTTCTATAGACCTCACGCAGATCAAGTATGTTTCAAATTTTAGCCACGCCCCCTTACGCCTCCGCAAATCTCGAAAAACCACCACACTCACAGTTTTTCAGATAATTCTCTTTTTATGGTAAATAACGGTATATATTAATATTATCTATAATCTCACATAACCGCAGTAATTTTGTTAGGTAGTAATTTCTTTAAAGTAGTTTTATATATATTGAAATAAGTAACGGGTATCCTATGGTCGGGATCTCGACTATAGCCTTTCCCGCTTGTTTTTTCTTACACACCTGTGTCATAAGAAAAAGGGGTGTAAGTGGGAGGGAAAAAATTTACATGATTAATTATTTTATTTTTTTAAGTTCTTTTCAAAAATACGCGTCGATTGATACCCTAATCACCCAAATCCGACAACAAGTTCAAAAGATAATAAAAGATAATGAAATTTTTAGTAGACTTCTCAAAAGATGAAAGTTTGTTTGTTTGTATAAAAGCGATAAAAAAAGCTTAGAAGTAATGATGGGGATTTATTTTTTTTCAAAATTTAGAAATGTATTTCCAATATAAAAACATAATTTTCCTAACTCAAAATAATTCAGTTTAGATCTTAGAGTGTAAATAAATTAATCATTGATATATTCATAAGCTTTCAGATAAACTTAAGCCTTTGAAAATTGGTTTTGGCATTCTTAAGTTACGATGACAAATGTCGAAAAAAAATAAGAAACCAGGGGCTCCTCTTCAAAAAAATTATATGCCACAAGAAAAAAAAATGTTTTTCGTCTATTAAAAAATGTGGGTTTTGTTTGTTTAATAGCCAAAAAGTTAAAATTTGTGGCCTAGTGTAATTTTATAATAGCTTAAGGGCTGGTTTTTTATTGGCTGTTAAACTATTAACAAAGAGATATTTTCAAGTTTGGCTGCAATTTCTATACAATTTACCTCAAAATATCTGTGACATAGTTATAAAATCCCCTAATTAGATATTTAAAAACAGGCCCTAAGACAACTTACGCTTCATCAGCCGCGGACGCATGTGCCAGCATTGGAGAATAGGAGGATGACGAGATGCCGCCATGCGGCGTCGGTGGCGGACCGCAGATCAGCAACAACAACAGCGGCGAGGCGAGAAATGCGGTCAAAATGACAGCAAAATGTGTCATCAACTTTTCACATGTACCAAACATTTTTCTTGCATTTTCCGGACTTTTGTTGTTGCTGATTGTGTACACTCACACTATACACTCAATAATGGGTTTTGCACTGCTCTGTCGGTTATTAAAACATTTATCAAATGTTACTACCAAATTTGGTGTGTAATTTTGGGTGGAGTCGCGACGTCAGCAGCGATGCTGGCGCTGGCGCTAGGCGCAAATTTTCACCATTTTTTTTCTTCTCACACACGAGGCGTATGCGTTATACTTAGCTAATCGTATTAAATTAACTTTCACTACAGTCGTTTAATATTCGAATTAATTTTCTTAAATTTTGCTTAATTTATTTTCAGCTGCGAACCGAATTTCGTTTTCCCTCAGCTGTGCGTAGAATTTTCTATATATAAACTTTTGCTCTTGGCGCAGCCCGTCGTTTTGATTACACATATGGAACACTGTCACTGTACTCGTGTGCCCGTAAATGTGTGTATGTTTGTTATGGCTTGTGTGTATGTGTGCGCTGTTCAGTTTTCGCTTTATTTCGGCTACCGACAACGTTGAAGAGCTGCGTGTGACTAAATCCAAAAGTCTGAATGCACCCTGGCCCAACCTCAAAGAGATAGAGAGAGAGAGAGAGAGAGAGAGAGAGAGAGAGAGAGAGAGAGATTGAGTAATAGAGAGATGGCGCGAGAGCATTTTCTATGTCTCTGAATTTGTCCTATTTATATTCATTCTCTCTTTGTCGATTTTCAACTTGGTTTACATGTACTTGTTTACATTTACTTTGACAGTAAAACAGCTGCTTTTGGTATTTTTCTTCTCACATTTACCTATTGATTTTATCCAGACGATGATGCGATATAGGTGAAGTCATGAGCCTGTCAAGTCTAAACGAAACCAAAAGCTGCTTTCCTTTATTTGTTTTTATTTTCTTGGTCTACAACTAAAATTGTAGAATGTAAACTTTTAGTCATTTTATAGTATGCAATATGAGAAATTTTGTTTTTCTACATTATTTTTATATAATTCTCTTTTTGTTTTAAGCCAAGGAAATTAAAATTTTTGTCGATTCCAATATACATATATAGTATGTATATATATTCACACCATGTTCACGATGGAATCCATTCAAAGTCACCCATCCACAATTGGATGTGTTTGTCTGTCTCATTGCCTCGTCTTCTTTGTGTTGCATATTCATAACAGAGAGCACCATTTCTGTGTTGCGAGAAAAAAATTGTGATTGAGTTTTCTTTTTGAGAGTAGCAGGCTTCCCTCAAAAACCAATTTTTATACCCGTTACTTATAAAAAATAAGTATAAGGGTATATTGTGTTCGTTGGAATGTATGTAACAGGGAGAAGGAGTCATTTTCGACCCTATAAAGCACATATATTCTTGATCAGCATCAGTAGCCGAGTCGATATAGCAATGTCCGTCTGTCTGTCTGTCCTGACGTCTGTATGAACACCTAGATCTCAGAGACTATAAGAGCTAGAGCCACCAAACTTGGTATGTAGATTCGCCTATATTGCAACCAGATCAAGTTTGTTTCAAAATTTGGCCACGCCCCCTTTGTCGCCCACAAATTGAAAAAAAAAATTTCATATCCAAATTATAACAACAATTTAAAAGCTAGTGACACCAAACTTAGTATGTATATTCCTTTATATTGCAGGCATATCAAGTTTGTTTCTTTTTTGGATCGGACCACTATATCATATAGCTGCCATAGGTCCTATCGGGCGAATATCAAGTCTTAGGAAGAAAAACTTTTTTGTTTTATGCAATATCTCAACCAAAGTAATATAATATGCATATAACTTGGTTTTTATATCATGTCCAAAGTTGGTTCAAATTGGACCACTATATCATATAGCTTCCATGGGACCGATCGTGCGAAAATCAAGTCGTAGTATGAAAAACTTTTTTGCTTTATGAGATATTTCAACCAAACTAATGGAATATGCATATAACTTGGTTTTATATATCTGTCTGTCCTGTGTTCAAATCAGTTCAATATATCATATAGCTGCCATTGAAAAAAGTCGAAAATGTATTACAACTCCCTGCAACAGCATCAAGCGACCAAAATATTTTTTAATTTTTGTAGTCTTTTCTATTTCCTTAGTAAGTACGGGTTATACCCTATTTTCAATGTCCCGTTTGGTTCAATGACTTGTTGCCATTTTAAGGATAGTTTTAAAATTCCACTCTTAAAATTTTTGACCAATTTAGTTTGGCAGTCCTCAATAAATTGATTTTTTTGTCACTGCTAAAATTGTATAGGATAAACAAATGATTATAATCGCTTGGTGCTAGATCCGGACTATATGGCGGATGCATTAAAACTTCCTCCCTAAGCTCCTTAAGTTTGGTGCTTGTTATTATAGATGTGAGTGGTTTATCGTTGTCCTGATGGAACGCTATACCTTTCCTATTGGCCAATTCTGATCGCTTTCGGTCAATTGCAGTCTTCAAACTGTCCAATTGTTGACAATTAATATGAAATGGATCAATTTCATTAATTTGTGGTAAGGAATTTGATCTATTATTCATATTTTTAGACAATTCGTGAGGCACTCATACTTCGAGCTCCTTTTCAAATCCAGCTTTTTGTAAATGGCTTAAAACTTTTTTGTGGTCATGCTTAAGCTCTTGGGAGTAGTCATAGGACTACTGACATGCCGGTCTGCTTCAGTTGTCTCCACGATCTTATTGCAATCATACTATGCAACAGCCTAAATCTGAATAGAACCAAACTAACTTTTTTAGATAAATATCGACAAAACACTTTTTTTTTCCATTAAAAAGTTTTTTTTTAGAATTTTTTAAAATTTGGATTTTTTATTTGCCGTTTTTTAGAGGTGCTCCCACTTTTGTCATCATTACTTTAGAACGCCAAAAACGATACTCAACTTTTCCTGAAAGTTAATGAATATATCTTTTATTCATACATACACAGTCTAAGATTTAAGCCAGTAGTGTAAGAGCTACTAATTATACCCGTTACTTATAAAAAATAAGTATAAGGGTATATTGTGGGAATGTATGTAACAGGGATAAGGAGGCATCTCCGACCCTATAAAATATATATATTCTTGATCAGCATCAACAGCCGAGTCGATATAGCCATGTGTGTCTGTCCGTCTGTCCGTATGAACAAAAGGATCTCAGAGACTATAAGAGATAGAGTGACCAAATTTGGCACACAGATTTCTATATACCCAGTGCAGATCAAGTTTGTTTCAAATTTTGGCCACGCCCCCCTCCGCCCTCGCAAATCGCGAAAAGCTACCACACCCACAGTTTTTAAGATAATATAGTATTTCTTGTAGTCACTGATATCTATTATTATTATTTATTATCCCACTGAATCGCAACACGATCGGACAAGTAGAACAGCAGTTATTGTCTGAAAATGATTCTTTAAGCAATACATGGCAATACATGCCCCCTAGAGTATGCAATAGATTTTGTATTGTTAGAAAATTTTCTATAAAGTACTTTTATATGTAGTGAAATAAGTAACGGGTATCCTATAGTCGGGATCTCGACTTTAGCCTTTCCCACTTGTTTTTAACTTTTTTCTTTAAAATTCAAGGAAAACTTGGAAAATATTCTCAACTGCGGTTTTAATTTTCTTTCACAGCTGCATTAATTGATCTTCATTTAAAATCCCACAAAAAAAAACTTCTACACGAGATCAAAGTCTAATTTCTAACCCCAAAATTTCTGATATCCAATTTTGTGACGAACAAAATTAAGTTTAATATACAAATTTTAAATAAAAATTTAAATTTATAAAAAAAACACACGAAAATTATTATACTGCACTGTGCGCAAAAAGGGTGAGCTTTTTACATAAAAATTACTTTTTGCGCAGTGCTGAATTCTAATATTCAGGGGGCTTGAATGTGCTTTCATCACTAGACTTTTAACTCGTGTAGGGTTTTTATTGTGTGGTATCACAAATTTTTGCAATTGCTTTTGCTTTTGACATTGTAACTTTAACATTAATGCAGGCAGATAATAAAATATATGTATTTATTTGTTGAATTTCTTTCTTATTTAAACAGATTTTTTTCTTTAATTATAAACAAAGCTAGGGGGCTCCGACACCTGCTCGCTCCGCTGGCGCTAATATAATACATTCGAGCATTCTCGATCGCCCGATCGTTCCTATGACAGCTATATGATATAGTGGTCCGATTTGAACCAACTTTGGACAAGACATATAAAACTAGGATAAATGTATATTTTATCACATTGGTTGAGATATATTTTATAAAACCAAAAAGTTTTTCGTACTAAAACGTGATTTTCGACCGAAACAAAACTGTCTATATTCAGTTTATATACCGATAAGACGTACTACAACATACTGAAAATTAATAAAAATCGTTAGAGCCGTTTTGTCAGAAATAGCCAAAATATAAGCTATAAAACCTTATTTCAGCTGTAAAATGTTATCTGAGTACTTTAGATAAAAAGTTTAAAAGTTCGCATCAAAGTCCTTAAAACTACGCTTTAGCGAAAATAGTGTTTTCCCCGCTAAACTAGCGGGAAATTCAAAAAGTCGTAGAACAACATTTCTAGATTTTCAAAAACGAATAAATCCCCATCTAAAATTTTTTGCGCTTTGATACAAACAAACACACTTTTCATCTCATTTTGAGAAGTGCACTAAAAATTTCAAATTTAATTGTCTTTTGAACTAGTTATCGGATTTGGGTGGTCAAGGCGTATTTTTAATAAGAATTTTTAAAAAATAAAAAAATTTACTTAGGATAAGTTTAGCAAAACTCGAGGTCATGTTTATATAGCTAGTCGTCTTTCGCACCCTTCGTGCTGCTTTCGTCACTAGCGCAAACTGCGATCCGCAGTGATCTGATTAATTAAAATCGATGAAAAGTCGGCGATATAATAATATTTTATATCAAGCGATGTTTTTGTCGATTTTGTTGACTTCCTTGTAGAGCGGCATGACCTTAAGTATTAAAATTTGTTGTGTTTTTTGAGATATCCTAACCATATACAGACAAACAAGATACTGCCGCAGTCATGATTCGCGCATCACAATAAGGACATAAGGAAAACAAGTACCCTCTTAAGAGGGATAGGGCGTAGGCCACTGTGGGCAACCCAACAATGTGGCTGAGGTCCAGTCACAAGATAATATTATGATGATGATGATAATGATGAAAACGCACTCAGTTCAGTTTTAAATGAACTCAGTTACGTTATACTTTCAAACAACCAGAATACTGCTGACGAATCACAACACTAAGAGCACTTTTCACGTTTTTTTTCTGCAGTTGGCCCTGCGTGCAAAGCAAGAGACATTCCAAACAAGTCAGTGGCACTTTTTCCACTTCTTCAGAGGTAAGCTTAATTACGAGCTGGCATTTTCGCACAGCATACTTTTTAGGTCAACGCAATTTGCGCTCCTAACTATGGAAATCTATTCCATTTTTTTGGATTTAATTAATAACTCATGACAACGAAACAACATTTTTTGTGTACTTCAATTGCATACATTATCCATAGGGAATTGGGCGGAAAACTGGGAGAATAAAATTTTTGTTGTTTAGCTTTTTTTGAAGGTGTTTTTCAAAATACAAGTTCTGCATTAATGACTTTTTAGCTCACTAAATATGATCCAGATCGAGCTATAGCATGTAGCTGCCATAGGAACAATCGGTGAAAAGTTGAGATTTTTTAAGACGCCGCAATTGTACTACAAAATGTTATAAAAATACACGAAAATGTCGTGTTAGGAGCACGACATACTTAAAGCATTTTCGTGTCATATTAGGATTTTAATACGGCAGGCATATAAATATTAAAGATTATGGCATATTATTAACGTAGCAGGGTGGAAATTGGACGTCCATTTTTTATACCCGTTATTTAAAAAAGGGTAAAAGGGTATAGTATGCTCGTTAGAATGTAGGTAACAGGGAGAAGAAGGCATCTTCTGTAAAGTATTTATATATAAGTTTGTTTCAAATTTCCGCCAAGCCACTTTCCACATCGGAACATTTTTGCCATATTTCAAATATGTCGACATTATTTACAAAGATTTTAACAGCAAAAAAATAAGTGGGAAAGGCTATAGTTGAGATCCCAGCTCTGAAATCTGAATATGTGTTAATAATTTCGGTATGAAACGTTACACTTTCTTAAAAAAATCAAAAAATGCAATTTTGTGAATAATAAGCAGGGAATCAAACCGAAACAAATATCGGTTCCGGTTTCGGTTCCGGTACGTCCCGAAACAACTATTTCGGTAAACGGTTCTATTTCGGTTTTTTGCTTTCGGTTCCGGTATCAGTACCGGTACGTACCGGTACAGCAATTTAATTAAAAAAAAAAATAAATGTTATAAAACAAAAATATATTAACAGATTTGTACATACACATGTACTATATGTTTGTATTTTATCAAGATACCCTGTGGTTCGGCTGGTGATGAGGCATCACTCAGTCCTAGCACCGTGGTGCGGCACTAGTAGGTAGCTAAGTCGTTAGGTTCAAGTAATGCAGAGGTGCTATGCAAACGCTATACCTGTGGGACATCACTAGTAGCTAACTATGGATTATAATCCTAACCTAAATTTCAATTTATTTTTTAATAGAAAGCAAAATTGGCAAAATGATATACATATGGAAAACAAAAAATTATTTTTGGAAAAGTGTACCGAAAGTGTACCGGTACAAACGTTTCGGTTTTCGGTTCTTATAAACAAATTTATTTCGGTTACGGTTTCGGTTCCGGTACTCAAAATGAAACGGTTCATTTTGGTTAACGGTTCCGGTACCGGTTTCGGTATTATTCCCTGATAATAAGTATATTTACTATTGAAATTGGGAACAGCTCCCATAGTGCGCCCTCACTGCATGAAATTCAACATAATTGTCACAAAACACATGACAGTCGAGCGCTGGAGATGATTAAGATGTAAAAAATAGTGTGGGTGTGTACTATAAGTACCTCAGGCCGGTAACACACACCGCTTAAGTTTGGTACCACATAAAGTTGCTTCTTTGCATTAAATTTATGAGCCATAAGAGTATGCATAAGAAAAACCTACTTGTGAAACTTGCAGTTGACAACTTTTAGTGCTGATAACACTTTAATCATTTGGAAAGCAGTGAAAGGCGATGAGCAATATATACCGCTAACTAGGGGCCTCCGTCTCCTGCTCGCTTCGCTCGCCAACACCCGTTTCGTTCGCTTGCAGAATTGGAGCGTGAAAAAGAATAAACTCTTGAATAAACTTTTGTAACGCAAAAGTAAATTAAGAAAAGAATACAAGTAGCCAAAAAAACCTGCAAAGGATTTTTAACTGCAGCTTCTGTAATTTAAGAGCAACTACTGTGGTAAAAAGTCCGATATTTTGGCAAAAAATCTAAATGTAAAGCTAGAGACTTGAAATTTGACGTGACGCTTAGTTAGACTAATGTAAAATTTCAATTTTTCAAATTTTCAAAATTTAATTGGAGCACGCTCCCAGCCCACCGCCTCCCAGTTCGACTATAAAGAAAAGTGAAAATTGTTTACAAAAAATCTAAATAGAGTCCTGAAATTTAGCATGAACATTAGTTAGACCAAAGTGGATAATAAGATTTTTTCTATTTTAGTTGGATCTTGTCTTCACCCCCTTCCTCACCAACCAATAAAAAAGTGTCAATTAAAAAAAAAATTAAAATGTAAAGCTTAACACTTGAAATTTTGGAGATTTGTTTTTTAAATTAGATTAGAATTTATACTATTTTTGGTTGTTTTATTCGACCTTGTCTTTACCCCCATCCCATACAGACTTTGAGAAAAATCGATTTTTTATCATAAATGTACATCTGCAACACGTGGTTTTTTAAGAAAAGGGGGAAAAACAGGCAAAAGTAATATATGACACCTGATTCTAGACGGTTCAGTTAATCAAAATTCAACTTAAACTAATCTCCACTCTTCACTATGCAAAAGTAACACTCCACAGAACTTGAATCAATTTGTTATTTTTAAGTTAAAATTTCACGCGAACAACACATTGCAGAATTGCAAAACTAAACACAAATACTAAAAATCTCTTCTAACAACTTATTAACGATTCATTGATTAAAATTTTTTTTCCTCACACTTTTTTTTTTATTATGTCAACAAAACAAACACAATTCGCGCCGCAAGTTGCAAGTGAATTTCCGCTCTTTTTCACTTCACTTCGCAACTCTAAATCAGCTGACTTTGATCGATCCCAAAACAATAATGGTAGTCCCGAAAAATAAAAAAAAAAAAATTACTGTTCTCTCCTGAGTATTAAGATTTAGAAATCAAAAAAATTTTAAGATTTCAAACATTGGACTTTATGTCAAAATATCGGACTTTTTTACCATAGTGGCAACGAGTCGTTATTTCCAACATTGCGTTTATTCGGCAAGTTTTTCAATCAGTAATCCCTTACTTTACTCTTGATTGATCAGTAATCATTACAATGATGAAAATAACAAGGTGGAGTACTAACTCATAGTCCATAAATTTTTTTCTTGTCATTTTTTAGAGGTGCGCCCAATTTTTTCATCATTACTTAAGAATGTTAAAATCGATAGTCAAAAGCTGTACTTTTCCTGAAAGCTAATGAATATATCTTTGATAGTCTAAAGCGGGCGGCAGACGGGGACTTTTTTAGCGATACTTTTTCACCAACGGTAAACTTTGCCATTCACATAATTCGCATCGCATTTCACATGGAGATGCCATCGGTTAATTTCCCATAAAATCGGGCAGCACTCTATCATTCTGTATGTATTTGGCTTGAGTGGCTTGAGTTGACCGACGATAAAAAGCGATGGAATAGGACGTGTTCTATTTCTATGGGGGAGCGCCGGTTCCTAACCGCTTTAAGATGTGTATTCACACAACACCTTTGGTTTTTAAGCAAAAAGTGTGGATGAAAAAATACTCGTCTGACGCATGCTTAAGGTTTTAACCGGTAGTTTTAGAGCTGTCAATTCTTGATTGGGTTTTCTTAAGTTTTTTTTGTAGCTTTTTGGCTCGGCACTCAAAAAATGGGTACTAGTTAGCTTGGTACCCTAAAAATGGGTATTAGAGCCTATTAGATTCGTGTCAATTATGGTACACAAATTTGGTGACAATACTCCTAGGTTGCTGATCTGTATCAAGTTTATTTTTAAATTTGGCCATGCCCACGTAAATTATATAAAATTGAATAACAAGAGCAATTTTAAAGCTACAGACTTGATCCTTGGCACACAGGATGGATAGACAGAGAAGATTTTTAAGGAAATATGATTTATGGAAGACATATTATCACCTGGATCTCAGAGACTGTATGAAATAGAGCTACCAAATTTGGTGACAATACTGCTATGTTGAGCACACAGATCAAGTTTACTCTAGAATTTTGCCACGCTCCCCAATTTTCCTATAATCGACCAAAAAAATAATATATCCAATTACAAGGCCCATTTAATAGGTAGAGATTTTAAACACACGTATAGATTAGTATCATTGTGATGTTTTCGCTTTGAACGCCGTGGTACGCACAGTCTGGTGAGGTGGCGGTAACAGTAGGTACACATGTTATGTTACTGTTATTATAACATAATATAACTTTAGTTATACATGTTATATCAATGTTATATTAGGTTAGGTTAGGTTAGGGCGGCTGTCGATTCAACGACTCACTTAGGCCACAGTTGGGCCCATTGTGGTACCGCGGATCTAGATATCCTTTCTACCTTTGTGGTGACATGTCAATCAGTATGGCGTCCAGTTTGATAGCTGAATAAATTTAGCGATTTTGCGCGGTGTAACTGAGGCAAGTTCACCTAAAGTGGAGAGAAAAGGTTTTCCCAGGGTGTGGAGTCTTCTATTACTCAATGCGGGACAGGAGCAGAAGAAATGTTCAGGTGATTCAATTTCTTCTTCGTCTCTACAGCTCCTGCAGAAGTCATTGTATGGGGCATTCAGCCTTGTGGCGTGGATACCTACCAGCCAATGTCCTGTCAGTGCTCTTACTACTGCAGAACAATCTGTTCTGCTTAGTTTACATAGAATACTAGAGCGAGCCTTATTCAGGTGAGGCCAGGTCTGCCTCGCGACACGACAATGGTGCGTGTTTCGCCATCGGTTTTCACTAACTGTTATGGATTGAGCTAGAAGTAGTAGCTTACAGGTCGCCAGTGGCATACGCGTATCCTCCTTGTCAGGAAGGAGGTGTACTGTTGTACCATTCCTGGCTAGTTCATCAGCTTTACAGTTTCCTGTAATGTCCTGATGCCCTGGTACCCATATTAGGGAAATGTCGAAATGCTCAGCCATCTCATGTAGAGATTTGCGGCAGTTCGAAACTGAGGTGGAATTAGTTGTGGTCGATTCTATGGACTTGATAGCTGCTTGGCTGTCACTGTATATGTTAATACGGCCCGAATTGACTTGGGATTCCCTTAGGAGTTTTAAGGCTTCATTTATAGCCAGGATTTCGGCTTGAAAGACGCTGCAATGGTCAGGTAGCCTAAAAGAGACCTGTATATTTAGATCCTGAGAGTATACCCCTCCACCCACTTGATTGTTCAACTTTGAACCATCTGTGTAGAAGGATATGGCCCCATTTTGTCCTGGGGTATTTGATGACCATTCCTCCCTGTGCGGAATGGTTGTTTGAAAGGGAGTTTCAATATGCTCAATTGGCATACAGTAGTCCGTTCTAGAAGGAACTATTTGGTTATCCTTAAGGATAGAGGAGTGCCCTGTTGAGCATTCTGTCCAAGAGTTAGAGTCTCTCAGTCGAATTGCTGTCATGGTGGCAATATTTTTGCTAACTTGCCTGATTGGTTGTATGTTAAGAATGGCGTCTAGAGCTTCGCCAGGTGTTGTGTTGAGAGCACCTGTGATGCAGATTTCGGCCATCCTTTGAATTTTGTTGAGCTGTTTGTTTATGGACTGCTTTGTTAAGGCAGGCCACCATATTGCTATACCATATAGTAGTATCGGTCTGACTATAGCTATGTATAGCCAGTGGACGATATATGGCGACATGCCCCATTTTAGGCCGATCGCTTTCCTGCAAGTGTAGAGTGCAACTGTTGCCTTTCTACATCTATCTTGCGTATTAATTTTCCAGTCCAACTTCCTGTCCAGAATTAAACCCAAGTATCTGGCGCTTTCGCTGAAGGAGAGGACGGAGTCTTTTATTTTTGGGGGTATTAGAGTTGGGATTTTGTATTTTCTAGAGAAAAGTACAAGTTCCGTTTTGGCTGGGTTTACTCCCAGGCCACACTCATCGGCCCAGGTGACCAGTTTTTGTAACTTGACTGACATCAAGTCGCATAGTGTTTGAGGGAATTTTCCCTTGAAAATAAGTGCAACGTCATCCGCGTAGGCAACAACCTGGCAGCCTCCACCCTCTATGTCGCATAGCAGCCTGTTGACTGCTAGGTTCCATAAGAGAGGAGATAGAACCCCTCCTTGAGGTGTTCCCCTACTGACAAACCTGGTGAGTGTTGAAGAGCCAAGTGTGGACGTTACGACCCTGCTTGTGAGCAATTGGTCGATGAGTCCCACTAGCCGGCTTTCAATCCCCAAGTTTGTCAGTGCTCCAGTGATAGCTTCCGGGACGACGTTGTTAAAAGCCCCCTCGATGTCTAGGAAGGCTATGAGGGAGTATTCAGTGAGCGAAAGGGATTTTTCTATAGTGGCGACTACGGAGTGCAAAGCTGTTTCCGTCGATTTGCCTTTCCGATATGCGTGTTGAGAATTGGATATGAGATGGGGGGGAATGGTTGCTCTTAGGTGAAGAGCCAGGAGTCGCTCGAAGGTTTTGAGCATAAATGACGACAGGCTGATTGGTCTGAAGTCCTTTGCTGTCGTATGGGATGATTTCCCAGCTTTTGGTATGAAAACTATTTTTGAGACTCGCCATGTATCAGGGATATGACCAGTTTTTAGGACTTCTGTGAAGATAGATTGCAGCCAGTTTATGGCAGTGTTCCCTGCTTGTTGTAATTGGGCAGGAAAAATGCCGTCTGGTCCAGGTGACTTGTACGGTTTAAAGCTGTTTATAGCCCAGGCTATATTGCGTCTGCTTAGAAGAGAGGGGCTGATTGGCACCTCAGTAGGGGTTTGGTGTCTACCTTGATTGGTTGCTTTGCAGCCCGGAAAGTGCTTTTTCAAGAGTACGTCTAGCGATTCTTCGCTAGATGTAGTCCAGGTGTTATCCTCTTTTTTGAGGTACCCTAGTGTGGGGGCAGATTTCGATAAAATCTTCCTCAGTCTGGCCGCATCCGGTGTTGATTCGATGTCAGAACAAAAGTCTCTCCATGAATCTCTTTTGGCTTGTCTAGTCGCCTTTTTGTATATTAATAGGGCGTGTTTATAGTCTAGCCAAGTTTCTTCTGTGTTAACAGCCTTGGCTTGATTGAAGAGGTTTCTCGAGCTCTTGCGGAGTTCGTTTAGGCTGGGGTTCCACCATGGTGGTTGCTTAACCCTTTTGGGTCTGCTAATGGGACATGCTGCCCTGAAAGCCGAGTTGCAAGCCTCAGTAAAGGTTTTGATTAAGTAGCTCAGTCGCTCTGAAGAGTGAGTTCCTTCTGGTGCTATCTCTGGGATAGCCTTTTTAAGGATATCAGTAAATATTGGCCATTTGGTTTTTCTTGGGTTGGTAAACGGGGCTGGTTTAGAGTGCCTCGATTTGAGGGAGAATTCAATGTACCTATGATCAGAGAAGGAGTGATCGTCTGCCACTTTCCAGTCTCTGATGAGATCATATATAGGATAAGATACCAGGGTAAGGTCAATGACCTCCTTCCTGCCCTTAATTATAAAAGTAGGTTCGCAACCTTTGTTGCCTAAAACTAGGTTAGTGTTGAGAAGGTAGTTTAGGAGTGACTCACCCCTTGTGTTTGTATCTGTGCTGCCCCACTGGGTGTGGTGTGCATTGGCATCGCATCCAATGATGAGGTTGATACCTCGTGTCTCGCAGTCTTTTATTAGACCTCTCGTGACTTCTTCTGGAGGAGGGCCCGGTTGGTCATAGGCCATGTAACAGGACAGCAACCTTATCGGAGCTGACTGAAGTTCCAGGCTTGCTGCCGTGTTATCCTCATTGCTGAAATTATGAAGCAAGAAAATACTCAAATGTTTTCTGGCCAGAATGCAGGTACGGGTTTTACCTTGTGTTTCAGCAACTACTAGCTTGTAGTCTGGTGTTCCTAGTCCAGAAACCTTACCACCAATCAACCAGGGTTCCTGGACTAGGACTATGTCGGCTCCGTCTCCAGCCAGACGGAGTAGTAGTGCAGCGGAGGCTGCTTTACAGTGGTGGAGGTTTATCTGCAGAATCTTTACAGACATCTGAAGATGGTCCCTCCACCACTGTCACGTTCGCGTCCTCATCATCCGACGCTACATCCGAGGTGGCCTCTCCTTCACCCAGTTGGCACATTGCTTTCAGATCCCGCGTTATGGTGGACGCATCGGAAATATAGCCGCGTTCAGCGTCGCTATGCTCCGGATCCTCTGGCTCTGCCGTTATGTCCTCCTCGACTGGCTTGTCGGGAGAATCTATACCGGCCGCGGTGTCCGACTTATACACCCGAATGGAAACAGAGCTGAAGCCGAAGTTCAGCTCGTTACCAGCGGCCTCAATTGGGGCGAGCGATTCTTTATTGAGAATCAGCACGACCTGGTTCGTTGGACCCTTCATCTCCTCTACTTTCACAACTTTCCAGTCGTGAGTGGGGAGACTCGGGTTGCATCGTTGGAGCATCTTAACGATTCGCTCCGGCTCCTTGATGGAGGATGGAATCCACATTCTGGCCCTGGGCCGGACCGGAATGTCGCTCCACTTTACTGCCTCCAGCTTGGCTCCAGGATACACCTCGCCGATATTGGAGACTGCCGCTCTGTAGAGCTCTGCAGACCTCTCATCGTCGCAAGCTATAACCTTCACGCTACCCTGATACCACCCGACATCTTTGCAGACCGGTGGTGGTCCAGGTTCCTGCTCCAGCATCTCGAAGCAGCGGATGGCCAGTGCCGTCTCCACCCACTTCCACTGGTTCCTGGGAATCCTCCCGCCCGAATCACCTCGGTCAACGACTCCAATGAGGATCCGATCCTTGGCGATTTGGGCGAAGGATTTGCCCACCTGAACCCTTGACTTCTTGGCGGATGGGCCAGGAGTCTCTTGAGACCGCTGTCTCTTTGCCTGAGCCATTGCTTGCGCCCTGGGTGCCTGCTCGCTGTAAGCAGGTAGCACACTCTTGGCCCATGCCACCTTTTCCAGCCACTCCGCTGAAGGACTGGCCTCTGCTCCTGCGTTTTGACGCTGAAGGATGTTGCCAGCAGTTCTTTTCTCAGCATATGAGAATTTCCTTGCGACGCTGGCTGTTGGAGGTTTCTCCATCGCACCTGCACCCGAAAGTGGCACTGCCGCACTAGTGCTCTGCTGTGCCTCTTTGGTGACAGGAGATGGTGAAATCACTCCATCTACCCCAAGGCCCGGGTGGAATACGGGTTTGCTTGGACCAGCTATGCAAGGTACACCGGCTGGCATGGTGACCATCTCCGGTGTCAACGGTAGGCTTTGGCCAGGCTTTGAAGCCCCTGCCGCTGCCGACGACGAGGAACCTGCGGTTCCATCGTCGTTGTTGTTTTTATTTTTTTGGGTTTTTTTATTTTTTATATTTTTGTTGTTATTTATGTTTGTGTTTTTATTGTTGATTGTGTTCATGTTTGAGTCCCACGAGTTGCGGAGAAAGGGTGGTCCGCCTGCACAGAGATCCGCACTATGCAGGTAAGGCTATCACGACCGGAGGGCGCCAGGTATCCGGCCGCTCCGTTTACGACTGGGCTATTTTTGGTAAGGGCCCCCAGCCAGGCTGACTATCGGCACGGGTCGCATGACACCTTAGTCCAGCCCTCGTTACCTCAAGACCATGACAGGAGCTTCAGGCATGCGTTAAGTCTATTAAGAAGCCATTACACATGTCTTCGACAAATGCCTTAGCTAACACCAGTTCCTAAGGGAACAATTGGAGTGTTATTACCAGTCGGCACCCTCGTGGAGGGTTCAGTCGAGGGTTTTGCCGACCAATGTTATATTAACATAGTTAATTTATGTTAGACATGGTATATGCATTTTATGTTAATTCAATTGTACATTCAATTATGTTAATCTATAAATGTGAAACTTGCATATATTGATTTAATTTTGGCATTAACATTTTGAAATTTAAAAGTGTCAATTAAACTTGGTCTCTGTACGAAGTGAAGATTTTTAAGTATTTATTTATTTAATTAATGGTCATTAAATCTAACTGCCGCGAAGACGTGGGTAGCGAGCTTTTAACTGTCGAGTGGACTCGACTGCAGCCCTTTCATACCTCACTGCGAGCGAAGCAAGTCGGGGGTAGGCGAGCATAGCGACAGGGGGCTGAACTTCGGTTTAAACCTCTTCATGCAAAGCTACATTTATTAGGCGTCGTGAAGTTTTGGTTTATTAAAACCTATGGAGAAACTGCGGTGTTTTTCATGTTTTTCTTGATTTTTATACCCTGAGCCCATTAAAAATGGGCAAAAAAGGGTATAATGCATTTGGCAGAATGTATGTAACAGGCAGAGCCATGTCCGTCTGTCTGTCCGTCTGTTTGAACGCGTCGATCTCAGAAACCATAAGAGCTAGACACTTCAAACTTGGTATGAAGGTTCCTGGATACCGTACGCAGATCAAGTTTGTTTTTATTTTTGGATCGGACAACTATATCATATAGCTGCCATAGGAACGATACATCGAAAATGAAGTTTTTGAATAGCATCTTTAATTTTTGAGATATCTCAGCCAATCTTACACGATATACATTTGGGTTGGTATTATACATCCTCACCGAATTTGGTCCGAATCGGACTACTATATCATATAGCTGCCATAGAGACGCTCAGTCGAAAATCAAGTTTAAGTAAGAAAAAGTTTTTTTTTTTTTGAGATATCCTTACCAAACTGATATGAAATGAACACTTAAGTTCGACTTAATTTTTGAGATATCTCAGCCAATCTTACACGATATACATTTGGGTTGGTATTATACATCCTCACCGAATTTGGTCCGAATCGGACTACTATATCATATAGCTGCCATAGAGACGCTCAGTCGAAAATCAAGTTTAAGTAAGAAAAAGTTTTTTTTTTTTTGAGATATCCTTACCAAACTGATATGAAATGAACACTTAAGTTCGACTTATATATTCTGGCCAATTTTGGTTCAGGTCGTACCACTATATCATATAGCTGCCATAGAAACAATCGGTGAAAAATTAAATTTCTGTACAGAGTATCTGGGCACAGGGTATCCTACTGTCGAGCGTGCTCGACTGTAACCGTCCACTTGTTATGACTTCCTATTGGAGCGGTATTGACTTTAGTATAAGAAACGTTTTTTGAGATTTCTTAACCAATCTCACAGAATATCAATTTGTTATTGTTTTACACATTATGACCAAAATTGGTTTAAATCGGTTCACTATTCAATATACCATAGCTGCCATAACGTCCCAAAAATGTATAGAGACTTGGCAAATTTTCGGTTGCTTCTGCTTTCTGTGCACCCTTGATAGGTTTTTAGTGTTTTGCATTTGTAGATCTCAGCATAACCATTATGTCCCTCATCTACGTAGATTTGGTTTTGTCCCAGTAAATTTTAAATACTTTTCCTTTATATCACTCAATTTGACAGTTATAGTAGAAATTCTTTATTAAGGCATCACAGATCCAGGCCTCTCACGGTTTTTGCTTATATTATATTTTAAATTTCTTTAGTTAGTGGGCACGCAAATCAAAAATTGTGAAACCCTTTGGCAATGGCGGAAAAGTGTTGTAAAGATAGTATCAGTTTACTGATATTATTGCAACAACTATCGAAAGAAAGCATGATGCCAATGTTTGATATTTCGATATGTTTGTAAATCCAACTTTAACTAAAACTAGAATTCCCGTCACCCGATAGATCACAATTTTTCCCGCTTTTGGCATTCGAAAAACGTCAGATCCGACGGGAAAAAAGCTGACATGGCAACACTGCCGTCAAATCGAACTCTTTCCAAAATATTGGAGGTTTGCAACCATGATTATGATACTTACGCTTTGCCACTAAACCTGGTTGCTAAAACGGCTATAAATCACTTTACGAGCTTTTAAAGCTCAGAATTACATAAGCTTTCAGTTCGCATTCACTTTGAAAAGTACCAAAACCAACCACACTAAAAATATACTCTTGTTCAGTAGTACCAAAAACTGTCAATAGTTGGTGTTTAATTACTGAAAAAGCTGCACAAAACTGCAGTTCATAATTTTAAATCTGTAGTCCGCGTATTTAAAAAAGTTCAGGGTAAAATTCAGTTTGCTTAAAAAATTTCAGTTACAGGCATAAGGTAGCGTGTCAGACCCTATCATTTCTTTTTGTACCTCATTCCGAGTTTTAGGCCATGAATACCAACCAGCCAGTGACCTGTTAGGGCACGTACTTCTATAGATCAGACATTTCTTATGTTGCTTTCCCTGATGAAGAGGTTGTGAAGAATTAGCATGCACGTCGCTAGAGGAATACAAATATCCTCCTTGTCTAGAAGCAGAGTCGTACAACGTCTGTGTTACTCATATGCATCACAGTTGCCCAAGATATCCTGATGCTCAGATTAGGCTGTTATCGTCATGTTCGGTCATCTTAAATAGGGATTTGCGACATTCCGAGACTGAGTTCGACTTCGTTGTGGTCGCTTGATTTGATGATTACGATTGATTGCAATTAATTGCTATTATTTCGACATGAAAAACACTGAAGTGGTCCAGATGCCTAAAAAATGTCTAATGCGGAAAGGGATGCCCTGCAAGGGTTAAGTGCATGTCATGAAGTTGCTCTATTGGCATGTAGTTGTCTGTTTTGAACAAGATGTATAAGTTATCATTTATAAAGGATAAATGCCCTGTAAGTCGAATGGCTTCTATAGCGGTGATCTCTCTGCTAATTCGTCATATAGACTTTATATTGAGGATAATCTTTAAAAAAAAACCTTTTCACGAGGTAAAAGTCTAGTGACGAAAGTCTAGATGTCCCAAAATTTCTGTTATCCAATTTTGTGACGAACAATATTCAATTTAATATATAAATATTATAAATATTATATAAATAAAAATAGTTCAGCCATCGGCACTGCGCAAAAAGCTATTTTTGGTTATAAGGAATGTCGACTTTTTTGCGAAACGTGCCGAATACCAAACAATTTTTTAAAGCTATAATTTAAAAGCATGTGGGAAAGGCTATAGTCGAGATTCCGACCATAGGATACCCGTTACTTATTTCAATATATATAAAAGTACTTTGAAGGAATTACTACCCAATAAAAACTACTGCATACTTTTAGGTGATTGTATTGAAATAATAACTTTATTAATAACTTTAGTTTGCTTTTACTCCCAATGTACTTCTCCGATCTTGCTGTGGTTAAGTGAGATTACGGATAATGTTAATAAATAACGTTAGTTATCATAAAAACTGTATTATCATAAAAACGATTTGTGGGGGCGGAAAGGGGCATGGCTTAAATTTAAAACAAACTTGATCTGCGTGGGGTATATAGAAATTTGTGTGTCAAATTTGATTATTCTATCACTGCGGACGGTAGCTCGCGCTATTGACGAAATCAACACGAAATGTGCGAAAGGCGACAAGCCATATATACATATATACTGAAAAGTCAGTTCGTCTGTTTGTTTGTTTGTATCAAAGTGTAAAAAACCTGAGATGTAATGATGGGGAATTATTCCGCTTCACAAATCTAGAAATGTTTGTTCTACTACTTTTTGAATTTCCCGCTATTTTAGCGGGAAAACGCTATTTCCCCCTAAAATTGAAACCCCGGCAGTTTCCAAACCGTAAAAACTACAGATACGTACAATATATCGTTAGAAAAATATTTTTAAAGGCTTTTAGGCGTACTCAGGTAACAATTTACAGGTGAAATACGGTTTTTAATCATGTTTTTTTGGCGAATTATGACTAAACGGCTCTAACAATTCAATATGTTGTAAAACGAAAATTTTTTTTTTTGGTATGTGATACATAAATTTTGGCTGAGGGGTTTTGAAGATATTACCTATTAACTGAATATAGACATTTTTGTATCGGTCGAAAATCACGTTTCAGTACGAAAAACTTTTTTGGTTTATGAGATATCTCAAACAAACTGATAAAATAAGCATTTTACTATGTTTTATATATCCTCACCAAATTTGGTTGAAACCGGACCACTATATCATATAACTGTCATAAGCCCGACCGGTCCAATATATTTAGTCTTAGTATGAACATTTTTTTGGTTTTATGAGTAATCGTAACCAAACTAATAGAATATGAATTTAAATTAAACTTACAGATCTTGACCAAAGTTGTTTCAAATCGGAACACTATATCATATAGCTGTCATGAAACCAATCGGGCGAAAATCAAGTCTTTGTATGAAAAACTTTATTTTTCATAGTAAGTACGGGGTCTCCGACAGTCAAGCATGCTCGACTAAAGAAAAAAATGTATTTAAATATGTAAAAATAAAATTATATATATTTATACCCTGAGCCCATTAAAAATGGGCAAAAAAGGGTATAATGCATTTGGCAGAATGTATGTAACAGGCAGAAGGGGGCGTGGCAGACCCCAAAAAGTATATATATTCTTGATCAGGATCAACAGTCGAGTCGATTGAGCCATGTCCGTCTGTCTGTCAGTCTGTCCGTCTGTCTGTCCGTCTGTTTGAACGCGTCGATCTCAGAAACCATAAGAGCTAGAGACTTCAAACTTGGTATGTAGGTTCCTGGATACCGTACGCAGATCAAGTTTGTTTTTATTTTTGGATCGGACAACTATATCATATAGCTGCCATAGGAACGATACATCGAAAATGAAGTTTTTGTATGAAAAGCTTCTTTAATTTTTGAGATATCTCAACCAATCTCACACGATATATATTTGGGGTGAATTTAAACATCCTGACCAAATTTGGTCCAAATCGGCCCACTATATCATATAGCTGTCATACAGTCGCTCTGCCGAAAATCAAGTTTTAGTATGAAAAAGTTTTTTGTTTTTTGAGATATCGTAACCAAACTGATAGAATATGTATCTGGGCTGGTATTATACATCCTGACCATGTTTTGTCGAAATCGGCCCACTATATTATATAGCTGTCATACAGCCGATCTGCCGAAAATCAAGTTTTAGTATGAAAAAGTTTTTTGTTTTTTGAGATATCTTAACCAAACTGATAGAAAATGCATTTATGTTGGTTTTGTACATTCTGACCAGATTTGGTTCAGATCGGTTCCATATATCATATAGCTGCCATTGGAATAATTGGTCGAAAATCAACATTTATAAAAAAGTACCTGGGCTCAGGGTATCCTACTGTCGAGCGTGCACGACTGTAGCCGCACCTCACCGCGAGCGAAGCGAGCCGGGGTAGGCGAGCGAAGCGAGTAGGGGGCGGAGCCCCCTTGTTTTTACTATCTGCCTGCGTTAATGATAAAGTTACAATGTCAAAAGCAAAATCAATTTCAAAAATTTCTGATATCAGAAATTTTGGGGTTAGAATATGCTACCGTCACTAGGTTTTTACCTCGTGTAGAGGTTTTTTTGTGTGATCTCTTTTAGTCTCTGAGATCTTTTTGTTTATACCAAGTATGCGCAAACCAAGCATACGGTTGGGCACGCACCAATACTCACATAAAACACAAATACATTGAAGTTTATTTGTTGCACTGAAAAAAAGTTTGATTACATTTTCAACAGGGCGAACATAAGTAACTCTAAAACAAAAAAAGGTTTCTTTTAGTGCAAGCTCGCGAAAAGGCAACAGCAAATAACATTCGGATTAGCGGCGCGTCGCTCGCGCAACAACAAAGCCTATGAGAATAAAAGCGCAAGACAAAAACAAATCGTTGAAATTGTTGTTGGTCACTTTGCTCGAGAGAGCAGCGACCAATAGAAAGAAGAGAGAAGGTTCTACGCAGTGCATACACACTTAATGGTTTGCATGTATTGGCTTTTTGTATCGTCGTTTTCCTATCTTGTGGGCAAATGCAAAAACAAAACGTACACCGCTGGGCATGCCTGGTTTATACAGACGAACTTACGGTTTATTTGCAATTTTCGGGGACGGAAGGGCGCGTGTCAAAATTTTAAAACAAACTTGACCTGCACCAACACCTTTGTGATCTGCGTGTGAATGTTTGGTTACTCTATCTCTTTTGGTCTCTGGGATCTAGGCGCTCACACAGGAGGACAGACAGACAGATCTTGATGCGATTCAGTGGGATAATAGATAATACTCATAGATAAAGTTAATTACCACAAAAAATGTATTTTCTTAAAAACTGTGAAACATACGTGATCTGCGTGGGGTCAATAGAAATCTGTGTGCCAAATTTGGTTACTCTATCTCTTATACTCTCTGAGATCCTTGTGTTTATACAGTCGGACGACCGTTTTTTCGCGAATGACGGGCGTGGAAGGAGGAGGGTCAAATGATTAAAACAAACTTGACCTGCTCCAACGCCTTTGTGATCTGCGTGTGAAAGTTTGGTTACTCTATCTCTTATGGTCTCTGAGATCTAGGCGGACTCTCCGCTCCCGTAAATCGCGAAAAACCACCTCACCCACAATTTTTCATATAATACGTATTTTTTTGTAATAACCGATATCTGTTATTATTATCTATTATCCGACTGAATCGCAACAAGATTGGACAAGTAGAACAGCAGTTATTGCGTTCCTAAGTTGTTGAAGCAACAGGTGCCCCCTAGAGTATGCAATAGTTTTGGTGTTGTTAAACCTTATTAGAATGCTTAAATGTCTCAACTAGTTCTGGCAACGCAAATATGACATTAGGATTGAATCGCTAATGTATTGAATAAGTTACGGGTATCCTATGGTCGGGATCTCGACTATAGCCTTTCCCACTTGTTTAACTTTAAAATTCAAGGAAAAGTAAAAAAAAACAAGGGGGCTCCGCCCCCTGCTCGCTTCGCTCGCCTACCCCCGGCTCGCTTCGTTCGCGGTGAGGTGCGGCTACAGTCGAGCACGCTCGACAGTAGAATACCCTGAGCCCAGGTACTCATTTATAAAAGTTGATTTTCGACGAATTGTTCCTGTGGCAGCTATATGATAAATGGAACCGATTTGAACCAAATCTGGTCAGAATGTACAAAACCAACCTAAATGCATATTCTATCAGTTTGGTTAAGATATCTCAAAAAACCAAAACATTTTTCATACTAACACTTACTTTTCGATTGAACGTCTCTATATGATATAGTGGTCCGATCTGAACCAAATTTGGCCAGAATATATGAGACGAACTTAAATGTTCATTCTATCAGTTTGGTTAGGCTATCTCTAAAAACAAAAAACTTTTTCTTACTTAAACTTGATTCTCGACTGAGCGTCTCTATGGCAGCTATATGATATAGTGTTCCGATTTGGACCAAATTCGGTGAGGATGTATAATACCAGCCCAGATGCATATTCTAACAGTTTGGTTACGATATCTCAAAAAACAAAAAACTATTTCATACATATGCTTGATTTTCGGCAGAGCGTCTCTATGACAGCTATATCATATAGTGGGCCGACTTTAACCAAATTTGGTCAGGATGTATAATACCACCCCAAATGTATATCGTGTGAGATTGGTTGAGATATTTCAAAAATTTTAAGAAGCTTTTCATACTAAAACTTAATTTTCGATGTATCGTTCCTATGGCAGCTATATTATATAGTTGTCCGATCCAAATATAAAAACAAACTTGATCTGCGTACGGTATCCAGGAACCTACATTCCAAGTTTGAAGTCTCTAGCTCTTATGGTTTCTGAGATCGACGCGTTCAAACAGACGGACAGACAGACGGACATGTCTCAATCGACTCGGCTGTTGTTCCTGATCAAGAATATATATACTTTTGGGGGTCTGCCACGCCCCCTTCTGCCTGTTACATACATTCTGCCAAATGCATTATACCCTTTTTTGCCCATTTTTAATGGGCTCAGGGTATAATAAATTAAATTTTGGATTTTAATTGATTACATAGCTGCATTAATTATGTTCGTTTAAATATTATTCACCATAATCTAATACGAAACGGCGATAAAATAACACACAAAAAAACTTCTACACGAGGTAAAAGTCTAGTGACAAAAGCATATTATAGCCCCAAACTTTCTGATATCCCATTTTATGACGAACGAAATTGAAACCCCCGCAGTTTCTAAACTGTAAAAGCTACAGATACGTGCTATATATCGTTGGAAAAGTATTTTTTAATTTATTTAATTTTTTAAATTTTTGATCTAAAGTACTCAGATAACAATTTACAGGTGAAATAAGGTTTTTATACCCTGAGCCCATTAAAAATGGGCAAAAAAGGGTATAATGCATTTGGCAGAATGTATGTAACAGGCAGAAGGGGGCGTGGCAGACCCCCAAAAGTATATATATTCTTGATCAGGATCAACAGTAGAGTCGATTGAGCCATGTCCGTCTGTCTGTCCGTCTGTCTGTCCGTCTGTCTGTCTGTCTGTCCGTCTGTCCGTCTGTTTGAACGCGTCGATCTCAGAAACCATAAGAGCTAGAGACTTCAAACTTGGTATGTAGGTTCCTGGATACCGTACGCAGATCAAGTTTGTTTTTATTTTTGGATCGGACAACTATATCATATAGCTGCCATAGGAACGATACATCGAAAATGAAGTTTTTGTATGAAAAGCTTCTTTAATTTTTGAGATATCTCAACCAATCTCACACGATATATATTTGGGGTGGTATTATACATCCTGACCAAATTTGGTCCAAATCGGCCAACTATATCATATAGCTGTAATACAGTCGCTCTGCCGAAAATCAAGTTTTAGTATGAAAAAGTTTTTTGTTTTTTGAGATATCGTAACCAAACTGATAGAATATGTATCTGGGCTGGTATTATACATTCTGACCAAGTTTGGTCCAAATCGGCCTACTATATCATATAGCTGTCATACAGACGATATGCCGAAAATCAAGTTTTAGTATGAAAAAGTTTTTTGTTTTTTGAGATATCGTAACCAAACTGATAGAATGTGTATCTGTTCTGGTATTATACATCCTGACCAAGTTTGGTCCAAATAGGCCCACTATATCATATAGCTGTCATACAGACGCTCTGCCGAAAATCAAGTTTTAGTATGAAAAAGTTTTTTGTCTTTTGAGATATCTTAACCAAACTGATAGAATATGCATTTATGTTTGTTTTGTACATTCTGACCAGATTTGGTTCAGATCGGTTCCATATATCATATAGCTGCCATTGGAATAATTGGTCGAAAATCAACATTTATAAAAGAGTACCTGGGCTCAGGGTATCCTACTGTCGAGCGTGCTCGACTGTAGCCGCACCTCACCGCGAGCGAAGCGAGCCGGGGGTAGGCGAGCGAAGCGAGTAGGGGGCGGAGCCCCCTTGTTTAGCTTACTTTTTGGCGAATTATGACAAATCGGATCTAACGATTTTTATACCCTGAGCCCATTAAAAATGGGCAAAAAAGGGTATAATTCATTTGGCAGAATGTATGTAACAGGCAGAAGGGGGCGTGGCAGACCCCCAAAAGTATATATATTTTTGATCAGGATCAACAGTCGAGTCGATTGAGCCATGTCCGTCTGTCTGTCCGTCTGTTTGAACGCGTCGATCTCAGAAACCATAAGAGCTAGACACTTCAAACTTGGTATGAAGGTTCCTGGATACCGTACGCAGATCAAGTTTGTTTTTATTTTTGGAACGGACAACTATATCATATAGCTGCCATAGGAACGATACATCGAAAATGAAGTTTTTGAATAGCATCTTTAATTTTTGAGATATCTCAGCCAATCTTACACGATATACATTTGGGTTGGTATTATACATCCTCACCGAATTTGGTCCGAATCGGACTACTATATCATATAGCTGCCATAGAGACGGTCAGTCGAAAATCATGTTTAAGTAAGAAAAAGTTTTTTTTTTTTTGAGATATCCTTACCAAACTGATATGAAATGAACACTTAAGTTCGACTTATATATTCTGGCCAATTTTGGTTCAGGTCGTACCACTATATCATATAGCTGCCATAGAAACAATCGGTGAAAAATTAAATTTCTGTACAGAGTATCTGGGCACAGGGTATCCTACTGTCGAGCGTGCTTGACTGTAACCGTCCACTTGTTTTTATAAGTATTTAATATTTTTGAATTAAACTTAATTTCGTGTAAAATATTTAAAAAAAAATGATTTGGTTTTTTATAATTTACTAGGGGGCTCCGCCCCTGCTCTCTTGGCTCGCGGAATTGAAGCTTGAAAAAGAGAAACACTTCCCATATTTTTATACCCGTTACTTATAAAAAATAAGTATAAGGGTATATTGTGTTCGTTGGAATGTGCGTAACAGGCAGAAGGAGGCATCTCCGACCCCATAAAGTATATATATTCTTGATCAGGATCAATAGCCGAGTCGATAAAGCCATGTGTGTCTGTCCGTCTGTCTGTCTGTGTGAGCGCCTAGATCTCAGAGACCATAAGAGATAGAGTAACCAAACTTTCACACGTAGATCACAAATGCGTTGGAGCAGGTCAAGTTTGTTTCAAATTTTGGACCCGCCTCCTTCCACGCCCGTAATTCGCGAAAAACTGGTCATCCGTCTGTATAAGCACAAGGATCTCAGAGACTATAAGAGATAGAATAACCAAATTTGTCACACAGATTTCCATATACCTCACGCAGATCAAGTTTGTTTCAAATTTAAGCCACGCCCCCCTCCGCAACCGAAAATCGCGAAAAACCACCTCACCCACAATTTTTCAAATAATACGTATTTTTTGGTAGTAACCGATATCTGTTATTATTATCTATTATCCCACTGAATCGCAACAAGATCGGACAAGTAGAACAGCAGTTATTGCGTGCCCAAGTTGTTAAATCAACAGGTGCCCCCTAGAGTATGCGATAGTTTTTGTATTGTTAAACCTTATTAGAATGCTTCAAATTCTCAACTAGTTCTGGCAACGCAAATATGACATTAGGATTGAATCGCTAATGTATTGAAATAAGTAACGGGTATCCTATGGTCGGGATCTCGACTATAGCCTTTCCCACTTGTTTTTTCATATAAACTATTTAAACCCAAAAATAAATAACTGTACTACTTCAATAGTTCGACACTTGTCAATTCGGACAAACTGATAATTATGACACTTAAGTATTATCTATAAAATATTCTGTAGCCCGGGCACCACACAAATCTGTTAAGTCTGAAATCCGATCACATTAACGTGTTTGCATGTAAGAAAAGAATAAAAATAGCAAAAATATGTGCAAGAGAGGGCATTTATGAGCAAACGGTCGTTTTTCCAACACTGGCAGGTTTTTTAATCAGTAATCTCTTCTTTAATTCTGATCAGTACCTGCTAAATGACAAATTAGACTACCACATCTTATTTAAACCAAATTTGGTAATTGTCTATTAGTTAGGGCCCACCTCCAAATCAAAAAAAAAAAAAACCCCAAATAGAGGGCCATTTATCATGAATTTAGCCGAAAAAATTAGTTGGCGGTCTCAACTAGTTTTTTTTTTTTAAATGTTTAAAGTTTCCATACAAAATAGCCTATTTTTGTTGTTGCTTGTGCAACTTGTCACTGTTATGGCCCGTTTACCAACACTACTTTTCTTTGACTTGTCCATTTTATGGCCAGTTTATCAAGTATATAATGGATTTGTGAGTTTTATTTGGAAAAATCTCAATCGAAACAAAATTGAATGAAACCAGATAATTATTTGGAATATTTAGCCAAGCTAAAATTCCAAAAGAAGGTTGAAGTGCAGTGAAGAAGCAATCATAAGATATATATATATGTTAATGAGTGTGTGTTAAAACGTGAAAGCGAAGCGCCGCAGGCAAAAATTTTTTTTAAAAAAATCGCGCGATTTTTTTAAAAAAAATTTTTGTCTACGGTCCTTTATTAACACTCTTCAACACCCCTAGGATGAAGTTTATAGAAATGTTTCAAAAGCTATTTGTGACCGGGTGACCAAATCAGTGTTGGTAAACGAGCTGTAAAGTGACAAGTTTCACAGGGCAACAACAAAAATAGGCTATTTTGTATGGAAACTTTAAACATTTAAAAAAAAAATACTAGTTGAGACCGCCAACTAATTTTTTCGGCTAAATTCATGATAAATTGCCCTCTATTTGGGGGTTTTTTTTTTTTTGATTTGGAGGTGGGCCCTAACTAATAGACAATTACCCCAAATTTTAACAGGGTGTAACATTTACACATATTCTGTGAGTTTGGTTGAGATAGCTCAAAAAACAAAAATGATTTTCATACTAAAAGTTATTTTACATCTAATTGTTTCAATCACAGGTATATGATATTGTTACCCGATGTTGACCATATTTGGTCAGGGTTTATCAAGTAGTCTTAAACACACAATCTGTGAGTTTGGTTGAGATAACTTAAAAAATATAAAAGTTTTCCATACTAAAGGTGAATCTGAACCCGATTGTTCCTATAGCAGCTGTATGATATAATAACCAGACTTTGACCAAATTGTAAAATATCGTAAAAATGATAAAATATTAATAATAATATATTTAAAATTAAAAATAAAATCTTGTTTGAGCTGGGTTCTTCGACACCATCCGCTGCACTACCTAAGCACTAAGCCTGCCGGCTGACCAAACGCTGCTATATGTAAATCAAAATAAACGCGAACTTTGACCTCAAATTTGACTTACTTGTACCCACAATTTTTAAAAACGCAGCCCTATCTACCGATTGAAATTGCTGTCCCAAAATTTCAAACTTTTGAGCCGTTTGGCCTGTACAAATTTACATGAGTGAGTGAATGTACAGGTAAAAGAATTTTATATATATAGATTTAAAATGTTATATTCTTAAAAGTACTTAAAGCAATGCTTACTAAAATTGTTAAATGGTAATATATTTTACTGAGTGATTTTCACTGAAAAGAAACAAAATATAAAAAATGTATGCTATAATTATTTGTTTAATGTTATACCTTTATTACCTTCGATGTCCGTCCAGTTGTCTTTTTGTTGCTTTCTGTAGTAAAAGAGTTTACATATTATTTTATTATTATACCTGCTTGCTCTTAAAAAAGAGAAGCACTTCTTGTATTTTTCTTAAATTAACTTAACTTCTTAATTTACGAAAAAAAATTACTGTACTATTCCAATAATTCGGACACTTGTGAATTCGGACAACCTGATTTATTATTGGGCACTCAAGTTTTATCTATAAAATATTATGTAGCCCGGGCACAACACAAATCTGTTGAGTCTGCAATCCGATCACATTAACGTGTTTGTATGTAGGAAAATAATAAAAGTATGTGCAAAAGAAGGCATTTTAACTGCAGTTTCTGTCATTTGCCAGTTTCTGTCATCATGCAAAGAGTCTTTATTTCTTACATTGGGTTTATTCGGCACGTTTTTAAATCAGTAATCCCTTCATTACTTCTGATGGATCCAGTAATCAGTACCTGCTAAATGACATGATACCTTCTTGTATTAATCAGACTAGTACGTTGATGATTTTTGACACGTTTTTCAGTCTGCGACCCCAGTGTGCGACGTTCATATGGCAGCTATTTTGTATAGTCATCCGATTTAGACCATATTTGAATAGGGTGTAACATTTAGTAAATAAAAACATGTACTGTAAGTTTAGTTGAGATAGCTCAACAAACAAACATAATTTTCATTTGAAAACTTAATTTCCATCCAATTGTTCCAATGGCAGCTATATGATATAGTTACCCGACGTTGACCAAATTTGGTCAGGATGTTACAGGCAGTCTCAACTACACAATCTGTGAGTTTGGTTGATATGTCTTAAGAAACAAAAAGTTTTTAATACTAAAGGTTAATTTGAGCTTCATTGTACATATGGCAGTTATATGATATAGTCATTTGATTTTGACGAAACTTTGTCAGGGTGTCAGGTAACATATGGTAAAATAGACATTCTGTAAGTTTTGTTGAGATAGCTCAAAAATCCAAAAAAGTTTTTCATACATTATATCCGATTGTTACCATGATATATTAACCCGATTTTAATCAAATTTTTAATTATTGTAAAGTTAAAAAAAAAAACAATGAAATTATAAAATAAATTAAAATTATAATTCCCGCTCGGGGAATGAACCGCGGGTCTATTGCGATAGAGTTTAACACACTACAGCAGCTGTTAACAACAGCTTCGGCATCTGTTAATCAAATTTTAGTATGCAGCCCTTTAAGAATTCGCTCGCCTACCCCCGGCTCGCTTCGCTCGCGGTGAGGTGCGGCTACAGTCGAGCACGCTCGACAGTATGATACCCTGAGCCAGGTACTCTTTTATAATAGTTAATTTTCGACCAATTGTTCCTATGGCAGCTATCCGATTTGAACCAAATCTGGTCAGAATGTACAAAACTAACATAAACGCATATTCTATCAGTTTGGTTAAGATATCTCAAAAAACAAATTTTTTTCATACTATGACTTACTATTCGATTGAGCTTCTCGACTGCAGCTATATGATATAGAGGGCCGATTTGAACCAAATTTAGTCAGGATGTATAATACCACTCCCTAAGAGCTAAAGACACCAAATTTGGTATGTAGCTTTGTCTATATTGCAAGCAGATCAAGTTTGTTTCAGAAATCGGCAACGCCCCCTATACCGCCCAAAAATCGACATAGAAAATTTATTATCCATATTAAAAGAGCAGTTTAAATGCTAGACACACCAAAATTGGTATGTAGGTTCCTCTATATTGCAAGCAGATCAAGTTTGTTTCAGAATTCGGCCACGCCCCCTTTACCCTCTAAAATTGACATAGAAAATTTCATATCCAAATTATAAGGGCCATTTAAAAGCTAGATTTTCAAGATTTTGCACAGACGAAGAAATTGTCATAGATTTTTGATGAAAATTTCATTCCGATCGGACAGTAAATAACCAAGATATTCAAATAATAAATTTTGCTGTTTCGATGATGGAGCGTTGACAGTAATTAAAATTTGAATAACTTGAAAACATGAAAATTGAATAAACATATTAGATAACAAATTGGCCTTCTATACATAATGGGCTTCAGTGGCGTAGTGTGCCGAGTCGCGGCGCTCGTGATATGGTTAGTCATCCGATCGTGAGTTCAAACCCTGGCAGGGACATATGTTTTTTAATTCTATCATTTTGCATTGAAATTCAATTTGTATTTATTAATGTTATGATAACATATACTAACATTTAATGTTAACAAACGTTTTTAAAATTATGAAATAGAGTCCTGTAAAACCAATATAGAAATTTGGCGACTTGCACTCAGTGCGATGTGTGGCCCAATGGGTTGAGCCACCGAAGTTTTAAACTTTCTTTTAAAACTAGGTCGTGGGTTCGATTCCCGGCTCCAACAACATTTTTTTTTTTGCGGGTTCGACTACCGGCTGGGACAATTTTAAGGTGATTTTTTGGCTATTTTTAATTTTTTTGTATTATTTAATTTCAAAATTATTATCTAATAATGTTGTATTGACATATTAAGCATCGAATACCTGTTAAATCATTTTATTTAAATAATGTTATATTGGCAGTTATATAAATGTTGTGCTAGAATCAGGGCCGTCGAGAGCCGATCCGGGCCCCGGGACAGACCGCGCTCACGGGCCCCTCATATATATGAATATAAGAAATTTATTTTGAAACCCATGTTTCCTTTTTTGTAGTTACAGTATTTTCATTTGATAAAAACTTCCTACCAGCAGCCGGGCCCCAAGATCCTCCGGGCCCCGGGGCATTTGCCCTGGCTGCCCCCCCATCTCGACGGGCCTGGCTAGAATTCTATGTAAATTTAATGTTATTTACATTTACTATGTAAATTCATGTTTTTAATAAATTTATCTTTTAATTTCTTTTGATTCAAAATTAAAAGCTAAATTTTGAGCTTCAATTATGTAACTATATGAATTAAGTGTTGGTTAATTTATTTATTACAACATTTTGCATGTCAGACGTGTAGTTTTAGTTTTATCTATGGTAATGTTTTACTTATGCTTCACAAGACCAAATAATAATGTTAAGCTAGAAACTTCTTTTGTTTTGTCGCGTGCTTAAATATGTATGCATGTGTGCACTTAACAGATCTTAGAATTGTGTATATAGCTGTCTCGCTCTCCCTAATGCTTTACGCATATGAATGTATATTTGACTTTACATTGGCTCTTCTTCAATTCTTTGAAATGAACTTTGCGATTTAACGAGTGTAACTTAATTAGATAAATGGTGCGACTAGTGTTCATAAATAATGTTTAACAGAAGACCCTAGGAAGGCATATAAACTATAAGTTATTTTAAGTTTATTTTAAATATTATTTAATTTTTAACAGTGGCTGCTTTTGGATAGTAAGTACGGGGTCTCCGACAGTCGAGTATGCTCGACTGTAGCACCGTCCGACTAGTTACACTAAAACTTCATTTTCGATGTATCGTTCCTATGGCAGCTATATGATATATTTGTCCGATCCAAAAATAAATAAACAAACTTGATCTGCGTACGGTATCCAGGAACCTACATACCAAGTTTGAAGTCTCTAGCTCTTATGGTTTCTGAGATCGACGCGTTCAAACAGACGGACAGACAGACGGACATGGTTCAATCGACTCGACTGTTGATACTGATCAAAAATATATATACTTTTGGGGGTCTGACACGCCCCCTTCTGCCTTACATATATTCTGCCAATTGCATTATACCCTTTTTTGCCTATTTTCAATGGGCTCAGGGTATAAAAATAACAATGATAAAGCAGCAAACAAAAAATAACCAAAATGAAAAATGTTGCAATAATTTATTTTTGTTATAAAAAATATTAATAAAAAAAAATACTACAAAAAATTAAATTAAAATAATTGAAAATAATCATAGGGGTGATTTGAACCTCGGACCTCTTGCGCCAAAGTCTATATCCTCTGCGCCACCTAGGCACTAAGCTCGCTGGCTGACTAAACGCTGCTATATGTAAATCAAAATAAACGCGAACGTTGACCTCGATTTTGACGCACTTGTATGCCGATTTTGGCAAATTCATGCCATATCCCACGATAAAATTATCTTAAGTTTATTGTTGCCAAGCTTCAAGCATGTAACTTCAGTGTTTTGGCCTGTACAATGCTAAATCAGTTGGATTTAAATTTAAAAAAAACAGTTTAAGCTTATCTTTTCCAAAAATGCGCACATGTTGTTTACAAGTCGCGTGTTCACATAGTACTGCAGCGCAAAGAAAACAATAAAATAAATACACATAAAGAGGGTTGAAATTCATACAAAAAGAAGACGATCGCGTATTTTCTTGTAAGAAAGAAAGGGAGACATAGAACAAAACAGAAGCGCAAATTGCCAAAATTGAGTCAGAATTTTGTGTCGAAGTGACGGCTTCTGCGATACCTCGAGAGCCGTGGCTGACTTTGTCAAAGGAAATTCTGAATATGAACAAATGGGAAATAGAGTATGCGGAAAAATATGTGCAAGTGAGCAGCGAACGCTTCCGGTAACCAGAACGCGTAACTGACCGTCTGTGGATTTGGAGAGGTCCTTTCTAAATACACGAAGTTTTCCATCGGCGAAAGCGATGTGGATTTTTTTCCGTACTCCCTCAATTAGCTACTGGAGAACTGCCGTCCGCAGTGATATGTTGTTATTGATTTTTATGACCTCCTATGAAACGCCTTAACCTTTAAAATCAACATTTTTGTGTTTTTTTAAGATATCTTATCTCACAGAATATTAATTTGTTGTTGTTTTTCACATTTTTCACCAAGTTTGGGTAAAATCAAATTACTATATCATATGGTTGCCATAGTAGGGAACGGTTGGAGTCAGCTTTTATTATAAAAGTTCAGTTGTTTTTTGAGATATACAACCAATCTCACAGGTTGGGTATCCGGTAATAGGTTATATATCCCTACCAAATTTAATTCAAATCGGCTCAATTTTCAATATATTTTCAATAGAAACGATCGTTTGAATATCAACCTTTAGTATGAAAAACTTTCCTATTCTGTAAGTTATTTTAACAAAACTCACAAATTGTATTCTTTGTTGTCTTATACATCTTCATTAGTAAATCCGTGAACTATAGAATATAGCTATCATAGGACCGATCGAGCTAAAATCAAGTTTTTTGTTTTATAAGATAACTTAACCAAACTGCTATCAAGTTGGTCTTAAGCATGCGGCCTGAAGTTGGATCAAATCGGTCCACTATATCATATAGCTGCCATAGGAACGATCGATACGAACAGTCAAAAGGCAAACTTTATTAAGAAAATTTTTTTTTTAAGTTATCTGAAACAAACTTACAGATTAATCTTCTATCGTTTTATACCATTTGTCAAAATTTGGTTGGAATCTAAAAAAAACTTCGCCATAGAAAACAAAAATACTTTTCGTAATTTGTGGCCCCAGAGAGAGTTCTCTGCTTGATCAAAACAGACGTGTTTTACTTTGGCTCGTAAATTTTATTAATTTTCTGTTGTTTAAAACACTCCGTTTTAATATTTTAACAACTGAATTTGTGCATAAGTGAACAAGCTATCGACTTGCTGAGTAAGTTGTAATCATTTGTGCATTGTGGTCCCAATAAATAGCATTTTTAGTTTTGATAAACTTTGTTTTGCATTTCCCTTAAATTTTTACATTCTTGTGCGTGTGTTTTGTTTGTGTATTTCGGCTTTTGCTTTACAACTCGCTCACACAAGATTGTTGTTTTTCTAAGCACAACGATTGTATTTGTTTGTGTTTACATCTCCTTATCTCAGTTTCGGCGCTTCGCACATTTTAATACATTTGTTTGTGCTGTGTTCGCTATTGCATTTCGTTTATGTTGCAATTCTGTCAATTTCGACCAAATTATTTATCTGTTTAACCCCTGTAGGAATTATGTCGTGCTGCAAGAAAAACTGTACTATCAAGTGTGCTGATGATTCTGCCCAACCGCAATTTATTTATTGTTGGTTGTGTGAAAATATCATGAATGCAAAGTGTGCTGGACTTTCTGGTCGAGAATGTGATAAGATCATTGCCGTTTCTAAAAAGGAATGTGGTGCAGTCTTGTCCAATATGCATCGAGTTACAAATTGATTTCTTAGAATGTATACTTCTGTGAGAAACCAATAATGTGAGAAATCAATAAAATGGCTAAGCTTCTTTCGAGTGATTTTGACTCTAGTCTCGAGTTGCTTAGACAATATAAATTTAATTCACCACCTGATTCTCAATTTTTAGCAGTTCCCCCTAATATATCAGTTACTCAGCCTCCCGTGACTCCATTGGCATCTCGTCCCAACCAAGACGTCTCGCCAACGTTTCCTTTATCGCCCTCTCCGGGTATTTTTAACCTATTCAATTCCCCTACATCTTATGCAGGTAATTCTACCACTCAGACTACTGAATCAGCCCAAGTCATCGTGTCTTCGGTGAGGGCTGGATCTGGTCGGCAGGTAGACCGACTTACATTTCTAGCAAAATTTCTGCTAATGTCTCAATCACTAAATTTAATTTTGCCACAGCCCGTGAAATATCATCTTTAAAAATAAGTGTACCTCACGACGCATTTTCTGTCATTTGTGATCCAAAATTTTGGCCACCTCATATGATTGTTCATGAGTTTAATCCAAAACGGAGTAATGAATCCTTGCCTGTTACTCTTACAGCCGGCATCTCAAACGTTCAGGTGCCCGTCAGTACGGCTTCAAAAAACTAGACCTGCGGCCCGATGTTGTCTGTATTCATTATCAAAGCGTTAGAGGCCTCCACACTAAGCTCAAAAACCAATATTTAAGTAGTATGTCCTTTGACTCTGATATAATTGCTTTGTCAGAAGCTTGGTTAACTACCACAGTATCCGATCCTGAAGTTATGTCAAGTAATTGTATTTCTATTTCCTCTATTTCTTATAACAATATCACAGTAGCACAAATTACCTTATTCCCTTAAATAAAGATATTTTCTTAGATAACATGCTTGATCTCTCGTTGTTTCAAATGAACTCAATAAGTAATCATAATGATCGAATTCTCGATCAAATTTTTATTAATGACTTCGCAAATACTGCCGTCTCTAGGTTATCCCCATTAAGTATCCCTGAAGACTTACATCATCCTACTATAGAAATTTCTATCTCAATCTCTAAACCTTTTAGTCCACCTTTATTATGTCAGCAATCACCTTGTCGTTGTTTTCGCAAGGGAAATTATTCATTGCTTAATGAACTTATCCTTGCTACCGACTGGTGCTTTTTAGAAAAAGGGACTGACATCGATATTGCTCTTAGTTCTTTCTATGAGACCCTAAATGCACTCTTAGATGTGTGCATTCCAAATTATATTCCATCGCCTGGTTCTATAAAGCCTCCTTGGTTTACATCTAGATTTTCTTATTTAAAGAATATTAAATCTAAATATTTTAAAAAATATAAGAAGTCAGGTTCAAGTCTCGACTGGTCTAAGTATACAGTGGCAACTCGTTGCAAAGACGGTTTTCCCGTGACCCTAAACAATTTTATAAATTTGTTAACTTGAAGCGTAAATCTTCCAGTTTACCTTCCTCTTTTTTTCTTTGGACAGATATTGCTGGCAACGACTCTGCAGCCGCTGAACTATTTGCTAACTTTTTTCAATCCACCTACTCTCCAATCTCCACTTCCAACTCATCTTATCCTTATTCTATATTTCAATCTAACACTATGTTTGCTCCCTCTATTTCCTGTAACAATATAATCTCTTCTATTAGCTCTTTTAAATCTTCTTTCATTTCTGGGCCAGACAACATTCCTAGTTGTCTACTTAAGAAATGCTGTTCTTCTTTAGCTGCTTCATTGCATAAGCTTTTTAATCTATCCCTTGAAACTTCAATCTTTCCATATCTTTGGAAAGAATCTTATATCATTCCCTTCCACAAAAAAGGTGGTAAGTCTGATATTTCTAATTACAGAGGCATTGCAAAGCTATCAGCCATTCCTAAATTATTTAAAAAAAATACTTGTTTCTTCTTTGCAGCATCTCTGTAAATCGATAATTTCCCCTGCACAACACGGCTTTATTAAGGGTCGGGGTACTACGAACAAGTTTCTTGAATTTACCTCCCTGGTAAATGATGCATTTTCAGAGAAAAAGCAAACTGATGTCATTTACACTGACTTCAGTAAAGCCTTTGACTCTGTGAACCATGACCTCTTACTTTACAAACTTAACTGCAAAAAAAAAAAAAAAACACGAAAATTGGCATTGTGCACTGTGCTTAAAAAGGGAGAGCTTCTTTGTACATAAAAATTACTTTTTGCACAGTGCCGAATACCAATTTTCGTGTTTTTTTTTTTTTTTAATAATTTTTATTTTTATTTAAAGTTTTTATAATAAACTGAATTTAGCTCGTCACACAATTGGATATCAGAAATTTTGGATCTAAAAATTGCTTTCGTCACTAGACTTTTACCTCGTGTAGAGGTTTTTTTTGTGGGATATCAGAAATTTTTGCAAATGCTTTTGACATTTTAACTTTATCATAAATGCAGGGAGATAGTAAAAAATATAGCTAAGAGACTCCGCCCCTGTTTGCTTCGCTCGTGTTACTACTGTCTACTTTTCATACTAAGACTTTTCGCCCGATCGGTCCTATTTTAGCTATATGATATAGTGATTTGATTACCGGTTACCAATTTCGGTCAGGATGTATAAAACTAACTTAATCATATAATGCATATTCTATCAATTTGGTTAAAATATCTCATAAATCAAAAAAGTTTTTCATACTAAAACCTAATTTTGACCAGATCGGTCCTATGACAGCTATATGATATAGCGGTCCGATATGAACCAATTTCGGTCAGGATGTATAAAACTAACTTAAATGCATATTCTATCAATTTGGTTAAAATATCTCATAAATCAAAAAAGTTGTTCATACTAAAACCTTATTTTGACCAGATCGGTCCTATGACAGCTATATGATATAGCGGTCCGATATGAACCAATTTCGGTCAGGATGTATAAAACTAACTTAAATGCATATTCTATCAATTTGGTTAAAATATCTCGTAAAACAAAAAAGTTTTTCATACTAAAACCTAATTTTGATCCGATCGGTCCTATGACAGCTATATGATATAGTGGTCCGATTTGAACCAACTTTGGTCAGGATATATAAAACAATGTAAAATGCGTATTTTATCAGTTTGGTTGAGATATCTCATAAAACCAAAAAGTTTTTAGTACTAAAACGTGATTTTCGAACTAAAACGTGATTTTCGACCGATGGAAAAATATATATATTCAGTTAACAGGCAATATCTTCCAAACCCCTTAACCAAAATTTATGTGTTATATACCAAAAAACGCAGAATTTTACGTACTAAAACATACATAAATTTAATAAAAATCGTTAGAGCCGTTTTGTCAGAAATCGCCAAAATATAAGCTGAAAAACCTTATTTCACCTGTAAAATGTTACCTGAGTACTTTAGAAAAAAAGTTTGAAGGTACGTCTAAAAGCCCTTAAACTCACCTTTCCAATGATATATAGCACATATCTGTAGCTTCTATGGTGTGCAAACTATTGGGGTTTCAATTTTAGCGGGAAATAGCGTTTTCCCGCTAAACTAGCGGGAAATTCAAAAAGTCGTAGAACAAACATTTCTATATTTTTGAAAAGAAACAAATCCTCATCATTACATCTAAGCTATTTTAGCGCTTTGATACGCGCAAACGAACCGACAAACAAACTGACTTTTCATCTCATTTTGAGAAGTCCACTAAAAATTTTAAATTTTATTATCTTTCGAACCAGTTATCGGATTTGGGTGATCGGGGTATCAATCGACGCGTATTTTTGATTAGAATTTTTTAAAAATAAAAAAGGCCCCAACGGCCCCATTAGCTGCGATCGTTTAAATTTTTCCCCTCCCACTTACACCCCCGTATCTCAGGAACCAGGTGAGTTACAAAAAGTCTTAGTATGCCATTTTGTAAGTTAGGACTCAACCTTTCGATCGGTATATAACTCGATCTGATCGGACAGTCGTAGCAAATTTTCCAAATTAGCTGTATATCTATCTAGTCGCCTTTCGCACCCTTCTTGCTGCTTTCGTCACTAGAGCGAACTGCCGTTCGCAGTGATAGCTTAACTGGCGCTCGAGCAGGGACCCCTCTAAACATTAGATGGGGATCCCTATAGGATAAGTTATAACTATAAGTTGAAAAGTGAAAAGTGAATTCGTGTAGAGCTGTGTGGCCAAAACTATATGAAAAAAAAAAACAAAAGAAAAAAGAAAACGGAAAAAATGAATATGATTCCAATTAAATAAACAATTACCCGCTGCGGTGGTGACGTTTGCCTTAAACGTGGTCAACTATATCCACGAGCGTAAATAAAATGCTATAATACAAATACAACCTACCCGCTGCGGTGATCTGCCTTTTCACAAACGAACAGATAACAGATTCACGAGCGCAAAAAGGTTGTTATTAAATAAAATAAGTGAAAAATAAATCACAAAAATAATAAAAGTAAAACGATAAACCGCTGCGGCAACTTGTTTGCGAGCGGCCCATGTATAAAAAAATATAAAGAACATAATGAACAAAGTGGTTTTGGTAGCTTGCTAGATACGCTCAGTTTTACCAACACGGTTAGAGCCGCCTAGTGAGTTGTGTGTTTAACCGTACCTTAGAAGGCGATATGACAAAAAGGAACAATACGGCCCACCGTGCCTAGTACCGAATAAAATGGAATCAAAAATTTGTAATAAAGGAAATAATAGTTTATAAGATAAAATAAATCAAAAAGAAAGGCCATATACACACGAATAAATTCACAAATCACTTGTTTTACAAATTAATTGAATTTTATAATTGATTGTTGCAAGCTACTTAAGTCATTTCTATTTATTTAGAATCTGCGCATTGTAAGTGACTTGACACTTGTACAACAACACATCTACACAGATGCATTGGAAGATAAAAGAAAGGCAACATAAAACACGGGTGAGTGAAACGCTTTCAGAGTAAAGAAATGAAACAATAAAAACAAAAAATACATAAAAAAATTATTAAAAGAAAAAAATTGAAGAAAGAATAAAAACTTTTTTAACTAAAATTACAATTTAAAACTAAATGTCAAAATCAAACAAAATTAAAACCAAATTTTAACCGACGCAATTTTATAGATTACAAATAAATTTTATTATTTAAAAATAAAAGTCTCAACTGTCTTAACTCTAATTAACTCTAATTAACTCTATACCATTGCAAATCACACCCAAGCTTTATCTTTTTTGAATCGTGAATTATCGTCCGTCCGAATAAAAATGGAAGAAGAAATGGAAGAAACCTTGACGAAGTTCAATGCGACCTTAACCGCATTACCTGTTCCAAAGAACTTATGGGATGGTTCGGAGGGGGCTCAACTGAGGCCACCAGGAGGGTCGCGGGTTGCGGATAGAGAACGGCCACCCTTCGGGGAGGTTAGCTGCGAATAGCGAGCGTAATAAGCAGTCCCGGACAAACAGCGGGTACGATACTGCTCATCGTACTGACAAGGCGTTTGTGTTGCCGCCTTTAAAGCATAGCCTCACACACCCCTAAACCCCCTCACAATATACCTACCCAATACTCTCCCCTACATCTCATCCCGGGCCGGACTAAGGGTGTCACTCGAACCGTGCCGAGAGTCACGGCTGGGGGCCCGGGTCAAAAAGCTAGATCAGTCGCTAACGGTGGGCTCAGGCAAGTGCCGACCGCCTGTTCTAACCAGCCTTATCCTGGCATGCGGACCTCTGCACGGATGGACCTCACCCTTGTCGCGCTACTCGTGGGACCAAATAGCATGGGAAAGAAATCTTACAAACTACCGTGGGACACCCCTGCGGAAAGTGTCGCGAGACACATTGAGGACCGCCTCCTTGACAGGGAGCGGCCCTCCAACGTGGTAGACGCACCTCCACGCAGCCAAGCTCCGGCTACCAATAGGAGAGTGCCACAGGCACAGAACAGGCAGAGAATTCTGCCAGCAACGCGGAATACGCAAGGAAGCACTGTCGGACCATCTCGACCGATGCGTCCCACGTTAGCCGCTGACAGACGGAAGCAACAACAACAGCAGCCGTCGAAAAAGGATCTCCTGCCAAGACTGGGAGAACCGGGTGGACGAGATGACCCCCACAGGCGCAATCTCTGTGGATCACGGGTCAAATGGTACATCCGGTACCTCCAGGAGGGGATGTCACAGGAGTATGCGTTGGCCAAGGCAAAAGAGCCCAGACCAACAACATTCCAGAGTAGGACATCAGCCCACAAAAGGTCCAGCAGCACACTGACTCCACCGACCGACACTCCCAAAAGGGTGCGTGCGGCGGAGCCAACTGCTACACACGGATCCGGGACCACACCTACTGGAGTAGAGCGGAAGAAGGCTACTAACGAGCTTCCTGGTAAGGCAGGAGCGGCGTCAGAAGCAGGACGGCAGGAGGAAGAGCGCCCTAGCACGTCAGCAGCAGCAGCACCAACAGTAGCCAGGAAGTCAGCCCCCTCAGCGTCCACTGAACCTCGCGCAACCTACGCGTCGGTGGCGAAAAAGGTGAAAGTGGCCGTGTTACCTGTGGACGCCATCCTGGATGAAGTTATACTGACAGGATGGGACACTGCCGTATCTTTCTCCGGCATTCATTTCCGGGTGGGCCACCTGGTGATCGACTGCACGGATGAAAACTCGGCAGACTGGCTAATGACTGTAGCGTCATGGAAGGGCGTACCCCTTGATAGTAGAATGGGGGATGACATCCCGTCACCTCACAACATCACCATCTACTGCCCGAGAAGTGCGGATCGGTCAACCGAATTCTTGTTGGTTATGCTGAGAAACCAGAACAAAATCGAGACCGACGCTTGGAGGATCCTATAAAGGAGGAATAATGGAGGAGGAGCCCTGTTGGTGCTTGGCATCGACGAGCAGTGGTATAATTTCCGCTTTTTATACCCTGAGCCCATTAAAAATGGGCAAAAAAGGGTATAATGCATTTGGCAGAATGTATGTAACAGGCAGAAGGGGGCGTGGCAGACCCCCAAAAGTATATATATTCTTGATCAGGATCAACAGTCGAGTCGATTGAGCCATGTCCGTCTGTCTGTCCGTCTGTCTGTCTGTCTGTCCGTCTGTCCGTCTGTCCGTCTGTTTGAACGCGTCGATCTCAGAAACCATAAGAGCTAGAGACTTCAAACTTGGTATGTAGGTTCCTGGATACCGTACGCAGATCAAGTTTGTTTTTATTTTTGGATCGGACAACTATATCATATAGCTGCCATAGGAACGATACATCGAAAATGAAGTTTTTGTATGAAAAGCTTCTTTAATTTTTGAGATATCTCAACCAATCTCACACGATATATATTTGGGGTGGTATTATACATCCTGACCAAGTTTGGTCCAAATCGGCCTACTATATCATATAGCTGTCATACAGACGATCTGCCGAAAATCAAGTTTTAGTATGAAAAAGTTTTTTGTTTTTTGAGATATCGTAACCAAACTGATAGAATGTGTATCTGGGCTGATATTATACATCCTGACCAAGTTTGGTCCAAATAGGCCCACTATATCATATAGCTGTCATACAGACGCTCTGCCGAAAATCAAGTTTTAGTATGAAAAAGTTTTTTGTCTTTTGAGATATCTTAACCAAACTGATAGAATATGCATTTATGTTTGTTTTGTACATTCTGACCAGATTTGGTTCAGATCGGTTCCATATATCATATAGCTGCCATTGGAATAATTGGTCGAAAATCAATATTTATAAAAGAGTACCTGGGCTCAGGGTATCCTACTGTCGAGCGTGCTCGACTGTAGCCGCACCTCACCGCGAGCGAAGCGAGCCGGGGGTAGGCGAGCGAAGCGAGTAGGGGGCGGAGCCCCCTTGTTTCCCGTCAGATTTGGTTTTTTATACCCTGAGCCCACTAAAAATGGGCCAAAAAGGGTATAATGCATTTGGCAGAATGTATGTAACAGGCAGAAGGGGGGTGGCAGACCCCCAAAAGTATATATATTCTTGATCAGGAACAACAGCCGAGTCGATTGAGACATGTCCGTCCGTCTGTCCGTCTGTTTGAACGCGTCGATCTCAGAAACCATAAGAGCTAGAGACTTCAAACTTGGTATGTAGGTTCCTGGATACCGTACGCAGATTATTTTTATTTTTGGATCGGACAACTATATCATATAGCTGCCATAGGAACGATTCATCGAAAATTAAGTTTTAGTATGAAAAGCTTCTTCAATTTTTGAAATATCTCAACCAATCTCACACGATATACATTTGGGGTGGTATTATACATCCTGACCAAATTTGGTTAAAGTCGGCCCACTATATGATATAGCTGTCATAGAGACGCACTGCCGAAAATCAAGTTTTAGTACGAAAAAGTTTTTTGTTTTTTGAGATATCGTAACCAAACTAATAGAATATGTATCTGGGCTGGTATTATACATCCTGACCAAGTTTGGTGCAAATCGGACCACTATATCATATAGCTGCCATAGAGACGCTCAGTCGAAAATCAAGTTTAAGTAAGAAAAAGTTTTTTGTTTTTAGAGATAGCCTCACCAAACTGATAGAATGAACATTTAAGTTCGTCTCATATATTCTGGCCAAATTTGGTTCAGATCGGACCACAATATCATATAGCTGCAATAGAGACGCTCAATCGAAAAGTAAGTGTTAGTATGAACAATTTTTTGGTTTTTTGAGATATCTTAACCAAACTGATAGAATATGCATTTAGGTTGGTTTTGTACATTCTGACCAAATTTGGTTCAAATCGGTTCCATATATCATATAGCTGCCACAGGAACAATTGGTCGAAAATCAACTTTTATAAAAGAGTATCTGGGCTCAGGGTATTCTACTGTCGAGCGCGCTCGACTGTAGCCTCACCTCACCGCGAGCGAAGCGAGCCGGGGGTAGGCGAGCGAAGCGAGCAGGGGGCGGAGCCCCCTTGTTTGAGATATCTTAACCAAACTGATAGAATATGCATTTAGGTTGGTTTTGTACATTCTGACCAGATTTGGTTCAAATCGGTTCCATATATCATATAGCTGCCACAGGAACAATTGGTCGAAAATCAACTTTTATAAAAGAGTACCTGGGCTCAGGGTATTCTACTGTCGAGCGTGCTCGACTGTAGCCGCACATCACCGTGAGCGAAGCGAGCCGGGGGTAGGCGAGCGAAGCGAGTAGGGGGGGAGCCCCCTTGTTATACCCTGAGCCCATTAAAAATGGGCAAAAAAGGGTATAATGCATTTGGCAGAATGTATGTAACAGGCAGAAGGGGGCGTGGCAGACCCCCAAAAGTATATATATTCTTGATCAGGATCAACAGTCGAGTCGATTGAGCCATGTCCGTCTGTCTGTCCGTCTGTCCGTCTGTCTGTCCGTCTGTTTGAACGCGTCGATCTCAGAAACCATAAGAGCTAGAGACTTCAAACTTGGTATGTATGTTTCTGGATACCGTACGCAGATCAAGTTTGTTTTTATTTTTGGATCGGACAACTATATCATATAGCTGCCATAGGAACGATACATCGATAATGAAGTTTTTGTATGAAAAGCTTCTTTAATTTTTGAGATATCTCAACCAATCTCACACGATATATATTTGGGGTGGTATTATACATCCTGACCAAATTTGTTCCAAATCGGCGCACCATATCATATAGCTATCATAGAGACGCTCTGCCGAAAATCAAGTTTTAGTACGAAAAAGTTTTTTGGTTATTGAGATATCGTAACCAAACTGATAGAATATGTATCTGGGCTGGTATTATACATTCTGACCAAGTTTGGTCCAAATAGGCCCACTATATCATATAGCTGTCATACAGCCGCTCTGCCGAAAATCAAGTTTTAGTATGAAAAAGTTTTTTGTTTTTTGAGATATCTTAACCAAACTGATAGAATGTGCATTTATGTTGGTTTTGTACATTCTCACCAGATTTGGTTCAAATTGGTTACATATATCAAATAGCTGCCATAGGAATAATTGGTCGAAAATCAACATTTATTAAAGAGTACCTGGGCTCAGGGTATCCTACTGTCGAGCGTGCTCGACTGTTGCCGCACCTCACCGCGAGCGAAGCGAGCCGGGGGTAGGCGAGCGAAGCGAGTAGGGGGCGGAGCCCCCTTGTTTTGAAGTGTGATTGCGGGAAAAATTTGAAAATAGCTGGCAGCGGGAATTCTGGCTTTTTTAGCAAATTGAGGCACCTTTTTTAGACCCCGTACTTAAAAAAAGTACAGGGGTCTATTGGGTTTGTTTTAACGAAAATGTGCGTAACAGGCAGAAGGAGGCGGGGCAGACCCTATAAAGTATATATATTCTTGATCAGCATCAATAGTCAAGTCGATATAGCAATGTCCGTCTGTCTGTCCGTCTGTCTGTCTGTATGAACACCTAGATCTCAGAGACTATAAGAGCTAGAGACACCAAACTTGGTATGTAGGTTCCTCTATATTGCAAGCAGATCAAGTTTGTTTCAAAATTTGGCCACGCCCCCTTTACCGCTTTAAAATTGACATAGAAAATTTCATACCCAAATTAAAAGAGCAATTTAAAAGCTAGAGATTCAAGAATTTGCATAGACGAAGAGAAAAGTGTACTAGATTTTTGCTGAAAATTTCATTCCGATCGGACAGTAAATAGCCAAGATATTCAAGTTATAAATTTTGCTGTTTCGATGATGGAGCGTAGGCAGTTATTAAAATTTGAGTAACTTGATAACATAAAAATTGAATTATCATATTATATAACAAATTGGCGTCTGATCAGTCATGGGCTTCTGTGGCGTAGTGTGATGAGTCGCAGCGCTAAGGATACGGTTGGTCAGTCGGTCGTGAGTTCGAACCCTGCAAGGGACGTGTGTTTTTTAATTCAATAATTTTGCTTAGACATTCAATTTGTATTTATTAACTTTAACTCAATTTTCAGAGTTGTTTTAATTGAGTTTGACGGTTGAAATGTTACAAAATGTATTTCTATCGGCAATGTATCGGTATTTACTTTAATCGAAAAATTTCCCTTAAAAGTTCGCCCCTAAATTGGCGCGTCTTCCATCGCTAGCATTGTAAAATTAGTATTGCGAAAGAGAATCACATTAATTGACGATAAGATGCCAAAGCAAGAATATAAAGAAAAAGTCCGAGATGTCTGGATACAGAGCCCGGAGTTTAAGGAGTGGATAAGGAAGGATCCCACATACTTAACACGGGTGTTTTGCAAATGCTTATTGTTATTGTAAATACCCAATAACTGCAAAACTGAGTGATTTGCGTGCACATGGTGCTACAAAAAAGCACACTGCAATGGCGGGCTTTGTTCAAAAAAATAAAATAAATTTTAAATTTATTAGTACAAAGAGACTATTATCCGAACGATGATGCAGAAAATATTGACGATATATTACAAATAGTCTAATTGTATAATGTATATATTATATAATGCATGAATTTCCTGTTATGTTAAACAAATATGTCTTTATTAATTAAAAAACAAACACATTAATTTATAAATCAGCTTTTTCTTAAGCTTTTTAGACCCCGTGAAAAGAAAACGGAAAAAATGAATATGATTCCAATTAAATAAACAATTACCCGCTGCGGTGGTGACGTTTGCCTTAAACGTGGTCAACTATATCCACGAGCGTAAATAAAATGCTATAATACAAATACAACCTACCCGCTGCGGTGATCTGCCTTTTCACAAACGAACAGATAACAGATTCACGAGCGCAAAAAGGTTGTTATTAAATAAAATAAGTGAAAAATAAATCACAAAAATAATAAAAGTAAAACGATAAACCGCTGCGGCAACTTGTTTGCGAGCGGCCCATGTATAAAAAAATATAAAGAACATAATGAACAAAGTGGTTTTGGTAGCTTGCTAGATACGCTCAGTTTTACCAACACGGTTAGAGCCGCCTAGTGAGTTGTGTGTTTAACCGTACCTTAGAAGGCGATATGACAAAAAGGAACAATACGGCCCACCGTGCCTAGTACCGAATAAAATGGAATCAAAAATTTGTAATAAAGGAAATAATAGTTTATAAGATAAAATAAATCAAAAAGAAAGGCCATATACACACGAATAAATTCACAAATCACTTGTTTTACAAATTAATTGAATTTTATAATTGATTGTTGCAAGCTACTTAAGTCATTTCTATTTATTTAGAATCTGCGCATTGTAAGTGACTTGACACTTGTACAACAACACATCTACACAGATGCATTGGAAGATAAAAGAAAGGCAACATAAAACACGGGTGAGTGAAACGCTTTCAGAGTAAAGAAATGAAACAATAAAAACAAAAAATACATAAAAAAATTATTAAAAGAAAAAAATTGAAGAAAGAATAAAAACTTTTTTAACTAAAATTACAATTTAAAACTAAATGTCAAAATCAAACAAAATTAAAACCAAATTTTAACCGACGCAATTTTATAGATTACAAATAAATTTTATTATTTAAAAATAAAAGTCTCAACTGTCTTAACTCTAATTAACTCTAATTAACTCTATACCATTGCAAATCACACCCAAGCTTTATCTTTTTTGAATCGTGAATTATCGTCCGTCCGAATAAAAATGGAAGAAGAAATGGAAGAAACCTTGACGAAGTTCAATGCGACCTTAACCGCATTACCTGTTCCAAAGAACTTATGGGATGGTTCGGAGGGGGCTCAACTGAGGCCACCAGGAGGGTCGCGGGTTGCGGATAGAGAACGGCCACCCTTCGGGGAGGTTAGCTGCGAATAGCGAGCGTAATAAGCAGTCCCGGACAAACAGCGGGTACGATACTGCTCATCGTACTGACAAGGCGTTTGTGTTGCCGCCTTTAAAGCATAGCCTCACACACCCCTAAACCCCCTCACAATATACCTACCCAATACTCTCCCCTACATCTCATCCCGGGCCGGACTAAGGGTGTCACTCGAACCGTGCCGAGAGTCACGGCTGGGGGCCCGGGTCAAAAAGCTAGATCAGTCGCTAACGGTGGGCTCAGGCAAGTGCCGACCGCCTGTTCTAACCAGCCTTATCCTGGCATGCGGACCTCTGCACGGATGGACCTCACCCTTGTCGCGCTACTCGTGGGACCAAATAGCAAGGGAAAGAAATCTTACAAACTACCGTGGGACACCCCTGCGGAAAGTGTCGCGAGACACATTGAGGACCGCCTCCTTGACAGGGAGCGGCCCTCCAACGTGGTAGACGCACCTCCACGCAGCCAAGCTCCGGCTACCAATAGGAGAGTGCCACAGGCACAGAACAGGCAGAGAATTCTGCCAGCAACGCGGAATACGCAAGGAAGCACTGTCGGACCATCTCGACCGATGCGTCCCACGTTAGCCGCTGACAGACGGAAGCAACAACAACAGCAGCCGTCGAAAAAGGATCTCCTGCCAAGACTGGGAGAACCGGGTGGACGAGATGACCCCCACAGGCGCAATCTCTGTGGATCACGGGTCAAATGGTACATCCGGTACCTCCAGGAGGGGATGTCACAGGAGTATGCGTTGGCCAAGGCAAAAGAGCCCAGACCAACAACATTCCAGAGTAGGACATCAGCCCACAAAAGGTCCAGCAGCACACTGACTCCACCGACCGACACTCCCAAAAGGGTGCGTGCGGCGGAGCCAACTGCTACACACGGATCTGGGACCACACCTACTGGAGTAGAGCGGAAGAAGGCTACTAACGAGCTTCCTGGTAAGGCAGGAGCGGCGTCAGAAGCAGGACGGCAGGAGGAAGAGCGCCCTAGCACGTCAGCAGCAGCAGCACCAACAGTAGCCAGGAAGTCAGCCCCCTCAGCGTCCACTGAACCTCGCGCAACCTACGCGTCGGTGGCGAAAAAGGTGAAAGTGGCCGTGTTACCTGTGGACGCCATCCTGGATGAAGTTATACTGACAGGATGGGACACTGCCGTATCTTTCTCCGGCATTCATTTCCGGGTGGGCCACCTGGTGATCGACTGCACGGATGAAAACTCGGCAGACTGGCTAATGACTGTAGCGTCATGGAAGGGCGTACCCCTTGATAGTAGAATGGGGGATGACATCCCGTCACCTCACAACATCACCATCTACTGCCCGAGAAGTGCGGATCGGTCAACCGAATTCTTGTTGGTTATGCTGAGAAACCAGAACAAAATCGAGACCGACGCTTGGAGGATCCTATAAAGGAGGAATAATGGAGGAGGAGCCCTGTTGGTGCTTGGCATCGACGAGCAGTGGTATAATTTCCGCTTTTTATACCCTGAGCCCATTAAAAATGGGCAAAAAAGGGTATAATGCATTTGGCAGAATGTATGTAACAGGCAGAAGGGGGCGTGGCAGACCCCCAAAAGTATATATATTCTTGATCAGGATCAACAGTCGAGTCGATTGAGCCATGTCCGTCTGTCTGTCCGTCTGTCTGTCTGTCTGTCTGTCTGTCCGTCTGTCCGTCTGTCCGTCTGTTTGAACGCGTCGATCTCAGAAACCATAAGAGCTAGAGACTTCAAACTTGGTATGTAGGTTCCTGGATACCGTACGCAGATCAAGTTTGTTTTTATTTTTGGATCGGACAACTATATCATGATGAAATTAACAAGGTGGAGTATTCACTCACCACAGGCGCCAATGTTTTCACCACTTTGAGAGCATTTTGACAGAGAGAGAGACGACATCGAAAAGCATGCTACGTCGAAAATTTTTTGTCGTTCTCTTCTCTCTATTTCGTTATTTTGGGAAATATGTTTTACCCGTTATTTTTAAATTAAGTATAAATTTCTATTGTATTAGTTGGAATGCATGTTACAGGGAGAAGGACCAACTCATGACCTAATAAAGCATATATATTCCGAGTCGATATAGCCATGTGTGTCTCTCCGTCTTACATTAAGTTTGTTGCGTTGAGGCACCGCGTTTGGTAACAATTGCCTCCGTTTTACGTTGCTGTTGGATGCATAGTGGAAATCTGAATCCTTAAAATGCAGTGGACAAATTCTATTTTGTTCCTCTAATTCAACTCCAGCTGCATCTGTCCAGAGATTTCTCTTGCTTCCATCCCTTGGTACACGAATTACCGAATTTAAAAGAGAACCACAGATTTTGCATTTCCTGGGCATTTTTACAAGGTACAATTTGCTCAATCAAATAATTTGAACATTTTTATACCCGTTACTTATAAAAAATAAGTATAAGGGTATATTGTGTTCGTTGGAATGTGCGTAACAGGGAGAAGGAGGCATCTCCGACCCTATAAAGTATATATATTCTTGATCAGCATCAATAGCCGAGTCGATATAGCCATGTCCGTCTGTCCGTCTGTCCGTCTGTCCGTCTGTCCGTCTGTCCGTCTGTATGAACAAAAGGATCTCAGAGACCATAAGAGATAGAGATACCAAACTTTCACTAAAAGACTTCTATATACCCCACGCAGATCAAGTTTGTTTCAAATTTAAGCCACGCCCCCCTCCGCCCCCGCAAATAGCGAAAAACAGTCTGAACAAAAAAATCTCAGAAACTAAAAGAGATAGAGTAACCAAATTTGGCACACAGATTTATATATACCTCACGCAGATCAAGTATGTTTCAAATTTAATCCACGCCCCCATCCGCCCCCGCAAATCGCGAAAAACCACCACACCCACAGTTTTTAAGATAATACGTTTTTTGTGATTATTACCGTTATCTATTAGCATTATCTATTATCCCACTGAATCGCATCAAGATCGGACATGTAGAACGACAGTTATGGCGAATTAAAGTTTTCAGAGCAAAACAAGTATTTTCTTTAAAGTACTTTTCAATATATTTAAGTAAGTAACGGGTATCATATAGTCGGGATCTCGACTATAGCCTTTCCCGCTTGTTTTTTTTTAATTTTGACAACTTACTTTCACCACGAATCATGGTGAATATTTTTGGCCCGGAAAATGAGGGCTGTGGTGAGTGAATACTCCACCTTGTTAATTTCATCATGAACTATATCATATAGCTGCCATAGGAACGATACATCGAAAATGAAGTTTTTGTATGAAAAGCTTCTTTAATTTTTGAGATATCTCAACCAATCTCACACGATATATATTTGGGGTGGTATTATACATCCTGACCAAATTTGGTCCAAATCGGCCCACTATATCATATAGCTGTCATACAGTCGCTCTGCCGAAAATCAAGTTTTAGTATGAAAAATTTTTTTGTTTTTTGAGATATCGTAACCAAACTGATAGAATATGTATCTGGGCTGGTATTATACATCCTGACCAAGTTTGGTCCAAATCGGCCTACTATATCATATAGCTGTCATACAGACGATCTGCCGAAAATCAAGTTTTAGTATGAAAAAGTTTTTTGTCTTTTGAGATATCTTAACCAAACTGATAGAATATGCATTTATGTTTGTTTTGTACATTCTGACCAGATTTGGTTCAGATCGGTTCCATATATCATATAGCTGCCATTGGAATAATTGGTCGAAAATCAACATTTATAAAAGAGTACCTGGGCTCAGGGTATCCTACTGTCGAGCGTGCTCGACTGTAGCCGCACCTCACCGCGAGCGAAGCGAGCCGGGGGTAGGCGAGCGAAGCGAGTAGGGGGCGGAGCCCCCTTGTTTCCCGTCAGATTTGGTTTTTTATACCCTGAGCCCACTAAAAATGGGCCAAAAAGGGTATAATGCATTTGGCAGAATGTATGTAACAGGCAGAAGGGGGGTGGCAGACCCCCAAAAGTATATATATTCTTGATCAGGAACAACAGCCGAGTCGATTGAGACATGTCCGTCCGTCTGTCCGTCTGTTTGAACGCGTCGATCTCAGAAACCATAAGAGCTAGAGACTTCAAACTTGGTATGTAGGTTCCTGGATACCGTACGCAGATTATTTTTATTTTTGGATCGGACAACTATATCATATAGCTGCCATAGGAACGATTCATCGAAAATTAAGTTTTAGTATGAAAAGCTTCTTCAATTTTTGAAATATCTCAACCAATCTCACACGATATACATTTGGGGTGGTATTATACATCCTGACCAAATTTGGTTAAAGTCGGCCCACTATATGATATAGCTGTCATAGAGACGCACTGCCGAAAATCAAGTTTTAGTACGAAAAAGTTTTTTGTTTTTTGAGATATCGTAACCAAACTAATAGAATATGTATCTGGGCTGGTATTATACATCCTGACCAAGTTTGGTGCAAATCGGACCACTATATCATATAGCTGCCATAGAGACGCTCAGTCGAAAATCAAGTTTAAGTAAGAAAAAGTTTTTTGTTTTTAGAGATAGCCTCACCAAACTGATAGAATGAACATTTAAGTTCGTCTCATATATTCTGGCCAAATTTGGTTCAGATCGGACCACAATATCATATAGCTGCAATAGAGACGCTCAATCGAAAAGTAAGTGTTAGTATGAACAATTTTTTGGTTTTTTGAGATATCTTAACCAAACTGATAGAATATGCATTTAGGTTGGTTTTGTACATTCTGACCAAATTTGGTTCAAATCGGTTCCATATATCATATAGCTGCCACAGGAACAATTGGTCGAAAATCAACTTTTATAAAAGAGTATCTGGGCTCAGGGTATTCTACTGTCGAGCGCGCTCGACTGTAGCCTCACCTCACCGCGAGCGAAGCGAGCCGGGGGTAGGCGAGCGAAGCGAGCAGGGGGCGGAGCCCCCTTGTTTGAGATATCTTAACCAAACTGATAGAATATGCATTTAGGTTGGTTTTGTACATTCTGACCAGATTTGGTTCAAATCGGTTCCATATATCATATAGCTGCCACAGGAACAATTGGTCGAAAATCAACTTTTATAAAAGAGTACCTGGGCTCAGGGTATTCTACTGTCGAGCGTGCTCGACTGTAGCCGCACATCACCGTGAGCGAAGCGAGCCGGGGGTAGGCGAGCGAAGCGAGTAGGGGGGGAGCCCCCTTGTTATACCCTGAGCCCATTAAAAATGGGCAAAAAAGGGTATAATGCATTTGGCAGAATGTATGTAACAGGCAGAAGGGGGCGTGGCAGACCCCCAAAAGTATATATATTCTTGATCAGGATCAACAGTCGAGTCGATTGAGCCATGTCCGTCTGTCTGTCCGTCTGTCTGTCCGTCTGTTTGAACGCGTCGATCTCAGAAACCATAAGAGCTAGAGACTTCAAACTTGGTATGTATGTTTCTGGATACCGTACGCAGATCAAGTTTGTTTTTATTTTTGGATCGGACAACTATATCATATAGCTGCCATAGGAACGATACATCGATAATGAAGTTTTTGTATGAAAAGCTTCTTTAATTTTTGAGATATCTCAACCAATCTCACACGATATATATTTGGGGTGGTATTATACATCCTGACCAAATTTGTTCCAAATCGGCGCACCATATCATATAGCTATCATAGAGACGCTCTGCCGAAAATCAAGTTTTAGTACGAAAAAGTTTTTTGGTTATTGAGATATCGTAACCAAACTGATAGAATATGTATCTGGGCTGGTATTATACATTCTGACCAAGTTTGGTCCAAATCGGCCCACTATATCATATAGCTGTCATACAGCCGCTCTGCCGAAAATCAAGTTTTAGTATGAAAAAGTTTTTTGTTTTTTGAGATATCTTAACCAAACTGATAGAATGTGCATTTATGTTGGTTTTGTACATTCTCACCAGATTTGGTTCAAATTGGTTACATATATCAAATAGCTGCCATAGGAATAATTGGTCGAAAATCAACATTTATTAAAGAGTACCTGGGCTCAGGGTATCCTACTGTCGAGCGTGCTCGACTGTTGCCGCACCTCACCGCGAGCGAAGCGAGCCGGGGGTAGGCGAGCGAAGCGAGTAGGGGGCGGAGCCCCCTTGTTTTGAAGTGTGATTGCGGGAAAAATTTGAAAATAGCTGGCAGCGGGAATTCTGGCTTTTTTAGCAAATTGAGGCACCTTTTTTAGACCCCGTACTTAAAAAAAGTACAGGGGTCTATTGGGTTTGTTTTAACGAAAATGTGCGTAACAGGCAGAAGGAGGCGGGGCAGACCCTATAAAGTATATATATTCTTGATCAGCATCAACAGTCAAGTCGATATAGCAATGTCCGTCTGTCTGTCCGTCTGTCTGTCTGTATGAACACCTAGATCTCAGAGACTATAAGAGCTAGAGACACCAAACTTGGTATGTAGGTTCCTCTATATTGCAAGCAGATCAAGTTTGTTTCAAAATTTGGCCACGCCCCCTTTACCGCTTTAAAATTGACATAGAAAATTTCATACCCAAATTAAAAGAGCAATTTAAAAGCTAGAGATTCAAGAATTTGCATAGACGAAGAGAAAAGTGTACTAGATTTTTGCTGAAAATTTCATTCCGATCGGACAGTAAATAGCCAAGATATTCAAGTTATAAATTTTGCTGTTTCGATGATGGAGCGTAGGCAGTTATTAAAATTTGAGTAACTTGATAACATGAAAATTGAATTATCATATTATATAACAAATTGGCGTCTGATCAGTCATGGGCTTCTGTGGCGTAGTGTGATGAGTCGCAGCGCTAAGGATACGGTTGGTCAGTCGGTCGTGAGTTCGAACCCTGCAAGGGACGTGTGTTTTTTAATTCAATAATTTTGCTTAGACATTCAATTTGTATTTATTAACTTTAACTCAATTTTCAGAGTTGTTTTAATTGAGTTTGACGGTTGAAATGTTACAAAATGTATTTCTATCGGCAATGTATCGGTATTTACTTTAATCGAAAAATTTCCCTTAAAAGTTCGCCCCTAAATTGGCGCGTCTTCCATCGCTAGCATTGTAAAATTAGTATTGCGAAAGAGAATCACATTAATTGACGATAAGATGCCAAAGCAAGAATATAAAGAAAAAGTCCGAGATGTCTGGATACAGAGCCCGGAGTTTAAGGAGTGGATAAGGAAGGATCCCACATACTTAACACGGGTGTTTTGCAAATGCTTATTGTTATTGTAAATACCCAATAACTGCAAAACTGAGTGATTTGCGTGCACATGGTGCTACAAAAAAGCACACTGCAATGGCGGGCTTTGTTCAAAAAAATAAAATAAATTTTAAATTTATTAGTACAAAGAGACTATTATCCGAACGATGATGCAGAAAATATTGACGATATATTACAAATACTCTAATTGTATAATGTATATATTATATAATGCATGAATTTCCTGTTATGTTAAACAAATATGTCTTTATTAATTAAAAAACAAACACATTAATTTATAAATCAGCTTTTTCTTAAGCTTTTTAGACCCCGTACTTAAAAAAAGTACAGGGGTCTATTGGGTTTGTTTTTCCTGGGATTCCGCATTTTTTAGCTTTTTTTTTTTCGTTGATTCAGCTTATTTTGCTCAGACAAAAATGACACCACTGTCGACGAATTGACCAAAGATGACATTGAGTCGAGAGGATACCAGCTCTTCTTCCGCTACGGAACGATACCCGTAAGCGGTTTGAAGAATCTGGTAGAGAAGGCTGACTCGAAGACCCGCGAGCGACAACTCCCCTCCGGTGGATATGGAACCTTCTCCGGCTGTCTGCGTTTTCGGTGTTCAGCTGGCAGGTCCTACCAACCCGTTGGAGGATCTGGCCGAAGATGAGGACCTGGCAGAGCTGACACTAGACCCCTCTGCGGCCCAGGAGTTGGAGGACCAAATGGCCATGTCGTCCCAGGAGCTCTCGGACGAGTTGGATGGAGCGGTCGTTACCCTGACGCCACGCGACGAGGAGCGAATTTCCCGCCCCCCTTGTCATGCGATATGGAGCCGCTGTTATAGTGCGATGACGCAAGTCATCAGCACTAAGCTAGCCCAGGTAAACATTCACCGCGCAAAGGCGGCCTCGGCCGTCCTAGCCAGGATGTTTAAACCAACAGCTTGGGCTAGCTTAAGTACAGGAGCCATGGTGCAACAATGGCATCAAAGGCCTGTACACAGCGTACTCGAAGGTAATCTGGGATCAAAGGGATCCAGTGCCTAGAACATGTATAATGGTAAGGAAATGTATTAACTATACTATTCTTTCAGAATTTCTGAGCAGGGACTGCGTACCTATCGCCGTGCAGACGATCGGGCATGACCGCATCACCGGCGCACTTCGCAGGAGATGGAGCCTGTTCACCACCGGAAGTCATCAAGCTTGTCGAGCACTACTCCAGGGAGAAGCTCCCCCGAATCGTCGGATGTGACGCCAACGCTCATCATGAGGTATGGGGTAGCACGGACACCAACACAAGAGGTGAGCACATTCTTGATTTTATATTTAGATATAACCTAGAAATTGGAAATGTCGGAAATACACCGACATTCGTAACCAGAATCAGAGAAGAAGTCCTAGACATCACTCTGATTAGCAAGGGTATTAAGCCGCACTTAAAAAACTGGCATGTCTCTTTGCATGAATCCATGTCTGCTCATAGAATCATTCTATTTGAGCTGCTAGTAAATATGGACATCAGCTTACCAACCCGCAATCCCAGGAAAACAAACTGGGAGAACTATAAAAAGACCCTGCAACTGAATCTGTCCAATGGAAGTACGGGCATACTCCGTTCACCACTGGAATTAGATGAAGTTGTCCACGCTGCCCTGACCAGGAGGGGCCTAGACACAACCACAAGCATATGGATTTCCTTACTGCTTGCGTCTAGACAAGCCATGGCAACAGTTCAAGACAGTACTATTACAGTCACAACCACAAAAGGTTGTCCTCAAGGGGGTGATTTGTCTGCACTACTTTGGAGCCTGTTAGTAGATGAACTTCGTAGGAGACTTGCCAGCTATGGAATTCAATGTCAAGGATATGCCGATGATATTGTCATCATAGCTCGAGGCAAATTCGAAGTCATCGTTCCCTTCACTAGAAGATATAAGTTGAAAAAAATGAGGCAAATAAGGCTGTCTAATAGCACTATAGAAACAAGTAAGGAGGTTAAATAACTAGGAGTCGTTTTTGACAATAAATTAAACTTCGGCTCACATGTTTAGAACGCGATAGCAAAGTGCTCAAAAGCACTCTACACATGTCGCAGCATAGCCGGAAAATCATAGTGCACATCACCGAAGATAATTAGATGGCTATACCTTATGGTATTCAGGCCAAGGCTCACATACGGAGCAATAGCCTGGGGTGACAGGGCGCAGCTCATCACCGTAAAGAAACAGTTGCTACGACTGCAGGCCGTATGTATGACGGGAGCTATTAGCACCTGTCCGACAACGGCCATGGAAGTTATAATGGAGCTCACTCCACTGCATGTATTCATTGGACTACAACAAAGAGCAACTCTGTTAAGGATGGCGCGGGAGGGTATTGGAAGCAGCCATATCCTTAGTCACAGCGATGAAGAACTGCTTTCAGGTGAGCTCCCACTACTGGTGCAACCAAGGGACGAAATGACAGCCGAGCTTATGTTCGAAAAGCATTTCGCAGTGAGCCTAAGCAGCAAAAAGAACTGGACAACACTTGATGAAGTCCACCCAATGGGTCAGCACACGATTAAATGGTATACTGATGGATCTCTCACAGACCAAGGCCTTGGTGTAGTGGGCCCTCGGGTATCATACCATGAATCCCTAGGAACATACACTAGCATCTTCCATGATGAAGCAGCTAACAAACTAGCCAGAATGGGAGCAGGCAAGCCCCTGATAGGCCCCCCCCCCGTTTTGTGGTATAGGAAGATACACAATTCGGGAGTACCTGCGTAAAGCTGAGAAACGACTACAACAGTCGTATTGGGTGGAGACCACAGGCCTCCGACAAGCCAAACATCTCATAGGTAACTACAACCTAAAGATATTCAAGCAAGTAATCTCATTGGGGAAGAATAGACTCAGGATACTCACAGGTCTACTGACAGGACATTGTAGACCGAAAAGTCACCTATCTAAACTAGGAATTGTAAGCAGCAGTACCTGCCGTTTCTGCGACTCCGAGGAGGAATCCTCAATGCACATTCTGGCAGAATGCACTGCTCTAGCTAGACGCAGATGCAAATTTCTTGGGAAATATGTCATACCGACGGCGGACATTGTAGATCTCAATCCGGCCAAAATTCTCGACTTTGTGAGAGAAATAGGGTTGATGGAAGAGCTGTAAGCTCAGAAGGATCCACAATAGATCCAGAGAATCGCAGTGCATTTATCCTCATCTTAATAATAATAAAAGTAATAATAACCGCATTTCTCGGCCAAATGGCCAGCGTTATGGGGATATCAAGAAAGTCAGCGATAAGGTGGTCGCACTTGAAAGCGATCGAGAGAAGGCAAGCCAAGTTGTTGCTCAACCAAAACCTAAGACGCCAGCTCGCAATGAGTTTGAACTAAAGGAAATATCTATATTGCCAGATTGCGTTAAGGAGTTACAGGGGATAGAGCAGAGGCGATTCTGAAGGATTATCAGATAATCAAGGATAGGCCGCTCTATAGATCGATAGTTCTCCACATTAGACAGAAGATAGGGGGCAATGCCGAATCGGCTCTCATTTCTTATAATGTTCCCGACGACGATTGGCAGGAAATTAAGCGTATCTTAACACTCTACTACGCCGACAGACGTGACCTACGTACACTCGAACACCAAATGAGTCAGATGACTCAAGGGAAGAAGACGGTGGAGGCGTTCTATACAGCAGTCAAAAACCACTTTGCCCTTATAGTGCGGAGCCTTTAAAACGGGGATCAAGACCCACAAATCACTAGCGTTATGGTAGAATCCTATAGAGACAGGGCATTAGACTTTTTTATAAGGGGTTTGAATGGAGATGTATCGAAGTTGCTGATAATTCGCGGTCCAAAAACTTTACCAGAAGCATACGCCACCTGCTTGGAATTAGAGAATATGACGTCTAGAGTTCACGTGCCTTACACCAATAGGTTCTCATCTCCTCATCAAAGCTATCACCCATCAGGCGGACCTAGATACCCGTGGGGATTCCAACCGAATCAACCTGCACCCCAGATGAAACAAATTTCTCAAAGATTTTCGACCTCTAGACCAGCGATTAAAATGGAATCTAACCAGTCAGGGCAATCTTTTCGCTCTAATGTTAGCGCACAGAGTCACGGTAACTCCAGTTTCAAGCGCAACCCTAGCGCTCCATCTAACCCTAATGCATTCCGCAAATCGCAAAGATTGTATCATCTGAGTAATGTCCCATCTTCTTTGGATCCCGCTACAAGTTAGTTTGACGAAAGGTCAAACAACGAGCCTTACCATGACGAAGTCTATCACGGTGGCGCGTCAACATTGCCAACCTGTCCGCCACAGGCGGGTGATCAGCTTCGCCCTGAGAATGAGTTCGGTAACGCAGATGAAGTAAATTTTATGCCTCTCTAGCGTTCCATACATAGAGTATTGCGCCAAAGACGGGGCTAAGCTGCACTTTCTTATAGACACTGGGGCAAGCAAGAACTTCATTAGCCCCCACATAGTTAAGGGTTGCACTCCCTTGTTCAAACCTTTCCAAGTCCAATCTGCAGCAGGTAAAATTAATATATCTCATAAGCTTACTGGCCCATTTGTCAGCTCAATCGGAAATAATTCACTTTTTTGTCACATTTTTTGTCCTTCCAGGTCTAAACGTTTTCCATGGAATTATTAGAGTCGACACCTTAAAATCACTCAAAGCAATTATTGACAGGGAAAACGATTCACTCACTATAACTCCCGGGGTGAAAATCCCTCTATTAGCTAGGGCTTCTCATAACGTTCGCTCATTGATTGACGACCAACACCCAGAGGGAGTGAAGAAATCTCTTAACGCACTAATTAATGAACACTCCACAATATTCGAACTACTTTCACCTGGGAAAGCTGAGGAAACGAGTGTAAGAGCGGAAATACGCACGAACACGCAAGACTCTATATATTCAAAGAGCTACCCCTACCACGCTAACATGAAGGGAAGTAGAAAAACAAGTTGAAGATCTTTTGCATGAAGGAATAATCAGACCTTCAAAGAGTCCGTACAACTCTCCGGTATGGGTAGTTCCAAAAAAACCTAAGCCAAATGGAGAAAAACAATACAGAATGGTGATCGACTTCAAACGTCTGAACGCTGTCACTATTCCTGATACCTACCCAATCGCCGAAATTCATTTGCGATTACGCTAAAATAGCCAAACCTCTGACAAATCTCACTAGGGGGGAACATGCCAAAGTCAAGGCTTTCCAGTCGAGGAAAATTCCAATAGTGTTGGACGAAAAAGGCTTTAAATCCTTTAACTATTTAAAAACTATTCCTGCCTCTTCGGAAGTCTTAGCCTTTCCTGATTTTAATAAGCCTTTCCACTTGACCACTGACGCTGTGATTTATGCCATCGGTGCCGTCCTTTCCCAGAACGATATGGGAAAAGATAGACCAATAGCCTATATCTCACGTTCGCTGCACGAAACGGAGGAGGGCTGTGCGACGAACGAAAAAGAGATACTAGCAAAAGTTTGGGCACTAGACAATCTTCTATCCTTCCTTTACGGGCTGGGTCAGTCAAGGTATACACAGACCACCAACCGCTAACGTTTGCACTAGGCAATAGAAATTACAACGCTAAATTAAAGCGATGGAAGGCACGCATAGAAGAATATAACTGCGATCTTATTTATAAACCAGGGAAATCTAATGTAGCTGCTGATGCACTTTCCCGCATTGTATCAAATGTCAATTACCTCGGTTCCGATACAGCTGCTGCGTCAGCAACAGAATCCATGGCTACGGTTCACAGTGCTCTTCAGGACGCATCGGATTTGATTCCGCATGTCGAAGCTCCTATGAACGTATTTAGGAACCAGCTCTTGTTCGACTCTAATAGGCGGGAATATTTTTGCAAAATACCACGGCTAAGTCACTTAAATCCAATAAACAGCGATTCTATGCAAACCCTCCAAGCTTCTCTGAAGAGTCACTTGAAACCATTGGTAACACTGTGATAGTTTTTTTCAAAAAAAAAAAAAAGACATGACCAAACTCAACGGTTTCCCCCTATTTCGGGTCCTAGGAATCGAACTGCATCATTACTTTTTTGAGTTATAATCATCGTTTCATACAAAATTTTTTATTTAAGTTTTTTAGTGAATTAGGCACTTTTAAGAAAATAGGGCATTTGTGCTCGGTCTCTAATAGCCTCTTCACATTGAGCCCATCTACGGGGAACGCATAGGAATGATGGTAGATGTGAAACAGCAATTCACACTGCCAACATCTGACATCTACCATCAATTTACCTTTAATGTGTTGTGATTGTGAAATTGTCTTACATTTTATAGAAAAACTAAATTTGAGAAGAAATTGGATTTTGTTGTTTTTATTGGCGGCATGAAATACAACAGACGAAATGGAGCAGAAGACAGACAGCCAAGAAGACGACTTGCCGATTTGCTGCCAATTTCTATAAAATGTTCAACTAAAAAATAGACATAAAAGTAAACAATAAAAATGCAGTTTTTATTTATTTATTTATTATTATCATGCATTGCAGCTAATTATTAATTATTATAATAATCTATTTTAAAAAAGTTTCTTCTGCGATTTGTGCTGCTCTTCGCGTAATTCAGTCTTCTGTTTCACTACTTGCACTCGCTGCCGCACTACCACATTTCAACTCTATTCGGTGGAGTTAACTGGAGGTACCTCTGTACTCTTCGGTTCACCTGGTGATAGCAAGTCTTCCATTCCACTAGGCAATCCCGCGACGTTGAGCATGAGGGTCCTGCGCGTTCCCCTCGTTAATCAGTTGATTCTCCAACTCTGCTGACCGTGTGACCTCGCAGGCAGTTCCTTTATTGGGCGCCATTGACTAAAATTCATTTAATATTAGCTAAACAATTTTAAAATAGTTTTTACCAGGGACTGTAACTGTTATAAGTTTTATAAATATAAATTGCAACTTAACAATTATTTCCAAACTTTTATTTAAAAGTTTGGAAATAACACTTATTTTTGATTTTTACTGAAAAAAGTCAAAAATAATAATTAAAAAACAATTTTTATTTAAAAGTTTTGAAATAACGCTTATTTTTGATTTTTTTCAGTAGAAATCAAAAATAAGTGTTATTTTTGATTTATATTTAAAATGTCACAAAATAAGTGTTACTCAAAAACTTTTAAATAAAAATCAATCAAATAAAAGTCAACTTGAATATCTTTTGAACCAATTGGTGTTTTAAAAAATATGAATTTATATTTATAAATTATACTTATAATATATATATCCTGTTTTGCACATTATGTTTTGTTTAGTATTAAAAACATAATTTGTTTGAGTGAAATTGGTGACAAATTGCATCGCAAGTCGGATAACACAAGTTTCAATGCCGAAAATGCCCTTTCTACGCTGACTTGTGTTGCAGGAACACAATGAATCACCTTTGCCAATTGATATAAGCGGGGATATAGAAATTTTTTCTCCTCCCAATAGTTCATAATATTTTCATTAATGTCAATTGGCTTCGGACAATAATTGTTGATTTCTTTTATTGCGAACTGAACTTCAATTTCTTCTTCTTCAACTGATTCCTCATTGCCCGAAGAAACAGTAAGGGAATTAAGAAAATCACTCAGTAATGAGCAAGTGTTCTGTGACTGGCTTGTTGAAGACAGCTCCAACTCATCCTCAGTGGGCGATGATGAATTTGATCTTGATCGATCCTTCTGCAATAAAAATTATATATATTAAATAACTTATAAAAACAAACCAAGTATATAATGCACGATATATACAGAGCTACCACAGAAAGCAACAGAAAATCTCTCAAAACTCCATAAATTGTTGGAAGATTGATTTGTTGGTTTCAAATTCTGTGGTAGCCCTGATAGTAAAAATGGTACATACTCTTTTAGCAATACTATTCATTTGTTTAAAAAGTTTTGTCAAATGATTTCTTGCACACATAAGTTTAATTGGATTTTGTAGCAAGACCCTTCGCATTCTCGGATCCAAATAGCGGGCTGATGTGATTAATTCGTTGGACGTCAATGCCTCTTCTCTCTTCTCGATTGCCTTTTTTAATGCCTCCCTGTGTAAGTTTTTTATGGCTTGTACTGTCAATGTGAGCTCTAGCCAAATCTTTTAGAAATCTCCTAGATATAGCTGCTCCACCTGCAGCTTTTGTGTGGCAAAATATATCGGCTTTAATGCTTCAACCAGTTCATTAACTTCAGCCCAATCTTTTGCAGTCAATTTAAGACCCTCATCAACGTGATTCTCACAGAAATCCTTAAAAAGAAAAAGGCGTTGAAGCATATCGTAGGTCGAATTCCACCTTGTAGAAACGTCAATAAAGGGCTGAGGTAACTGATTATTTAAAATTAAAATCCTAAAAAAAAATTTGATTTTGAAAAGCATTCGTCGCAAGTAAAAATTTAAGGTTTAATGGTATACCTGTAGGTGGGAGTCCTCAAAGCTTTCACCAGCGTGCGAGCTTTATCAATAACGCTATTATTTTCAAAATTTTTTAAAAAATCTGTAACTGCAAGTTGAAGTGTGTGAGCAGCACATTTCACCGATGCAATGGAATAAACGCTCATGTTGTGCATCAATTCTTCTTCGTCGTCATCATCGAGACCATCATGGGAATCTTCGTTTAAAAGCTCAATAGACTTTATAATATTACGACCATTGTCCGACGTAACAGAATATATTTGGTTTTTCATCAAACCAAACTCTTCAAGAATATTTTGAATTTCTTCACTGAGATTGGCGCCGGTGTGCTTCTTGTTGAGCTCGATTATTCCAAGGGTGACTACCTTAATAGCTCCGCTTTCATAAAACTGAGCATTCACTCCCAAAATGCCTCTACTATGCCTTGATGCAATGTCAAGCTTTAGGGAAATAAGCTTATGATGCATTGTTTCTATTAATGACGCCTTGACAACTTCAAATTTTTCCGCCACGTGCTGCATTATATTTCTCGAAGTAATCGGAACTATTGCCAATCCGGAAAAAATTTGACTGGTCAGCTTCTTAAAAGGTACAGAGTCCAACACAGAAAACGGCATTTTTTCGATTGTTACCAACTGAACGCATGCTTCTTTTACTTCACTTTTGGCGAAGGTAACCACAAACTTTTTCTTTTTCTCGCTGGCATCAGTTTTTTCCTTCTCCCGAATTTCAATCTCATAATCCACTTTATGTTGAGCAAGCAAGTGACGTTTTAAGTTAGTTAGATAATTGCCCTTAAAACAGCGCTTGCATATCTTGCACACATTCACATTTCTATTCAATTCAAAGTTGAAAAATTGTCGTATAGTTTGTTCACGATTGCGACCCATTTTAGGAAAAATTAATTCTAATGTAATGGAACGATGACACTTAATATGTTTGTCTTAGTTATAGAGATGGGCACATGCGGATTGTCAAAAAATACACCGATTTCGAGCGCGAAAGGTCTCAATAGTCACAATTTCCATCGCTAAATGGAATATAAAAGAATATGTAAGGATCCTTAATAATCGTCCTTGAACGAGATATGATGTGTCATATGAAAGAAATTAAATCATAGAATAAGAATATTTTTTAATACACCAATTGGTTCAAAAGATATTCAAGTTGACTTTTATTTGATTGATTTTTATTTAAAAGTTTTTGAGTAACACTTATTTTGTGACATTTTAAATATAAATCAAAAATAACACTTATTTTTGATTTCTACTGAAAAAAAATCAAAAATAAGTGTTATTTCAAAACTTTTAAATAAAAATTGTTTTTTAATTATTATTTTTGATTTTTTTAATATAAATCAAAAATAAGAATTAAAAATGATTTTTATCATTTTTGATCAAAAATAAAAGTTTTTTGCTTAGATCGCTAGTTACGAAAAAAATAAGAAATTTTGGTGTATTGCATGTTATCCTAGCATTATTCTATCCTAATGATTTTTTTAGTTAAAATTTACTAACATAACACTTATTTACGGTCCCTGGTTTTTACTTACCTGATTTGGTTATTTTTCATTGTTTTTGATTCTTGTTCTTGTTGTATTTGCCATTCATTTTAGTTGACATTGCTTACATTTTCGTAGCGAAAGACAAATTTCCAGCGTTGCATTCGGAAAATAAAGTCCTAAAACTGATTGGGAACGTATGGGATAGCAACATCAATAATAGATGTTGAAACAAATGGCAAAATTTCGGCACGGGTTAAGGTATGGCACCATCACGAAAATTGATGGTAGATGGTAGATGTTGCTCAGTGTGAATTGCCTATAACTTCCAAAGTATTGATTTTTTTGGTAAACCTTTTTCAGAAAAGTTTCTTGGAATGTTACAAGCTACAAGTTTTACGAACAAGTCGATTCGCAAAAATGTCGTTTTGGAGCTGTTTGAGCTCCATATGTTCAGAAAACCTAATTGTGTCCATCTTTTTTGTAAGTTTTTTTGATTGTGTTACCCAGCTATTGAGTTTTAGTACACGATACATATACCAAAATGTAGATCATGCTATGCCAAGTAGCTTCAGCCAAAAAAACTTTGATATGAAAACTTTAAAACTAATGACTTAATTTAAATTCTTTGTATAAATGATTTATAGACATATTCACTAGCTTTCAGAATAAGTAAGGGTTTTTAAAATCGGTTGTGACTTTCATAAGTAGTGAACACAAATGCAAGCTAACTTCTGAAAAAAGAAGTTAAGAAATATGCTAGATTTAACAAAGTACTTATTGTAAAAATCTTACATTAGAAAAATTTTTCCAGTATTTTTTTTTATCTGTATCACATATATGTCAGAAAAAGTGAGTTTGGTAAAAGATACAATGTTGTTATTACTCAGTGTAATTTTTGAAAAAAAATTTTAAAAAAATCGTTTTTTGGTAACCTGTATATTTCAAAATTTTTAATTTTTTCAAGAAGTTTTTTTGGTTGAAGCTACTTGGCATAACATGATCTACATTTTGGTATATGTATCGTGTACTAAAACTCAATAGCTGGGTAACACAATCAAAAAAACTTACAAAAAGGTGGACACAATTAGGTTTTCTGAACATATGGAGCTCAAACAGCTCCAAAACGACATTTTTGCGAATCGACTTGTTCGTAAAACTTGTAGCTTGTAACATTCCAAGAAACTTTTCTGAAAAAGGTTTACCAAAAAAATCAATACTTTGGAAGTTAGAGACCGAACACAAATGCCCTATTTTCTTAAAAGTGCCTAATTCACTAAAAAACTTAACCCTCTAAGGCTACTTTCTAAAATAATGGAAATAATTTATTCAAATAATTTTTTCTTTAATGAATTCTGGCTTCTAAACTCAAATATGCACTCAGAAAGTGCGTAATAGCTTTCGTTTTCCTGTAAGGTGAGAAAAAGTGAATAAGTGTCTCGAGGCACTCTTGGGGCTTTGAGTGTAAAAAAGTCGTTTTAAAGTTTCAAAGTTGCATTTTATTTCTTTTTATGGTACTCTGAAAAACAATTTTTGTAAGCTGTGCAGCATAAATGCAGATTGCATTTTGTGCAAATGCACTGTGTTTGCGAAATTTTACAGTGCTTACAACATCTTCTTCCACTGTCTCGATCCAACCAATGGGGGAAATGGTTTACCTGGTCAAACCGCAAGTCCGATATTGGATGCTTCGCTTTTTGGCCTAGCTTGAGTCGTAGCTGTGGAGATCGGTGAGAGAGTGGAGACTGCATTGCCTGAGAGGATGGTGTCAGCATCCTCTAATGCGTCGGTGAGAGCTTCCACCACATTAAAATCGTCGTCCTCGTCGTCACTTGATATGCTTGACAGTTCCTCATCCGACGGGACTGACTCAAACAACTCCAGCAACTGCTCATCTGACAAGTCCGACAACTTGAAACGAGTCCGCTTTTCCATTTCTTTTAATATTTAAATTTTTTATTAAGAAAAGTCGTACCACAAACAAAAATCAGCACATAAATTGCAAGTAGTTTTGAAATAGCTGCGGGCAACAAAAGTTCACTTAAAGCCCCAAAAGTGTCTCGAGGCACTCATCACTATTTCACTGCTACAACGCATGTTTATTATGTATTTGCAAATCTATAACTTGATTTTAATAGTAAATAAACATACCTTTTACGAAAAAAAATAATGAGCTGAATGTGATTTATATTTTGACTTTTATAAGCAGAGCAAAACACAACTTGCAGCATCTCAAGTTTCACGCGCGAAATAAAATTTGTTCTGTGCAAATAAAAATAAAAAGTACCGTTAAAAGCTTCTGAGAGCTTTTAAAGCTTCTACATGAAATCTGGCGTTTGTTATTTACTGCCGTTAAGTATTTAAATTATGAAAAAGCTCTTACTTTTTACGCAAATGTGAATAATGTAATAAGTGTCTCAAGACAGTCTTACGTGTTTGAGGGTTAAATAAAAAATTTTGTATGAAACGATGATTATAACTCAAAAAAGTAATGATGCAGTTCGATTCCTAGGACCCGAAATAGGGGGAAACCGTTGAGTTTGGTCATGTCTTTTTTTTCGACTTGCACAGTGGTATCAATGGTATCAAAATACCTGAAAATTACTTACAATTCTTATAAACCTGCTGCCTTGAATTATTCGCCGGATACAAAATTCGAATAACTCAGAGATTAGTGGAAGACTTGAGCGACGAAGAAGGAATCTGTAGGATAATGGGAGAGGAACATTCAAGAGCTCACCGTAACCCCAAAGAAATGAAGATGCAAATCTTATAAAGGTTCTATTTTCCCAAAATTGCAAGCCGTATTAGGTCACAGGTGTCTTCTTGCCAAGTTTGTAAAATGCTTAAATACGATAGACATCCGAACAAACCAGAGCTCCAGCTAACTCTAATCCCTACTTACCCGTGCGAGATTCTCCACATCGACTTGTTCATGATTGAAAACCAAAAATTCTTAAGTTGTATTGACAAATTTTCCAAATTTGCCAAACTTTTTCCAATTGAGTCTAAATCTTCGATACATCTGCGAGAAAAACTGACCGAAGTCCCTTATTACTTTACTGCACCGAAAACAATGGTGTCAGATAATGAAAGGGGTTTACTTTGCCCAACAGTACTGAATTATTTACAGTCTTTGGGAATCGCTGTGTATTACACACCATCCCAAAAGAGCGAAGTAAATGGTCAAATTGAAAGATTCCATTCAACCTTCATCGAGATTTATAGGTGTTTAAAGGGCGACAAGCCGAATCTTAGGGTAGGGAATCCCAAGAAAAATGTCCACTGATAGGTTCAATAAAAACAGAACAAAACCTATCACCTATAGCCAGGGAGACACGGCTTATGTCTCAAATAAACAAATGAAGAGCAAAGACAAGCAACGATTCAAAACAGAAGAAGTGAAAAAGTACGCTAGAGTAACTGTTAAGACCAAGTCAGGGAAAATAATTCATAAACCTCACATAAAAAGTTTAAAAAAAAAAAAACAACAACAAAAAAATTAATAACTAAATATAATAAAAATTTCTTTTCTCGAAAACGTTTCACAAACCTACACCTACACCTTCACCTACACCTACACCTACACCTACACTTACACTTACACTAAAAAATAAATATAAGCCAGGGGTGCTCAAATGCTGCTTATGACAGAGCAACTCACCAATACGCACAAATAACAAGGGGGCTCCGCCCCCTACTCGCTTCGCTCGCCTACCCCCGGCTCGCTTCGCTCGCGGTGAGGTGCGGCTACAGTCGAGCACGCTCGACAGTAGGTAACCCTGAGCCCAGGTACTCTTTTATAAATGTTGATTTTCGACCAATTATTCCAATAGCAGCTATATGATATATGGAACCGATCTGAACCAAATCTGGTCAGAATGTACAAAACCAACATAAATGCATATTCTATCAGTTTGGTTAAGATATCTCAAAAAACAAAAAACTTTTTCATACTAAAACTTAATTTTCGGCAGATCGTCTGTATGACAGCTATATGATATAGTGGGCCGATTTCGACCAAACTTGGTCAGGATGTATAATACCGGCCCAGATACATATTCTATCAGTTTGGTTACGATATCTCAAAAAACAAAAAACTTTTTATACCCGTTACTTATAAAAAATAAGTATAAGGGTATATTGTGTTCGTTGGAATGTGCGTAACAGGCAGAAGGAGGCATCTCCGACCCCATAAAGTATATATATTCTTGATCAGCATCAATAGCCGAGTCGATATAGCCATGTGTGTCTGTCCGTCTGTCCGTCTGTCTGTCTGTGTGTGCGCCTAGATCTCAGAGACCATAAGAGATAGAGTAACCAAACTTTCACACGTAGATCAGAAATGCGTTGGAGCAGGTCAAGTTTGTTTCAAATTTTGGACCCGCCTCCTTCCACGCCCGTAATTCGCGAAAAACTGGTCATCCGTCTGTATAAGCACAAGGATCTCAGAGACTATAAGAGATAGAAAACCAAATTTGTCACACAGATTTCCATATACCTCACGCAGATCAAGTTTGTTTCAAATTTAAGCCACGCCCCCCTCCGCCCCCGCAAATCGCGAAAAACCACCTCACCCACAATTTTTCATATAATACGTATTTTTTGGTAATAACCGATATCTGTTATTATTATCTATTATCCCACTGATTCGCAACAAGATCGGACAAGTAGAACAGAAGTTATTGCGTGTCTAAGTTGTTGGATCAACAGGTTCCCCCTAGAGTATGCAATAGTTTTTGTATTGTTAAACCTTATTAGAATGCTTCAAATTCTCAAGTAGTTCTGGCAACGCAAGTATGACATTAGAATTGAATCGATAATGTATTGAAATAAGTAACGGGTATCCTATGGTCGGGATCTCGACTATAGCCTTTCCCACTTGTTCATACTAAAACTTGATTTTCGGCAGAGCGACTGTATGACAGCTATATGATATAGTGGGCCGATTTGGACCAAATTTGGTCAGGATGTATAATACCACCCCAAATATATATCGTGTGAGATTGGTTGAGATATCTCAAAAATTAAAGAAGCTTTTCATACAAAAACTTCATTTTCGATGTATCGTTCCTATGGCAGCTATATGATATAGTTGTCCGATCCAAAAATAAAAACAAACTTGATCTGCGTACGGTATCCAGGAACCTACATACCAAGTTTGAAGTCTCTAGCTCTTATGGTTTCTGAGATCGACGCGTTCAAACAGACGGACAGACGGACAGACAGACAGACAGACGGACAGACAGACGGACATGGCTCAATCGACTCGACTGTTGATCCTGATCAAGAATATATATACTTTTGGGGGTCTGCCACGCCCCCTTCTGCCTGTTACATACATTCTGCCAAATGCATTATACCCTTTTTTGCCCATTTTTAATGGGCTCAGGGTATAAAAACACAAATACATTGAAACGATCAGTTTATTTGTTGCACTGAAAAAAAGGTTTCTTTCAGTGCAAGCTCGCGAAAAGGCAACAACAATTTACATTCGGATTAACGAGTGAACGGTAAAGCCTATGAAAGTGTTGTTGCTCAGTTCAACGAAGGTGCGGATAATGAAGAGAATACGCAAAATTGTTCTTGTAGTCTGCTTTGTCAATAGAGTGAGCCGCACATGCATATGGCAATTGCTTCTCCTATAGCAAGAGCAAATACAAAAACAAAATGAGCCTGAAGAGCAATGTCTTGGGCATGGCTGATATAAGCATACAACACAAAATAATAAAAACATATAATAAAAAGCAAAAAAAAAAAAAAGGAACAAAATTAAAATTAAGATATTACCAGCACCTAGCGTGTAAACATAATTAATTAGAACAACTAAGTAACAACTCTCTTCCAAGAATGGCGATCGTCATATCTTCAAATGCGATGCGCCGGTCATCCCACTCCAACAAAGCGTCGTATGGCGTGTCAACGGAGTATTTAAGCTCGCACACGTAATCGACCTGCAACAACTACAGCAGATCATCGACAAAACCACCGATGAAGCCTCATTAATTACTGATAGCAGAATTGGAGCTCTGGTATGTCATTACCTGAAAAAATCAACGGACGGGATCACAAAGATGGCCGCTACAGCACACCGTAAGCCACGTTCCATAAACTGGTTGGGATCCGCTTGGAAATGGGTCGCCGGATCTCCTGATGCTTCGGACTGGAACATTATCCTCCAGTCACAGGATAATGTGGTCAGGAACAGCAACCAACAAATCAAAATAAAGACAAGGTTGTTCGACGCCACACATGAGTCGTTACAAAAACTAGACGACATTCTGACGAGAGTAAACGCCATCGACGGAGAGGCACATGTGGCTACAGTACTACTGAACAGGGCGATGATTCTCGTGAACCAGGTCGACGAGATCACGAGGGCTTGTCAACTTGCAAAGACGGGAGTCGTCAATACCAATCTACTGGACCATAAGGAGGTAGAAACCCTGTTGACGGAAACACAGAGCTTACCATTCCAAAATGTGGTGGAGGCGGTGGAATTCTCCGACCCGTCAATACTAACCAACGGAACCTATCTCCTATACGTCCTGTCACTGCCCAAGGTCGTGAACAAGAAATACCAACTAATGTTCTTGTACCCCACAATTATCGCTGGGAAACAGGTGGTATTGGAATTTAACAAGTTGGCAATGGATCCCCAAGAGACCTATGCAGTACTGGGAAACTGCCACTCGATTGGAAATACAACCGTTTGTCAGGAAAAAGTTCTAAGGAAACTTGAAGAGTGTTCTCTCGCTGCATCCCTAGGCTGCTGAAAGGAGGCCACGCCATTTGTGACTACTTGCGAAACGATCAAGAAATGGTTCAACTGGTGGACGACGGCACCTTATTCCTCACAAACTTCAGGTATGCAGGTATGCCTGCCGTGCTAACCAATGTAACCGCCGCGGGATATAAACTTTCACTTAAATACAGCCCAACGTTCTACGCCCCTCGTCGCCTCGTTGACTCGCTGAAGCAGCGACTACGCTGAGACAGCGGTCACCATATCCGCTGTTGCACAACATCAGCAAGTTCGGGGCCAGCAACGGCCCAACGCTCAGCAATTGTGTGAACTAAAAAAAACAACAACAACGTTGGACGGTCAAATTGCACTGTCTGCAATACGGGCGCCGAAGCCGACGCTGAGCCAACGTTAACGGCATGAACGAGGTTTTCTAAAGCTGGAGCGAGTGGGCAAGCGGCAGACAAGATTTTACCACGAGTTAGGGCGGAACATAAAAACTCGGATTTTTACTATTTAATTATCTTCTAATAAACACATTATAACGATTGAACTCAACTAGTACTAACTCCTGGGAAAACCTTGGGATACTTCTGGGATAGCTAGCCGATCAACACCGCTTGGATTACCCGACTACAATACAATGGCTAGGTAATGCAGCGGTTCGTCGCCATTGGATGACGAACACAAGTGTTCCGTTATCATGGGATAACGGAAAAACTTAATTTCCAAGTCGAAGTTGCTTCAAATCGGTCCAACATATCATATAGCTGTCATTGAAAAAAGTAGTCGAAAATGTATTACAACTCTCTGCAACAGCATCAAGCGAGCAAAATATTTTTTAATTTTTGTAGTCTTTTCTATTTTCATAGTAAGTACGGGGTCTCCGACAGTCGAGTATGCTCGACTGTAGTACCGCGCGAAAAGGGTTAGCTTTTTTGTACATAAAAATTACTTTTTGCGCAGTGCCGTAATCCAATTTTCAGGTATTGTTTTTATACCCTGAGCCCATTAAAAATGGGCAAAAAAGGGTATAATGCATTTGGCAGAATGTATGTAACAGGCAGAAGGGGGCGTGGCAGACACCCAAAAGTATATATATTCTTGATCAGGATCAACAGCCGAGTCGATTGAGCCATGTCCGTCTGTCTGTCCGTCTGTTTGAACGCGTCGATCTCAGAAACCATAAGAGCTAGAGACTTCAAACTTCAAACGCTCTACCGAAAATAAAGTTTTAGTATGAAAAAGTTTTTTGTTTTTTGAGATATCGTAACCAAACTTATAGAATATGCATATATGTTAGTTTTGTACATTCTGATTAGATTTGGTTCAAATCGGTTCCATATATCATATAGCTGCCATAGGGAAAATTTGTCGAAAATCAACTTCTATAAAAGAGTACCTGGGCTCAGGGTATTCTAATGTCGAGCGTGCTCGACTGTAGCCGCACCTCACCGCGAGCGAAGCGAGCAGGGTGCGGAGCCCCCTTGTTTTATATTAAACTCAGGAAGTTTGGACCTAGAATATGCTTTCGTCACTAGACTTTAACATCGTGTAAAGGTTTTTTTTTGTGATATCAGAAATTTTTGCGATTGCTTTTGACATTGTAACTTTATCATTAATGCAGGCAGATAGTAAAATTTATATATAATTTTATTTTTATATATTTTGAATAAATTTTTGTTTTTAATTATAAATAACAAGGGGGCTCCGCCCCCTACTCGCTTCGCTCGCCTACCCCCGGCTCGCTTCGCTCGCGGTGAGGTGCGGCTACAGTCGAGCACGCTCGACAGTAGGATACCCTGAGCCCAGGTACTCTTTTATAAATGTTGATTTTCGACCAATTATTCCAATGGCAGCTATATGATATATGGAACCGATCTGAACCAAATCTGGTCAGAATGTACAAAACCAACATAAATGCATATTCTATCAGTTTGGTTAAGTTATCTCAAAAAACAACTTTTTCATACTAAAACTTGATTTTCGGCAGATCGTCTGTATGACAGCTATATGATATAGTGGGCCAATTTCGACCAAACTTGGTCAGGATGTATAATACCGGCCCAGATACATATTCTATCAGTTTGGTTACGATACCTCAAAAAACAAAAAACTTTTTCATACTAAAACTTGATTTTCGGCAGAGCGACTGTATGACAAATATATATCGTGTGAGATTGGTTGAGATATCTCAAAAATTAAAGAAGCTTTTCATACAAAAACTTCATTTTCGATGTATCGTTCCTATGGCAGCTATATGATATAGTTGTCCGATCCAAAAATAAAAACAAACTTGATCTGCGTACGGTATCCAGGAACCTACATACCAAGTTTGAAGTCTCTAGCTCTTATGGTTTCTGAGATCGACGCGTTCAAACAGACGGACAGACAGACGGACAGACGGACAGACAGACGGACATGGCTCAATCGACTCGACTGTTGATCCTGATCAAGAATATATATACTTTTTCGGGTCTGCCACGCCCCCTTCTGCCTGTTACATACATTCTGCCAAATGCATTATACCCTTTTTTGCCCATTTTTAATGGGCTCAGGGTATAAAAATAGGAGGCTCCGCCCCCCGGTTCGCTTCGTTTGAGTTGCTACAGTCGAGCATGCTTGACCGTCGGAGACCCCGTACTTACTATGGAAAATAAAGTTTTTCATACGAAGACTTGATTTTCGGTCCTATGACAGCTATAAGATATAGTAATCCGATTTAAGCCACTTTGGGTCAGGGTCTATAAGTTCAACTTAAATGTATATTCTATTTGTTTGGTTACGATATCTCATAAAACAGAAAAGTTTTTCATACTAAGGAAGATCGGTCCTATGGTAGCTATATGATATAGTGGTCCAATTAGCACCAACTTCGGTCAGGATCTATCAAACAGAAAAACTTGATTTTCGCCCGATTGGTCCTATGGCAGCTAAATGATATAGTGGTCCGATATAAACCAACTTAGGTCAGGATGTATAAAACTAACTTAAATGCATATTCTATCAATTTGGTTAAAATATCTCATAAAACAAAAAAGTTTTTTTATACTAAAACATAATTTTGACCCGATCGGTCCTATGACAGCTATATGATATAGTCTTCCGATTTGAACCAACTTTGGTCAGTATATATATTAAACCATGTAAAATGCGTATTGATTCAGTTTGATTGAGATATCTCATAAAACCAAAACATTTTTCGTACTAAATCGTGATTTCGACCGATAGAAAAATTTATATATTCAGTTAACAGGTAATATAATATCTTCCAAACCCCTCAACCAAAATTTATGTGTCATATACCAAAAATCGCAAAATTTTACGTACTAAAACATACTTGGAGCCGTTTTGTCAGAAATCGCCAAAATGTATGCTAAACAAGGGGGCTCCGCCCCCTGCTCGCTTCGCTCGCCTACCCCCGGCTCGCTTCGCTCGCGATGAGGTGTGGTATGTCTACAGTCGAGCGCACTCGACAGTAACTTGCTCGATACCCAAACGTTCACAACCGATTAATTCAATTTCAGTAAAATATGGTCAACATAAAATGCTACAGACTATATGCTATCCTATAGCCTACAGTTAGGGGTGCACGTTTCTTTTGTTTCAATTATGTCTCGCTCGTTAGAAGAGAAGCCCTACATACACACATGTGCAAATAAAGCTATTTATAGAACCAAATTCGTTTTGCTGCTAATTCATGGTACTGATTGCAAAATGTGCATCACATAAAATTATTGATTAAGTATGTAAAGTATTCATTTAAAAAGTATGTAATTATTAATTAATATGTAATTAATTTAATGCAATGAAAAAAAAAATAAAAAAATAAAAATAATAATAATAATAAATAATTTGGTTCAAAACAAAGAGTTGTTTTGATCCCGAGTCCAATGTACCCACAAATCGCATGCATTGCTGCAAGTTTTGTACCAAAATCTGGCCACTGCACGTAGGCATGAGAAATGTGAAGTTTTGATTTAATATCTTCTGTATTTGTTATCCGATTGCAATGCAGTTTTCAGGATGCATTATCAAAATTGTGTTTAGTGTGTGTGCAGATTTTGACATCTGTACCTATTAAATTGGCCTTGTATTTGGATATTTTAGTTTTTTGTCGATTACAGGATAATTGGGGGGCGAGGCAAAATTCTAAAATAAACTTGATCTGCGTGCGCAACATAGCAGTATTGTCACCAAATTTTGAATCTCTATCTCTTATAGTCTCTGAGATCCAGGTGATTATATTTTCTCCATATATCATATTTTCTCAAACTACTTCCCTGTTTATAAACCGATCTCAATGAAATTTTCAGCACACCTCAGGACTCGTCCCCCCATCCTGTGTGCCAAGTCTCAATGCTGTAGCTTTAATAGTGCTCTTGTTATTAGATTTTATATCATTTACGTGGGCGGACGTGGGCGGGGTCAAATTTAAATACAAACTTAGTATAGATCAACATCCTAGGAGTACTGTCACCAAATTTGGTTGCTCTTACTTTTATAGTTGCGGAGATATATGTGTTCAAAATTCTGTACCATAATCGACACGAATCTAATAGGCTCTATACCCATTTTTTGGGTATCGAGCTAATAAAAAACATTATTTCACCTGTAAAATGTAACCTGAACACTTTAGAAAAAAAGTTCAAAGGTACACCTAAACGCCGATAAACTCACCTTTCCAATGGCATATAGGACATATCTTCTATGGTTGGGAAACTACAAGGGGAAATAGCATTTTCCCGCTAAACTAGCGGGAAGTTCAAAAAGTTGTAAAACAAACATGTCTAGAGTTTTGAAGAGGAATAAATCCCCTTCATAAAACCTAAGCTTTTGATACGGACAAACAAACAAACAAACCAACAAACAGACAAACTGAGTTTCCTTCGCATTTTGAGAAGACTACCAAAAATTTCAAATATTTTTATCTCCTGAACCAGTTGTCGGATTTGGGTGATCAAGGTATCAATCGACGCGTATTTTTGATAAGAATTTTTAGTTTTTTTTTACAAAATGGCTTCAACGGCCCCATTAGCTGCAATCTTTTAAATTTTTCCCCTCCCACTAACACCGCCTTATCTAACGAGCCAGGTGGGCTAGCAAAAGTTTTAGTACGCCATTTTGTAAGTTAGGGCTAAACCTTTCGATCGGACAGTCGTAGAAAATTTTCCAAATTAGCTGTATATATTGCTAGTCGCCTTTCGCACCCTCCGTGCTGCTTTTGTCGCTAGCGCGAACTGCCGTCCGCAGTGATCTATATCTGCTGTCATGTTAAGGTCTATAGTCTATAATGTAATTATCCTTTTTTTGCCTTTTTGCTCCACTTCGAGTACATCACATTTAATAAATGTCATTTTACAAATTCAGGGGCGGCAAGTAAAGGAGTGGCCCAATTGAAAAATTTATTTTTCATTCAAAAATGTTGTTTTATATAGTTAATATTAGTACAACGAACACAAAAAATTTAACGAATCTAATAGTCTATACTACCCATAATAAACATAAACTAAGTTTATAAAAAATTTAAATTAGTTTAAAGAGTTATAATTATTAAAGTCCAAATCGATACGGTTCAGCGGGGTTGGATTCGGAACCGATTCGCAGCCTTCATTCCCATAGTTATATTGATATAAAATAGATAAATCTCCCTATCTATTATATGAATTAAATTCACTATTTGATGACAACAGAATATGTAATGTATATTATTTAAAAGTTATGAGCACAGTTTAAAGAAAATGCGAGTACTACAATAATTATTGTGGAAATAACAAAAATGACCTTAATTTAATTGTTTTCGGTAAGTGCAACAATGCATGGGCTTATACCCACGTATGTGTGTGTGTATGCAGGCGTGGCTTATATTCAATACAAATATTCGATTATTTATCATTAAGGCATCATTATTGATATAAATGCAATTTGGTTATACGTAATTAAATTGCCTTTTACAAGCTTCTGGCGCATATAAAATGTAATTTATCTTCAGTTAAGTCCATTATAGCAAGGTATTCGAATTAACAAATATACAGTTCGATTTTATCAAACATTTTGTAAGAGCATTACAGTAATAAAACTGTATAATTAACAGAACATAACATTTTAATTTGACTTAAAATTGTTTGTACATAAATTAATATTTTCTTTTTAAATTTCAAATTTACTTAATCTCAGTAAAAGCGGATCTCAGTAAACCTATTTATCATAAATTTTAACAAATATTGCAAGGAAAAGGAAGAAAATATTTTACAATAATAAACAGCATTTTTTATCAAGGAATTCAAAGCATGCAACACGTACTAAATAAAATGTCATGGCAATGTACTCAGCGACTTCCTTGTCCGGGGTACAACAATCAGACAAAGTAGTCAGCGGATGGACAGACCAAAGCTCGTCACAGAATGCAGTTGAGTCATGCAGCGACCAAGCCGAGCGATTATCATTTATTTACAGACAGCATTGCCACATACGAGGGAAGTCATAAAATTATCCAGCGCCAAGCTTGGCAAAATCTAACTGATTTTAAAAACTTAATCGGTTTAGTAAAAAAGAAAATCTAATCGGTATAGTAAAATATGAGTCTATTGTCCTCTATATTAAATTATCTACGCTTATCTATATATATAAAACCTTTTGTCCTGACTGACTGACAGATGACTGACTAATATTCGTGGAGCTCAAGCGGTAAGGCCGAGGAGAATAAAATTTGTGCACAACATAGCTGAGAAAATCTAATCGTGCAATAAGACGGCATTTTGCGAAGTTTACACTGGAAGGTTGTCAAGTTCGTGGTCAAATTTTACACACACACAGACTCAAACATAGACATATACATACACTCAATTCCCTGTTCTTGATTTTCCCTTACGTTTTCTTGATGTTGTTGTAATTTTTTTGACGTTTCATTGTTAGTGTTGTAACAACTCTGCCGGCGCACAGTGGGACAATCGGTAATTGGTAATCGGTAATAATAAAAAAGGGTATAATGCATTTGGCAGAATGTATGTAACAGGCAGAAGGGGGCGTGGCAGACTCCCAAAAGTATATATATTCTTGATCAGGATCAACAGTCGAGTCGATTGAGCCATGTCCGTCTGTCTGTCTGTCCGTCTGTCTGTCCGTCTGTTTGAACGCGTCGATCTCAGAAACCATAAGAGCTAGAGACTTCAAACTTGGTATGTAGGTTCCTGGATACCGTACGCAGATCAAGTTTGTTTTTATTTTTCTATCGGACAACTATATCATATAGCTGCCATAGGAACGATACATCGAAAATGAAGTTTCTGTATGAAAAGCTTCTTTAATTTTCGAGATATCTTAACCAATCTCACGCGATATATATTTGGGGTGGTATTATACATCCTGACCAAATTTGGTCCAAATCGGCCCACTATATCATATAGCTGTCATACAGTCGCTCTGCCGAAAATCAAGTTTTAGTATGAAAAAGTTTGTTTTTTGAGATATCGTAACCAAACTGATAGAATATGTATCTGGGCTGGTATTATACATCCTGACCAAGTTTGGTCCAAATCGGCCCACTATATCATATAGCTGTCATACAGACGCTCTGCCGAAAATCAAGCTTTAGTATGAAAAAGTTTTTTGTTTTTTTAAATATCTTAACCAAACTGATAGAATATGCATTTATGTTGGTTTTGTACATTCTGACCAGATTTGGTTCAGATCGGTTCCATATATCATATAGCTGCCATTGGAATAATTGGTCGAAAATCAACATTTATAAAAGAGTACTTGGGCTCAGGGTATCCTACTGTCGAGCGTGCTCGACTGTAGCCGCACCTCACCGCGAGCGAAGCGAGCCGGGGGTAGGCGAGCGAAGAGAGCAGGGGGCGGAGCCCCCTTGTTTTTAAATTAATTTGAAATTAGAGCTACTTATGCAATTATCGATCAATTTTCTACACACATATTTTTTGTCTAATTAGTTGCTTGACATACTGTATATCTTTATGTATTTATACGTACATTGTACATTGTACATATGTATGCCAGCAAACACTCAGCGCTTTGCGGTTTTTATACCCTGAGCCCATTGAAAATGGGCAAAAAAGGGTATAATGCATTTGGCAGAATGTATGTAACAGGCAGAAGGGGGCGTGGCAGACCCCCAAAAGTATATATATTCTTGATCAAGATCAACAGCCGCGTCGATTGAGCCATGTCCGTCTGTCTGTCCGTCTGTCTGTCTGTCCGTCTGTTTGAACGCGTCGATCTCAGAAACCATAAGAGCTAGAGACTTCATATTTGGTATGTAGGTTCCTGTATACCGTACGCAGATCAAGTTTGTTTTTATTTTTGGATCGGACCACTATATTATATAGCTGCCATAGAAACGATACATCGAAATTCAAATTTTTGGTATTTTAGTATGAAAAAGTTTTTTGTTTGTTGAGATATTAGAACCAAACTGATAGAATATGTATCTGGGCTGGTATTCTACATCCTGACCAAATAAGGTTCAAATCGGAATACTATATCATATAGCTGCCATAGAAACGATACATCGAAATTCAAGTTTTAGTATGAAAAAGTTTTTTGTTTGTTGAGATATTAGAACCAAACTGATAGAATGTATCTGGGCTGGCATTCTACATCCTGACCAAATACAGTTCAAATCGGACCACTATATCATATAGCTGCCATAGGAACGATACATCGAAAATCAAGTTTTAGTATGAAAAAGTTTTTTGTTTGTTGAGATATCAGAACCAAACTGATAGAATAAGCATCTCGGCTGGTAATTTACATCCTGACCCAATTTGGTTCAAATCAGACCACTATATCATATAGCTACAATAGAGACGCTCAATCGAAGATTTGGTCTTAGTATGAAAAAGTTTTTTGCTTTTTGAGATATTTTAACCAAACTGATAGAATATGTATTTATGTTGGTATTGTACATTCTGACCAGATTTAGTTCAAACCGGTTCCATATATCATATAGCTGCCGTAGGAACAAACAAAAATCAACTTTTATAAAAGAGTACGTGGGCTCAGGGTATCCTACTGTCGAGCATGCTCGACTGTAGCCGCATTTCAGCGCGAGCGAAGCGAGCAGGGGGCGGAGCCCCCTTTGTTATACCGTGAGCCCATTGAAAACGGGCTAAAAAGGGTATAATGCATTTGGCAGAATGTATGTAACAAGCAGAAGGGGCGTGGCAGACCCCCAAAAGTACGTAAGATCAGGATCAACAGCCGAGTAGATTGAGCCATGTCCGTCTGTCTGTCCGTCTGTTTGAACGCGTCGTAGCTGCCATATTAACGATACATCGAATATGAAGTTTTAGTATGAAAAGCTTCTTCGATATTTGAGATATCTCAACCATTTTCACACGATATACAATTGGGGTGTTTTATATTCTGGCCAAATTTGGTTCAAATCGGTTACATATATCATATAGCTGCCCTAGGAACAATTGGTCGAAAATCAACTTTTATAAAAGAGTACCTGGGCTCAGGGTATCCTACTGTCGAGCGTGCTCGACTGTAGCCGCACCTCACCGCGATCGAAGCGAGCTGCACAAGCAACAACAAAAATAGGCTATTTTGAATTGAAACTTCAAACATTTAAAAAAAAAAAAACTAGTTGAGACCCCAAACCAATTTTTTCGGCTAAATTCATGATAAATTGCCCTCTATTCGGGGCTTATTTTTTTAATTTGGAGTTTTCCCAGCCTAATAGACTTTTACCAAAATATCGCATAATAATATCGATATTGATAATATCGCCAGAAAGAATATCGCACAAAAATATATTATCACAAAAAAATATCTATCGGTTTATCGATGGTTTTCACTGAACGCGCCGGTCGTGTCTTTGTGTCGGCTCCAGAGTTTGTTGTGTTTTTTCTGCAGTGTATTTCCCTGGAAGTTTGCCAAAAAAAGTATAGAAAGAAACTGCTTACCGGTGTTGCAGGGCATATATGGTGATTTCTGTGACCCGTTCCACATCCTCGAGGCGGGCTTCAGGACGTGAACTGTGGGGGAGGGGGCTGCCTTGTTAGTGAGTGCAGCTTTCCTTCTTTACACAACTTTCACCATCTCACTCGAGCATCCGTGAGTTTTTGTTGCCTCCGACTTTTTTTTTTTCTGGCGATCTTGCATATCACGCTGCCAGTGTTGGTAAGCATCAGTCGCCAATCAGCTGTTCTGACTGTCCAATAGAGCTGTATCTGGATCATCGCATGTGACGTATCTGAATTCAAAATATAATTTGGGTTTGAACTGTATTTTGATTTGGTTCGGTTCTTGAACTAGTATTTTGTGATTTAGTTCGAAATACCTAAATCTAAACTGACTTGATTTAAATTTAACTAAACTAAACTTTATTTGGCGACCGAGTTGAAGCGGTAAAACCTCTATTGGTCAAACGCCAAAACGAATTTTTGGCCTACGTGGGAGTCCTCGTTGATCCTGAAAGATATGAATCTTTTACCGCACACGCCAGGGGATGAAAACATCACAGAGGTTGCTGCCTTTGGCAGGAGCAGTGTACTCGTGAGATCTCCACCGTCGACTGCTCCTCCAGGGTCATGTGCATCAAGCGTTTTTCATGTTGGTGCCGCAGGAAATGTGGCTCGACCCTTAAGATTTGCTTAAATCACTTGGTGTGCGAGCAAGAGAGCTGCTAAAGCGAATGAATGACTAGCGTTATGTCGACATCGCAATGAAGGAGTTGGCGATGAAAGTGATCGTGATCGTGACCATTATCAAGAAAACCTCAGTTTCAGCGATATTCTTCGACTTGTCACAAGACGCCAAGATGAGGTGCTAAAAGAGGTGGGTGTTAATGTTACCAAAGTTCGGAAGACTATGAAGGGCGAGTTGTTGCTGGAACTAAACGGCGCGAGTAAGCAGAACCCTGCAAGACTCAAAGAAGACACAAGCGTCGCTCTTGGCCTTCAGTTGGACATTCGACCGGTCACCCAAGAGACGTGCTTGGAGATAACGACCTAGATAGTCTCACCACTAGGGAGGATATCGCAGCCGCAATTTCAGCTGAGATCGGTGTGCCAAGTGTGAGCATCGGAGCCATCAAAAGCTTAAGACAATCTTTTGCTGGCATTCAACTTGCAATCGTATGTCTGACTCCTACGCTGGCGAAAGCTCTACTTGACGTGGGCAAACTAAAAGTCGGATGGACAAGATGTCGAGTCCTAGAGCGCACGTCACAAACACGCTGCTACAGATGCCTTGACTTTGGTAATTTGGCAACGAGGTGCACCGGCCTGCGTCTTAGGGGTGGGGAAGATGGTCGCAAAGCGGCTAACTGCAGGAGCGAGCCGAAGTGCTTTATATGTATGGTCAACAAACGCCAGGATCTGAATCATTCCGCTGGTAGTTAAAGATGCCCGTCCTCTAACAGCGGCGCCTGTAAACTGCCTCAATAGTGAAGCTCTTGCAGCTTAACTTAAACCACCGGTCAGCGGCTCAAGATCTGCTTTAGAAATCGCCGTCCTCAGCAAGCCTTACAGGACTCACGAGTCTCCCGTTTTTGCCTTAGATGCCACTAAAAAAGCTGCGCTATAGATGTGCGGCGTCTCTCCATTGCAGCTCACCGACGCCAGGTCTAAGGATGGTTTTGATCGAGCAAAACTTGGAGGAATATGGGTATATAGTGTCTATCTCGTTCCCAGCCTCGACACCCCTGTGTTCAACAGCATACTTGACACATTGGTGGCTGATGCCAGAGGTCGGTTCCCAATGGTTATTGGCGGCGACTTCAATGCCTGTTGTCTTTCGTCAGCAGCTCACTGTATTCCGCATTGCAGTGGAAAATTGGCGATTTCACGATTGGGCGGCAACCAGCTAGAACTGCGCCAGTTGTGTCGAGCTGGAAAAGTTATCAGACCGATAGCCTAAACATGGGGCCCTTCTCGGAACTGATGTCTAATTTTAATCCGGAAAGAATCGCAAAGAATGTCCAACAAAGTTATGGAGCATCTGGAGTCAGCATGTAGTGCCACCATGACACAAAGGAGGCCATATAGAAGACCCCATCAGTCAGTCAGTCATCGCTCCCGCGGCAGCGCTGCCTTTCCACAGTGGCAGTCAACGTTTCGTGCTTGCAGACGTGCACTTAAAATGGCCATAAAGGATAGCAAGCGTCAGTGCTTCCTGGAGCAGTGCGACTCGCCTAAGCGAGACCAATGGGGAAGAGCGTACAAAATTGTTGCCGAAAAGCAGAGCACAAACAGGCAGGTTTCGCCGTCTGACCCAGAACAAGTCAGAAAAATTGTGGCCGAGTTATTTCCGCGCATGGAGGATCCCGTCGAAAATGCTTTCACCGAAGAGTATCAGGCCGACTCCTCACATGATTCAGTCTCACTTAAGCTTGCCGTCTCACTGCGCCCTGATATCTTCGTGGATATTTTTAGCACTACAGACGCCATCAGAATATTTGGGGACATCGCTTCAAATGTAATCTCAGGCACCAGATGGAAAGGGGGAGCAAAAGAGTACTGCTTGATTGTCACGTTGGACATTCGCATTGCCTTCATTATACTGCATTATTCGTGCTCTAGCATCTTTCAATGTGCCAATAGTGACGAGCTACTGTGACGGAAGGCTACTCATCTACTATACCCTCGAAGCAGTACTCTGTCTCTGGAGGTGTTCCACAGGGCTCAGTGCTGGGCCCTCTACTGTTGAACGCGATGTATGATGGCATCTTGTGCCTCACCTGGAGGCAGCTCATGTGCTTGCAGGTGTAGCCCCCATTGAATATCTCGCGGAGGAGAGATCCCTATTCTTCTTGGAGGCCCTTGGAAGAGGTTTCTCACCTCCGGAAAAAAGAGCATTGCGGTTGTCAGGCAGTCAGCAGTGCCTTAGAAGATGGCAAGCTCGCTGGGATTCGTCTGCGAAAGGTCGCTGGAACCACCGAATCATCCCGAATATTGACGGATGGGTAAACAGGAGGCACGGCCAGGTCAATTTTTATTTGAAACAGCTGTTAAGTGGTCATGGCTGCTTTTGCAGTTACCTATTCCGATTCGGACACGACTCATCGGGGGAATGTACATGGTGTAGGCGAGGCATAAAGGAAGACGCTGAGCATGTCATATTTTCATGTGGCAGATTTAATAACCAGAGGCAGCAACTGAAGCTTGCACTGGGCGACGCGATCTCAGTGAGCAATTTTGTTCCGCTCGTGTAACGATCGTCACTGAACTGGCAGGAAACCAGCAGTTTCGCAATTATGGTTGAGCTGCGAGCCGTTGAGCGTAACAGATGAGCGCTAATCGTCTAGACGACACCTCAACCTTTGCGACGCATTCCTTCACGGCCGTACCGCATAGGAGGGCCCGTATTTTTTGCCTGTTTTGTCAAAGACTTCCAAATGGAGAGATTGTATTATACTAATTTTTGAACGATATCTTTCTTTTAGGAACAAAAAATTAATGGGAATGCAAAGAAAACACTTCAGTTATATTAATAAAGCTTCTTAGTGACTTAACAAGTTTAAATGTAATTCATACGAAGTAAACAAAAAACATCAAAATAGTGATGGTAAAAAATGTTCCGTGCGCGATGTCCCGTACGAATTTGCATCAAATTGAAATTTAAGAAAAGTTCAAGTCATCTTTGAAGAAAATCATAAAAAGAGAAAAAAATCATCATAAGAGGCATCAATGCACTAGAGTTGAAAATTAGTTGCATTAAAATATTGCTTCTGGATTCGCTAAAATTGGCGTTTGAATTGGTTGACCTCAAAAGTCACTTCCACCCGTGCAAATCACTTAAATTTTTTCTATTATCTTAAAAATGAAAAATTACCCAAAATCAATTTTTGCACCAATGAAAGAGCTAATCAAATGCTATATGCTAAGCTTACATACATAGTTATATACGCCTATGATAGATATATATGCAATGGATATGGGTGTACTCAAGTATGTATGCTTAATTGTATAACATATACAAACACATCGAGTCACTTTCTTTAACCTGGTAGGCTCCCACGTACCTGTATCACCGAGACCAGTAAGTGTTACGTACGACCACTGCAAACCCCTCACGTGAATTGGTCTAGAGCTGACGGTGACGGCATTCTATGACCTGAGTAGGCAGTCTGATAAGCTGCTAAAATGGCTCATAGGCTAATGTTTTCATCGCCCACGTCCCGTTAAAACCCTGGCAGGTCTCGATTAACGCTTTCTGAACGTACCATTCACTTGGTTTCATAGGCTTGGTTGATTTATATCCCATCTTACACTGATCTGGCTCTGAACCCTAGCCCCCATAAGTCCCAGGATCAACCCTCGCATGGACTTCGCTTCACGAAAAGGCACCCATGGGATCGCAAAGGTGACTACGCACAACTTTCATAAATAATGGATTCGAGTGGGGACCCAATTACATCATGAATCTACTACTAAAAACCCCAGGAGGAGAAGATAACTTAACAGAGGATCAGTGTTGCCAGCGCCTCAACACAAAAAAAAGACGAATGATCGAACAAAAAATTACAAAAAAAGGACAGACTTTTTTTTAAGGACAAAAAAAATTGACAAACATAGTTTTATTAATTTTAATTTGTTTCAAAAAAATGTCGTCTATGTTATTGAAGTTATGTTCGGTTTCCTGTGCTATATATGCTGTATTCGACCTGATAAGCTGAAGGCAACTATCAGGTACATTATAATAATGGCAACATGCACCGCTTCGTTGTAATTCGAACCTGAGATAGAAATAAATTAAATTATATTAAATATGTATGAAATTGTTTTGTAGTTAAACCAACCTAATGACCAAAATCGAATTTAGCGTGTCAATTTTAAGCCTATTCCTTAATTTGATTTGAATTAACTTGGCTAAATACGCGTTCGACCTCAGCATTTGACCATGGCATGGACAATAGTTTAAGGGCAAAGTAAACTAAATTACAAAATTGGCTTATTGCTTGTAGAGTCCATGTACCCGTTCACCTCAGGCCAAAGCGAAACGGTGTTTTCTTTATTTTGCCATTCTACAAGGTGAATGGTGTTATACTGAGAGATTACTTTCTGAATAAAATCTGATTCATAGGGAAATAATTTTAATATTGAAAGTATTGAGTCTTTATTCGCACGTAGAATATTTTCATATCTATTTTTTTTTAATTTTGAAGTTATCCGGCAGTTTGAAATTAAAATGATTAAATTTTTATATTAATAATATGCAACAATTCTCATACCTTTGCTCCGACGCTGCATACGTTTGATATCGATTACACAAATTTAAAACAGGGCTCCATCGCACTTAAAAATGTTTATCGATCGCGGAAATTCGATATGAAAGCGATCCCACATAGTTATAAATAGTAAATTGAATTAACATTTGACAAATAAAACTAGTCGGACGGTGCTACAGTCGAGTATACTCGACTGTCGGAGACCCCGTACTTACTATCCAAAAGCAGCCACTGCTAAAAATTAAATAAAATTTAAAATAAACTTAAAATAACTTATAAATGCCTTCCTAGGGTCATCTGTTAAACATTAGTCGCACCATTTATCTAATTAAGTTACACTCGTTAAATCGCAAAGTCAATTTCAAAATCACTCGAAGACAACGCGCAAAAAAGAATTGAAGAAGAGCCAATGTAAAGTCAAATAGACATACATATGCGTAATGCATTAGGGAGAGCGAGACAGCCATATACACAATTCTAAGATCTGTTAAGTGCACACATACATACATATTTAAGCACGCGACAAAACAAAACAAGTTTCTAGCTTAACATTATTATTTGATCTTGTGAAGCATAGGTAAAACATTAACAGAGATAAAACAAAAACTACACGTTTAACATGCAAAATGTTGTAATAAATAAATTAACCAACACTTAATTCATATAGTAACATAATTGAAGCTCAAAATTTAGTTTAATAATATATTTGAATCAAAAGAAATTTAAAGATAAATTTATTAAAAACATGAATTTACATAGTAAATGTAAATTAAATTTACATAGAATTCTAACACAACATTTATATAACTGCCAATATAACATTATTTAAATAAAATGATTTAACAGGTATTCGATGCTTAATATGTCAATACAACATTATTAGATAATAATTTAAAAAAAGTTTTAAAATTAAATAATACAAAAAAAGTAAAAACAGATAAAAAATCAGTCGAACCTGCAAAAAAAAAAAAAAGTTGTTGGAGCCGGGAATCGAACCCACGACCTAGTTTTAAAAGAAAGTTTAAAACTTCGGTGGCTCAACCCATTGAGCCACACATCGCATTTCGTGCAAGTCGCCAAATTTCTATATTGGTTTTACAGGACTCTATTTCATAATTTTAAAAACGTTTGTTAACATTAAATGTTATCATAACATTAATAAATACAAATTGAATTTCAATGCAAAATGATTGAATTAAACATCATCGAAACAGCAAAATTTATTATTTGAATATCTCGGTTATTTACTGTCTGATCGAATGAAATTTGCATCAAAAATCTATGACACTTTTCTCTTCGTCTGTGCAAAATCTTGAATCTCTAGCTTTTAAATTGCCCTTATAATTTGGATATGAAATTTTCTATTTCAATTTTAGGGGGGTAAAGGGGGCGTGGCCGAATTCTGAAACAAACTTAATCTGCTTGCAATATAGAGGAACCTAAATACCAATTTTGGTGTCTATAACATTTAAACTGCTCTTTTAATATGGATATGAAATATTCTATGTCGATTTTTGGGCGGTAAAGGGGGCGTGGCCGATTTCTAAAACAAACCTGACGTCTTCCATTCGCTATTATACAGGGGTGAAACGCTGAAAGAAGGGTGTTTTTGAAATGTGGTTTTGCAGGGCTTCTGTTATGCCTCTGTTAACGCCCATATTCCTATCCAACGCCCATTTCCAAGAACATCGTTACAGAAGGCCTTCTTTTATAAGGCAGTAGAGCAGGCCGGCGGCGATCGCTACAAAAATAATGCATCCGTACATTAAAACACAATAAATATTGAAAATGCATATATTTATTTAAACAAATGTGTTATATAAATAATTACGTAATGGAAATAATAATATTTAAAGCTATGAATATATTCTAAAATTTTCGGCTATTGGTTTGGCTTTGTTTATTCCTTGGGTTGGATTTGCGTGTGTTCATGCAAGTCAGCACTTGAACTCTGTCGCGATGTTATTCGCAACTTCGGAACTAGTGTGTAAGCACGATCGCCAATCCCTAACTAATAACACTCACGCGTTGGTTTAAGAACTGACATCGTTTATTGAGTTGTATGGGGTTATATAGGTTATCTTATGTAATAATTAGACAGAGATCGATATAGTGTTTACAATGTTTTGGCTTACTCTAATCATTGTGTATATGTGATCTTACACTCAGAAAAAAATAACATCCTAGAATTAAGTACAACCGCACTTAAATTTATCCCGTTTTGTACTTAAAATTGTAAGATTCCTGTGTACTAAAAATCTTATATTAAGTATGATTCGATCTTAATTTTAAATTTTTTACCGACAATAATGTGATTTAATAGTCCGATTTCAACCAAACTAAGTCAGACTTAGTTAGACCATGCCAAAAGCATAATCTGTGAGTTTGGTTGAGATATCTTTGAAATCAACAGAGTTTTGAGTACTAAACAACTATTTTCCAAATTTAAGATTGTTGTGTACTAAAATCTTAAATTGAGTATGAATCGATCTACAATTTAGAATTTTCAAGATGGAAAGAAAGTTAAAAAGAGAACGTTTCGAACTAAAATCAAGTACATTTCGGAATATTTCTTTTGCATTGTCGAACCTTAGAGTTCTCAACTGGTTCTAGCAACGCAAATATGACGTTAGGCTTGGTTCGCTGGTAAGATCAGCACCTATTTCGAAAGGTCGCTATCCAAAAAAATACACCATTATTAAAAGGTATTTAATTTTGGTATTTTGCTTAATTATACCCGTTACTTATAAAAAATAAGTATAAGGGTATATTGTGTTCGTTGGAATGTATGTAACAGGGAGAAGGAGGCATCTCCGACCCTATAAAGTATATATATTCTTGATCAGCATCAATAGCCGAGTCGATATAGCCATGTCCGTCTGTCCGTCTGTCCGTCTGTATGAACAAAAGGATCTCAGAGACCATAAGAGATAGAGATACCAAACTTTCACTAAAAGACTTCTATATACCCCACGCAGATCAAGTTTGTTTCAAATTTAAGCCACGCCCCCCTCCGCCCCCGCAAATAGCGAAAAACACTCTGAACAAAGAAATCTCAGAAACTAAAAGAGATAGAGTAACCAAATTTGGCACACGGATTTATATATACCTCACGCAGAGCAAGTTTGTTTCAAATTTAATCCACGCCCCCATCCGCCCCCGCAAATTGCGAAAAACCACCACACCCACAGTTTTTAAGATAATACGTTTTTTGTGATTATTACCGTTATCTATTAGCATTATCTATTATCCCACTAAATCGCATCGATATCGGACATGTAGAACGACAGTTATGGCGAATTAAAGTTTTCAGAGCAAAACAAGTATTTTCTTTAAAGTACTTTTCAATATATTTAAGTAAGTAACGGGTATCATATAGTCGGGATCTCGACTATAGCCTTTCCCGCTGGTTTTAGTATACATACTAAAGTATGTTTTAAAATTACAATTAATTATTTATTAAAATTTTTTGTACTTGAAATAAGTATATTTTGGATTAAGTTCAAGATTGTTTTGTACTTATAGTAGTATGTTTTAAATTTTTACAGACTTGAATTAAGCCCAAAACGTACTTAAAGTATCCCGAAAAAATCTTATTTTAAGATATCCGTACTTGCGAAAACCGAACTTGAATTAAGATTTTCGTACTCAGTTTTAGGAATTCCGAACTTACCCAGCTTTTGAGAACGTTTGTACTTGAAAATCGCCTGTTTGAGTACGGAAATCTTGATTTTTTTCTGAGTGTATATACTAATAGGATATAGTCCATATGGTGTTAAAGTATGTTTGGCTTCTTCTTACTTATTGGTCTATGTCATCTACTTATTTATTTAGAGTGAGTTTACCATAGTGATAACGTGTACTTGGTTCCTTTTTACTTATTGTATAGATTAGCGTTGTAATATGTTTGACTCCTTTCTTCACATTCTTTTGTTACATGTAGTGTGCTCTTATCTATTTTGAGCATACAGGCTCACACATTAGTCTATTATTTCTGAGCGCCAGGATCGCTACCCATGTGGTAATTCTACGCTGTCGTGACCTTTTCAAGTGGTTTGTGTTCCAAACCTGTCAAGCAGCCCGAGGGCTGCTCAATCCGTATGTTCATTTATGAACATTTTGCGGGGGGCCGTTGTTAAGTGGTTGTCGTTGGCAACCCGAAATCTATATTAATTTTTTGCTTATCCGCTTTACATTTTTTAGTACATATATTATACCTATCGCTATTATTCCAATGATTATCAGTGTTAAGGACGTGTGTCCGGTTACATTGTGAAATTCTATGTTTCTTAGCTTAAATTTATTTTGTCTTTTTTCTTCTATTAACATTTTAATTTTATAAATTTCTTCTGTATTGTTTATCAACTTATTTGTTAGTGGTCTTATTTGAGTAAGTGGGATGTTACTTGCTAATTTTATTAAAGGGGCTGCCAGATATTCATCGTCATCCTCCGTTCCTCTGCGGTTAGCAGATGTTTATCTTGGAGAGCTGTACATCCTTCTTCTAGTCGCAATATGCCTTGTCCTGGGATATGTTTCACTTTGTTGTGCTGACTTCCGCAGGTCCATTCCAGAACTGGCTCAGTGAAGATTTTGAATAGCCAAGTGTTTCGGGGTTGCAGTTGCGTCCACATATCTTCCGTTGCATTTGTTGAAATTCACAATCTGGATCGAGACTTTGCTTTAACGTTGATACTTCACAGGAGTTATCGGTTGCACTCTTCCAGGCCCAATTTCCCTTGCATAATAGATGTTTGTTGGATTGCAAGTTACATGACGCTAACTGTGTGGCTGATATCAAGTTATAGATATCCTGGTTGAAGTTATATACTAGATATTCAGCCTTTATTTGTACTATGACCGTCCTTTTATGTTTGACAATTGGAATCGGTACAAGTCGGTAAACAGTTGCAGATTCCTGGTTAAATAGTGGAATCTCGGCATGTATTACTAGTCGATTATCCATTATCATGGCTTGAGCTTCCATTAAGTTATATATTTCCTTTAGCTCTGTACCTGTTGATGCTCCTGGAAGTCTTTGTTTGGCTGGTAATCTTTCTTTGATCGCATTGATTTCCTTTTTCAGCTGGGACGGTTCAAGTAGCTGTGGGTTGATTCTTCCATGATTCAGGTCGATGAATAAGTTCGTGATTGCTGATTGTATATTTTCGCAGTTTTCTATCAACTGAATAATTTGTGATAGCATAATTTGATATGATAGCGCCATTTGATTTATATATATTTTTTCCGCTATATCGTTACGAAGTCTTTGAATCTCGTTATCCATTGCAGTGAATTGCTTGTTGACGTCGTCTGTAGTTTTCTTTAATATATTTAGTGTCGCGTCTATAATCGACGTTTGTTTCTTGTACATTTTATGAAGATCTTGTTGGTTGTCAAATACATTTTGGATGTTGGATTTTAACATTGTCCGGTCGTCGGCATCCATTGTTCCAATTAGAATGTTATGTATTGACCCAACAAATTCAAAGGGGGCTCGTCTCTTTCTTTTTATTTTTAGTAGTAATTCGTTGTTGTTTTTTAGTTGCGAATATCTAAAGGCCATGGCTTGAGTCATCATGTGGCATGCTCCTTCGAATTGAACTAAATATCTGCAGTTAATTGATATTTCCTCGATATAGCCATTTATTCTGTTCAACTCTAATATGTATGGTTCCAGATTGTAATGAATAATCAGGTTCCATTTTGATGAAATTGTGTCCAGTTTTCCTTGAACTTCTAAATACATCATTGCGTCCTTGTCGATGGGTGCCACTTGCACTTGCTTCAGTTTTGTTGTGTTAACGCTCGCGACGTTGTTTATTAAGGTAAGGATAAGTAAAAAGCTTAATATGGTATCTAATGTACTTGGTTCGTTCCTGAGGGCTACTTTATTCTCTTCTGTATTTGTTTTCAGTGGACAAATTTTTCCATATATCCCTGGGTGACATTCTTCAATTTGTATAAGTGGCCGTTTTGTAGGTCCTGTTATCAGGTATCTGTTTTTCCATTTTGGCCAAAAGTTTATTTTTATTTTTGATATTAATTTCCAATGTTCTGTTAATGAAACTATATTATCCTGTTTGCTCTCGATAGTAGCTAACGTTGGTCACCCGATTACCAAGTGCCTTAAAGTCAGAAAATCATTACATTCATCGGTGTAGCTCATGCTTTACCGGTTTTAGTTCAGCTTCCCAATTTCTTCTATTTTGGGAACTTGCCGGCGGGAAAAAAGTCTGATCTTTGATTATTATAAGAAATTTTGAAGAAACCTTTTGCTTTGTAACTTTATCGTTTGCGATTTCTCTCATTTTTTTGTGTTATTTTCGAGTTTATATTCTTTCATATGATTGTTGTATATCTTCAACTACGGGTACCTTTACTATGATTCTGCTATTCTCATGATTTTTTGTTGTGTCTTTGACGAGGTCCATGCAGCTCTCATCTTTGAAGGACATTTTTGATTGTGTAACTTCACCAATTTTACATAATTTCTCTACATTGACCGCTGGATGTAATTTTGTAGATTCGACTTTCTTTCCTGCTCCAGATAGAATCCATCCAAGTTCTGTGCGTTGTCCTAAGACATTGTCTTCTTGTTTAAGACCATTTGTAAGAATTTCCGTAAAAATATCCGCCCCAATTAGAATATCAATCTGACTTCGCTTATTGAATGTGGGATCTGCCAGAACTTCATTTGTCCAAACCTCTTTATTGTACTCAAATGATTGTGAAGGTTGAGGACTTACCACCTTTGTTAATACTACTGCGTCGGCTTTAAATGTGTTGTTGCTTGGAAACCGTGGACGAATTCTCAATTTCACGATTGCTTTAGATAGTCCAACTAGATTTTCTCCATGTCCATATATTTCTGTTAGCCTTTTTCGTTTCATTAACTTAAGCTTTTGCGCTGCTTCCTCGGTAATAACTGTGGTTTGTGATCCTTGGTCTAGTAGTGCTCGACAGATGATCCATTCTCCTGTGTTTGACAATACTTCAATTTGAGCTGTGGCCAGTAATGTAGTGTTTGCTGATCTAGTCGTCATTGTCGTTTTCGTTTTATCTTCACAATGCAGTAATTCGTGATGGCTTTCATTGCATTTTTCACAGGTCTCTTGGTATGGCTGGTAAATTGAGAATTTGTGGCTTAAGCATCTGAAACATAAACGTTCAGATCGAACGAAATCCTTCCTTTCTACTGGCTCTAAATTTTTTAACTTTTCGCAGTTGAGTATGTTGTGTCCTGCTATTTTACAGTACTGGCATACATTATCTACCGTCGTACTCATTATTTTTGGGTTTTCCTTGTAGCTTCTTGGTCTTGCCGCCTGGATTGTTTGTAAGTGTCTTTCCAGGAATTGAATGACATCTTCCAATGTCTGAATTTCCTTCGTTTTATTAGAGGCGATTTCATACTGTTGTAGTCTTTGCCGATCAAACTTTCTGATTAGAATGCTCGCAATGAATGGCTCTGCATCCTTGACTGGGATTCCCATTCCTGTTATTGCGTGTAGACTCTTGTTCGTTGTATCTAACATGTTCTGAACACTTTTATCAGACTCACTATTCATATTTGGCAGGTCTAAAATGCGATTCCAGTGGCTCGAAAATAGTTTCCTCGAATTCTCGTATCTGTTCTTTAGAATACTTAAGGCTGTGACGTAATTCTCGGTGCTGATGTGTAAATGCCTTATCTATTGAGCCGCATCTCCCCTTACAAGTTCCTTTAGTCGTATAAATTTCGACTTTGTATCCAACTCGACATTCGTGTCTACCATTTGAGTGAACACATCCGAAAAACTGGACTATGAAGTAATATCTCCAAAAACGCCGGAATTTCCACGGGTTTCAGCTGTATTCTTTGTTTCGAAGGCTTGTTCTCTGTGAGCCATCGTATTTTTTCTCTTTTTGCTTCGTTTAGATCTTCATAGTGATCCCGTATTGAAGAAGTTGCTTGGCCATGTTTCCTTAATTCCTTAAACAGTTCTGTCAGTCGATCGAAATCTTCTTTGATTTCGTCATAATCATTTTGGTGCTGTTTATGATTTTCTTCAGCACGATTCATCGTTCTTTGCAGCGTGCGAGCTGCTCGGTTAAATTCTTCTGATAGTATTTCATTTTCTTGTATTTCATTTATCATTGTCTCATTCAATGATTTCCTAATTGTCTTCTTATTTAACTTGGCCATTATTCTATTTTTGATTGCTTGAGTTTTTTCGTACGGTTCTTTTTCAAAGTATTCGCCTGCCAACAGGGATTCATTTGCACGCAAAACTTGATGCTGTGCTTTGAACAATTCCCATTGTTCCTGAACTTTTGTAGACTGGGCTGATCGTCTTGGGATATTTCCTCGTCCCAGCGTTTGAGCTGCGCATATATTGCAGACTGACTGGCCCCTAATGCGATCAATTGCTCCCGGGTGTAAACCATTTTTACATATGTATGTTAATATAATTCTTTATTTCTTTTTTTTTTTTTTTTATTTATTTTACAATATTTTTTTTCTTAACTTCTCATTTTTCAACGCCCAGATGTTGTAAAGATCTGGGTGTTTCTTGTTGTTTGCTGGCTGCTCTCGGCGTTTTCAGCTACAATTTCCAGATAATATAAAGTCCTGGTTGCTGCTTGTTCTTGTGATTGCTCATAACCACTTGCTACCGCTTGCCCGTGCTCTCTGTGGTTATGCCGAACCGAATTCAGAGGTGGAGCTTCAGAATTTTGTTGCAGGATTCTCACGTCGCCTTTTTCAGCGATCGTTGCCAGGTTCCCGCGCCGCCTTTTTTGTTTATATTTTTTTTTTTGTTTCTTCGCCGTTGTGGTTTACTTTTTATCACTTAAACCGCTTGCTTGTGCTCTCTGTGGTTACGCCGAACCGTACTCAGAGTTGAAGCCGTTGTTTTTCGGGACAGGATTCCCACACCGCCTCCTTCAGCGATCGCTGACAGGTTCCCGCGCCGCCCGTTGTTTTTATCTTTTGGCGCTGCTGTGGTTCAGTTTTTACCACTTCGCTAACGCTTTTCCGCTGTTTGCTCGTGTTCTCTGTGGTTACGCCGAACCGTACTCAGAGTTGGAGCCGTAGTTTTTCGGAACAGGATTCCCACGTCGCCTCCTTCAGCGATCGTTGAGAGGTTTTTATCTTTTGGCGCTGCTGTGGTTCAGTTTTTACCACTTAGCTAAGACCTTTCTGCTGTTTGCTCGTGTTCTCTGTGGTTACGCCGAACCGTACTCAGAGTTGGAGCCGTAGTTTTTTGGGACAGGATTTCCTCGTCGCCTTCTTTAGCGATCGTTGTCAGGTTCCTGCGCCGCCGCCGCCGCCTTTTTCAGCTCTGAGTCACACGCCGCTCTTTTCCTGCGTCGCTCAGTGCTGATTCCTTCGCAGATCTGTCGTCTGCGTCGCTTGTTGTTGCTCTGCTGCCTTCCGTCCAGTCCCACGCCGGAGAATTATATGTGTATTTTATTTTTATTTCCCTAGCTGCGCCACGATGCACTACAGGTGCTATCTATGGACTTGTTTCTTCTTTTCTTTTCTTTTGAGATTGAAAAAAAATTACAAGTATATGAAGATCGTCAAGAAAAGAACAAAAGAGACTTAAAGAAAAACGGTTAAAATCGCGCTAATTATATTTTGCTCACTCTTTCGTGGTAGCTAACAGAGTTTTTGTCTCTCTTTGCGAAGACGAGGGCGTAACAACAGAGCAGCGAACGTTTTAAAAGCCCTGACACTTAGCCTTCCAAATTCTGAAAATGTAACGTTCTCCTATTTCAAGGCTGTTTTGAGCTCTTCTAACACATAAATAATAAGCTAATCCTAAAAAATATTAATTATGATCTTAAAAATCTCGATATGCTAACGGTATATAGGAATGTACATACCAATTTTGAAGTTTCTAGCTCTTACAATCTGAAAGATCGAAGCGTTAAAATTGACGGACAGACAGACGGACAAATATACATATTCACACACCCAAACACAAATCCAAAAAAAAAAAACAGGGGTCCCTTGATCGCAGTGAGGTTCGGCTACAGTCCATCACGGTGTATTCAGGTATTTTTTTACTAAAAGTGGAATTTTGACCGATTGTTCATAAGGCACCTACATGATATTGGGAACAGATTTGAAATAAGTTTGATCTGGAGATATAAGAAAAAACTTAATAAATATTCTGTAAGTTTGGCTAAGATACATACATACATACGGTTATACAAATTTTGCATACAAAATCTTGAATTATGAGCGATACTTACTATTACAACTTTATGATACAGTAGTCTGATTTAAATCAAATCTGCTCAGGATGTTTAAAACCAGCAAAATGAGTATTATGGCAGATGTTTATCATACAAAATCATAGATTTAGATCAGTGGTCGGCACCAACACACCCATATGATTCAGTGCGTTAGGGTGAGAGTTAACAGAGTATTGACAGACGTCAAGCATGTGACGTTTTATGCTGACTATTTTGCCTAGCATAAACAGGGGCATTACAGAGTAACAGCCCCATAACAGCTGCACGACAGCGACTTAACAACAAAATGTCATAGCCGCACGCCACACGAGCGTTTATTACTATGACCGTGGCACGGCGTGTGCAAACCACTGATTTAGATCTATCGATCCCATGACAGCTTTATAATATAGAGGTCAGATACAAAAAAAAACAAAGGCAGTAGTGGCAGTAGTGTTAAATTCTGTTATTCTATCTCTTAAAGTCTCTGAGATCTAAGAGCTCACACGGATGGACAGACGGACAGACACACATGAATATATATACTTTATAGTGTCCGAGATGCTCCTTCTCTCTTTTACAAACATTCCAACGTAACGTAGTAAAAGGAGATATTGGGGGCATTCGCAGGTTTTTCAATCAGTTATCTCTCCTTTTCTTGTGATGGATCAGTAATCAGTACCTGCTGAATGAAATTATACCATTTTACTCAATCAGCCTACTATGTTTGTGAAAAATCTCCTTTCATGGTACGGAATAAACAATCAGTATCAGGTATCACACTATTTGTACGATCCATTTTATGTGATACCGATACCAAAGTTTGCCCAAGAAACCATGGGTCTAAAGTCAATATCGATCCCATCACTGCGAACGGCAGTTCGTTCTAGTGACGAAGACAGCACGAAGGGTGCGAAAGGCGACTAGCTAAAAATACAGCAAATTTTGAAAATTTGCTACGATTCCGATCATTTCGAGTAATATACCGATCGAAAGGTATAGTCTTAACTAGCAATATGGCGTACTTAACTTTTTCTAACCGACCTGGTTCAAGAAATAAGGGGGTGTAAGTGGAAGGGAAAAACTTTAAATGATTGTAGTTAATGGAGGCCTATTGATAAAATTTTTTATTTTTTAAAAATTGTAATCAAAAATTCGCGTCGATTTATACCTCGATCACCCAAATCCGACAATTAGTTTAAAAGATAATTAAATTTGAAATTTTTTGTGGTCTTCTCAAAATGAGATGAAAAGTCAGTTTGTTTGTTTGTTTGGATCAAATCGCTAAAAAATCTTAGATTAGATCTTAGATAGGAAAAACGATATTTCCCGCTAAAATTGTGTATATCGTTAAAAAGGTGTGATTGGGGGCTTTTAGTCGATCCTTTAAACTTTTTTTCTAAAGTGCTCAGGTAAAATTTTACAGGTGAAAAACGTTTTTCGTCTCACATTTTGGCGAATTGAGAAAAATTGACATTCAATATCTTTATCAAAGTTCAATGTTAAAGTCAAAGAAATTCTCCGTTTTTTGACATATCACATATATCTGTAAAAATTCGAAATCTCGAGATATTACCATTTAAGTGCAAATATACATATTACGTGAATTTTAGATAAAACTAGTTGGACGGTGCTACAGTCGAGCATACTCAACTGTCGGAGACCCCGTACTTACTATCCAAAAGCAGCAACTGCTAAAAATTAAATAATATTTAAAATAAACTTAAAATAACTTATATATGCCTTCCTAGGGTCTTCTGTTAAACATTATTTATGAACACTAGTCGCACCATTTATCTAATTAAGTTACACTCGTTGTATCGCAAAGTCAATTTCAAAATCACTCGAAGACAACGCGCAAAAAAGAATTGAAGAAGTGCCAATGTAAAGTCAAATAGACATACATATGCGTAAAGCATTAGGGAGAGCGAGACATCCATATACACAATTCTAAGATCTGTTTAGTGCACACATACATACATATTTAAGCACGCGATAAAACAAAAGAAGTTTTTAGCTTAACATTATTATTTGGCCTTGTGAAGCATATGTAAAACATTAACAGAGATAAAACTAAAACTACACGTTTAACATGCAAAATGTTGTAATACATAAATTAACCAACACTTAATTCATATAGTAACATAATTGAAGCTCAAAATATAGTTTAATATAGTTGAATCAAAAGAAATTAAAAGATAAATTTATTAAAAACATGAATTTACATAGTAAATGTAAATAACATTAAATTTACATAGAATTCTAACACAACATTTATATAACTGCCAATATAACATTATTTAAATAAAATGATTTAACAGGTATTCGATGCTTAATATGTCAATACAACATTATTAGATAATAATTTTAAAAAAAGTTTTAAAATTAAATAATACAAAAAAATTAAAAATAGCTAAAAAATAACCTTAAAAAAAATTGTCCCAGCCGGGAGTCGAACCCGCAAAAAAAAAAAATGTTGTTGGAGCCGGGAATCGAACCCACGAGCTAGTTTTAAAAGAAAGTTTAAAACTTCGGAAGCTCAACCCATTGAGCCACACATCGCATTGCGTGCAAGTCGCCAAATTTCTATATTGGTTTTACAGGACTCTATTTCATAATCTTAAAAACGTGTGTTAACATTAAAAGTTAATATTATATGTTGTTATGTTAGCATAACATTAATAAATACAAATTGAATTTCAATGCAAAATGATTGAATTAAAAAACATATGTCCCTGCCAGGGTTTAAACTCACGATCGGATGTGACTAACCATATCACGAGCGCTGCGACTCGGCACACTACGACACAGAAGCCCATTAAGTATAGAAGGCCACTTTGTTATATAATATGTTTATACAATTTTCATGTTTTCAAGTTATTCAAATCTTAATTACTGCCAACGCTCCATCATCGAAACAGCAAAATTTATTATTTGAATATCTTGGTTATTTACTGTCCGATCGGAATGATCAAAAATCTATGACACTTTTCTCTTCGTCTGTGCAAAAACTTGAATCTCTAGCTTTTAAATTGCCCTTATAATTTGGATATGAAATTTTCTATGTCAATTTTTGCAAAATAGACAAAGCTACATACCAAATTTGGTGTCTTTGGCTCCTATAGTCTCTGAGATCTAGGTGTTCATACAGACGTCAGGACGTCAGGACAGCAGGACGTCAGGACAGACGGACATTGCTATATCGACTCGGCTATTGATGCTGATCAAGAATATTTATACTTTATGGGGTCTGCCACGCCTCCTTCTGCCTGTTACGCACATTTTCGTTAAAGCAAACCCAATAGACCCCTGTTCTTTTTTTAAGTACGGGGTCTAAATATTAATTATTTAAAAAGCAATTGACATTCGGCACTTTTAATGTACATAAAAGCTCACCCTTTTTATTATTATTATTTATTTATAAAATACTCTTAGCTTCTTAACCCTCTAACAGGCAAAATCTAAAAGCCATTCAATCAAGTTAATATTTATTTTATAAGTGGATATAGCTAAAATAAGCTTAAGTTTTAGGTTTTATAATTTTCGGTTAGTCGTAGCGCCTACCAGGCTAATTTTAGAAACAGTAGTTTATTTTAGTCTGATAATAACAGTGTGTCGATATTGAGATCGTCCTCGACAGGATTTTTTGTATTTATCAGATTCTGAAATCTTATGTAAAACCCTTTTTTTTGGCAATGTGGATAAAATGGCGCTTAAAGTTCTTAAATGCATTCTATTCCTTATCTTCGTCTTAATGAGCTGGACTGAAAACGCGTTCAGCTTCAGCATTTGACCAAGGCAAACTCAATAGCTTTACAGCAAATTTCGCTTAAGGCTCAATCGAGTTAACGTCTCCGGCATTTTTGTATTTTAAGATTTTAAGACCTCTGCCCAAAACTTTTCAGTGTCCGACGGGTTTTCCCATTTGACGAAATGGATCTTCTCCCAGCACAGTCGAGTCTGCTCAATATTTTTTTCGTTAAAAAATATTCCAATACATCAATTATGCTCTTTTTGAAAGTTACGAATTCGCAATATGAATTACTACCCTTTGTTTTAATTATACCCGTTACTTATAAAAAATAAGTATAAGGGTATATTGTGTTCGTTGGAATGTATGTAACAGGGAGAAGGAGGCATCTCCGACCCTATAAAGTATATATATTCTTGATCAGCATCAATAGCCGAGTCGATATAGCCATGTCCGTCTGTCCGTCTGTCCGTCTGTATGAACAAAAGGATCTCAGAGACCATAAGAGATAGAGATACCAAACTTTCACTAAAAGACTTCTATATACCCCACGCAGATCAAGTTTGTTTCAAATTTAAGCCACGCCCCCCTCCGCCCCCGCAAATAGCGAAAAACAGTCTGAACAAAGAAATCTCAGAAACTAAAAGAGATAGAGTAACCAAATTTGGCACACAGATTTATATATACCTCACGCAGATCAAGTTTGTTTCAAATTTAATCCACACCCCCATCCGCCCCCGCAATCCGCGAAAAACCACCACACCCACACTTTTTAAGATAATACGTTTTTTGTGATTATTACCGTTATCTATTAGCATTATCTATTATCCCACTAAATCGCATCAAGATCGGACATGTAGAACGACAGTTATGGCGAATTAAAGTTTTCAGAGCAAAACAAGTATTTTCTTTAAAGTACTTTTCAATATATTTAAGTAAGTAACGGGTATCATATAGTCGGGATCTCGACTATAGCCTTTCCCGCTTGTTTTTTTATTAACTTTATTACAAAACAAGCGGGAAAGGCTATAGTCGAGATCCCGACTATATGATACCCGTTACTTACTTAAATATATTGAAAAGTACTTTAAAGAAAATACTTGTTTTGCTCTGAAAACTTTCGCCATAACTGTCGTTCTACATGTCCGATCTTGATGAGATTTAGTGGGATAATAGATAATGCTAATAGATAACGGTAATAATCACAAAAAAAGTATTATCCTCAAAACTGTGGGTGTGGTGGTTTTTCGCGATTTGCGGGGGCGGATGGGGGCGTGGATTAAATTTGAAACAAACTTGATCTGCGTGAGGTATATATAAATCTGTGTGCCAAATTTGGTTACTCTATCTCTTTTAGTTTCTGAGATTTCTTTGTTCAGACTGTTTTTCGCTATTTGCGGGGGCGGAGGGGGGCGTGGCTTAAATTTTAAACAAACTTGATCTGCGTGGGGTATATAGAAGTCTTTTAGTGAAAGTTTGGTATCTCTATCTCTTATGGTCTCTGAGATCCTATTGTTCATACAGACGGACAGACGGACATGGCTATATCGACTCGGCTATTGATGCTGATCAAGAATATATATACTTTATAGGGTCGGAGATGCCTCCTTCTCCCTGTTACATACATTCCAACGAACACAATATACCCTTATACTTATTTTTTATAAGTAACGGGTATAATTATGGCAATTTTTACGAATAATTAATTCTGTTTCCTTATATTTTGGATCCTTAATCTTTTTTTTCGAAGTCGTACCCCAAAAATAAATTGTAATAGACCATGTTATCAAAATCCAGCGATAATATGTCTATATCCGCATCAGAATGAATAACTTTTGCCTTCAAGAAGTTGATGCCAAACATTAAACTAGACAACAATTTCGTAGAGCTTATATTGTTGCTTTGAAATAATTTGTTTAATGCTTGCATTTCGGTCAATATAGGCTTCAAAAATATTAGATAAAGTAAATTATCATCATTGCAATACAAATCATGCAATAATTTTGCTTTGTGACAGCTTGTAGCTGCAAGAGCAAAATTTAATTTTAGCTCAGACCACTGAGCCAAGATCCACACTACAGCTGCTTTAATAGAGAGCCATCTGGTGTCAAAAACTCTTGGAATCTTCAAAGGTGCCTGAAGTAACAAATAATTTAAATTAGCATTTCGAAATAAAGGCGAGTACTCAGAAAAAGTTTGTCTTCGCTAGCGAAAAACTCCCAATCATTCGCTAGGCCCTAGAAAAGACCAGTGTTGCCAGTGCAAGTCACAAAAATTAACTAAAGTATAATGGTAACTCTGATGCGTCAGTTGCGCGCCTTGTTTAAATTAAAAAGCACACAACTGATTAGAACACATTGAGGAGGCATGGTGAATGGAAAATGTAGGATATTATATGTTTGGTAGCTCAATATATATATTATATTTTGAAGATTTCTGCACTTTATTAATAAAAATAAAAAAAAAATTTTATATTCAGGGTGCAAAGATGGTTTCAGTTGTATCCTATATTGTAGATTTTGTATTCTTGTTGAATAACTCCAAACATTTTGTTTTGTTTTCAAATAAATGGCGGCCATTTTTGCCAAGTGGTGTAAGAGGATTGAAAATTTCATTCTTCTTACAGGGCGCCTAGCGAAAATCAGCTGTTTCACTAACAGTGTTGGAAGCCGACAACCCCTTAGTTCTGGCAACTCTGAATTTTTTTTCACCTCACCCACAATTTTTCATATAATACGTATTTTTTAACCGATATCTGTTATTATTATCTATTATCCCACCGAATCGCAACAAGATCGGACAAGTAGATCAGCAGTTATTGCGTTCCTAAGTTGTTGAATCAACAGGTGCCCCCTAGAGTATGCAATAGTTTTTGTATTGCTAAACCTTATTAGAATGTTTAAAATTCTCAACTAGTTCTGGCAACGCAAATATGACATTAGGATTGAATCGCTAATGTATTGAAATAAGTAACGGGTATCCTATGGTCGGCATCTCGACTATAGCCTTTCCCACTTGTTTAATTTAAACAAAGCGCGCAACTGACGCAACAGAGTTACCATTAAACTTTTGTTTATTTTTGTGTGTTGCATTGGCAACACTGGCTTTCTCTAGGCCTTAGCAAAGATTGGGAGTTTTTCGCTAGCAAATACAAACTTTTTCTGAGTACTCGCCTTTAATGACAAGTTTAAGTCGCAACAGTTCACAACGAACTGCTTCTGCTATAGTTATAGCATCTCCAGCTTCTAATTCAATTAAACTTAGAAAAGTAGACATAATTAAAAAAATTTTTTGACAAGTCCTATATCTATGAACGCAAACACAAAAACTGGAATGAAAGACCCTAAAACATGATTTTAAACATTTTTAACTTCATTTACTTACCAAGAAGTTTTGACGCACTTATGTCGGTTGATTCATCAACCAGGAGGCTGAACGAAGAATCACAAATATCTTTGTGCAACTCCTCATTAAAGTGTACTGCCAACACATTTTGAATAATGCAAGTACATTTTATACGGCCCAGTTTAATTTTCGATGAGCAAGAACATTCTTTAAATTGGCGCACGCACAATTGGGACAGGTAGTCGACAGGTAATATAGCCGAGTGCTCCGCAACATACAGCGATAATGCCGCTTCCTGCTCCACTGTTTTCGTATTGGCATGAGCTTTAATGTCGTACAATTTAGCCAAGATACTGCACTTGCAGTAGCAGCAGTATTCCCTCATAGAATCCGTTCCATCCTTACGAATCCAGTCCTTAAACTCGGCAATTTGCATCCACGAGTCCCGAAAATGTTGTTTATAAACTACTTTGGGCATTTCAACTTTAACTTTTAACGAATCGCACTCAAAAACGCGGGCTTGTAGTTCGTGAGCGATCTTCTACGAAATGAGACCACTCGTGAAAAAAAAACAAGGGGGCTCCGCCCCCTACTCGCTTCGCTCGCCTACCCCCGGCTCGCTTCGCTCGCGGTGAGGTGCGGCTACAGTCGAGCACGCTCGACAGTAGGATACCCTGAGCCCAGGTACTCTTTTATAAATGTTGATTTTCGACCAATTATTCCAATAGCAGCTATATGATATATGGAACCGATCTGAACCAAATCTGGTCAGAATGTACAAAACCAACATAAATGCATATTCTATCAGTTTGGTTAAGATATCTCAAAAAACAAAAAACTTTTTCATACTAAAACTTAATTTTCGGCAGATCGTCTGTATGACAGCTATATGATATAGTGGGCCGATTTCGACCAAACTTGGTCAGGATGTATAATACCGGCCCAGATACATATTCTATCAGTTTGGTTACGATATCTCAAAAAACAAAAAACTTTTTATACCCGTTACTTATAAAAAATAAGTATAAGGGTATATTGTGTTCGTTGGAATGTGCGTAACAGGCAGAAGGAGGCATCTCCGACCCCATAAAGTATATATATTCTTGATCAGCATCAATAGCCGAGTCCATATAGCCATGTGTGTCTGTCCGTCTGTCCGTCTGTCCGTCTGTCTGTCTGTGTGAGCGCCTAGATCTCAGAGACCATAAGAGATAGAGTAACCAAACTTTCACACGTAGATCAGAAATGCGTTGGAGCAGGTCAAGTTTGTTTCAAATTTTGGACCCGCCTCCTTCCACGCCCGTAATTCGCGAAAAACTGGTCATCCGTCTGTATAAGCACAAGGATCTCAGAGACTATAAGAGATAGAAAACCAAATTTGTCACACAGATTTCCATATACCTCACGCAGATCAAGTTTGTTTCAAATTTAAGCCACGCCCCCCTCCGCCCCCGCAAATCGCGAAAAACCACCTCACCCACAATTTTTCATATAATACGTATTTTTTGGTAATAACCGATATCTGTTATTATTATCTATTATCCCACTGATTCGCAACAAGATCGGACAAGTAGAACAGCAGTTATTGCGTGTCTAAGTTGTTGGATCAACAGGTTCCCCCTAGAGTATGCAATAGTTTTTGTATTGTTAAACCTTATTAGAATGCTTCAAATTCTCAAGTAGTTCTGGCAACGCAAGTATGACATTAGAATTGAATCGATAATGTATTGAAATAAGTAACGGGTATCCTATGGTCGGGATCTCGACTATAGCCTTTCCCACTTGTTCATACTAAAACTTGATTTTCGGCAGAGCGACTGTATGACAGCTATATGATATAGTGGGCCGATTTGGACCAAATTTGGTCAGGATGTATAATACCACCCCAAATATATATCGTGTGAGATTGGTTGAGATATCTCAAAAATTAAAGAAGCTTTTCATACAAAAACTTCATTTTCGATGTATCGTTCCTATGGCAGCTATATGATATAGTTGTCCGATCCAAAAATAAAAACAAACTTGATCTGCGTACGGTATCCAGGAACCTACATACCAAGTTTGAAGTCTCTAGCTCTTATGGTTTCTGAGATCGACGCGTTCAAACAGACGGACAGACGGACAGACAGACAGACAGACGGACATGGCTCAATCGACTCGACTGTTGATCCTGATCAAGAATATATATACTTTTGGGGGTCTGCCACGCCCCCTTCTGCCTGTTACATACATTCTGCCAAATGCATTATACCCTTTTTTGCCCATTTTTAATGGGCTCAGGGTATAAAAACACAAATACATTGAAACGATCAGTTTATTTGTTGCACTGAAAAAAAGGTTTCTTTCAGTGCAAGCTCGCGAAAAGGCAACAACAATTTACATTCGGATTAACGAGTGAACGGTAAAGCCTATGAAAGTGTTGTTGCTCAGTTCAACGAAGGTGCGGATAATGAAGAGAATACGCAAAATTGTTCTTGTAGTCTGCTTTGTCAATAGAGTGAGCCGCACATGCATATGGCAATTGCTTCTCCTATAGCAAGAGCAAATACAAAAACAAAATGAGCCTGAAGAGCAATGTCTTGGGCATGGCTGATATAAGCATACAACACAAAATAATAAAAACATATAATAAAAAGCAAAAAAAAAAAAAGGAACAAAATTAAAATTAAGATATTACCAGCACCTAGCGTGTAAACATAATTAATTAGAACAACTAAGTAACAACTCTCTTCCAAGAATGGCGATCGTCATATCTTCAAATACGATGCGCCGGTCATCCCACTCCAACAAAGCGTCGTATGGAGTATTTAAGCTCGCACACGTAATCGACCTGCAACAACTACAGCAGATCATCGACAAAACCACCGATGAAGCCTCATTAACCCGAATCTTCCCAGCGTTACCATATGGTAACAAGCAATAGGCATTTACTAAAACTTAATTTTTAGACAATATATTAACGTTAGATTAACTTTTATAAGATATTCTAAGAGTAAATTGTTATCTCTAACTGATAAAAAGTTGATTGAAACAATCTCTTGAAGTTAGCTGATCGAAAAATGCGCTTTAAGTTGCTCATTATATTTTGCAGTGCAGAAAAACGGCATTTGGCAATTCGTCGCAAGTAAATTTAAATCGTTTAACTAATTTTAGTACTGAACTATATGAAATGCACCCATCATTACAAAGGTAAAAGAGTGATCTTTTTAATTATGAAACAAATTTTAAATAAAAAACACTTTTTTAAAGTTAATTTACGCTTTTAATTTTCGTGTTACCATATGGTAACGCTGGGAAGTACAGGGTACAGGTTTTTTCCATACATTTTATTCGCGTTTCGCACTGTTTTGTTCATAAAATATGATTGCTCCTATGGCAGCTATATGATATAGTGGTCCGATTTGAACCAAATTTGGTCAGGATGTGTAGCAACATATAAGTCACATATTCTAAGAGTTTGGTTGAGATATCTCAGAATAGAAAAAAGTTTTTCATACTAAAGGTGAATTTGACCCCGATTGGTCCTATGACAGTTGTGTTATATATACGTTATACTGCACCGATTTGACCCAAATGTTGTCCTATAAATCAAGGAAGAGCCCCCCTGTTGGATTAAGTTGTGTTTATTAGACTTTTTCTCAAACATTTGTATTTTGTAGCATTTTGAAAACCTGTACCCTGTACTTCCCAGCGTTACCATATGGTAACAGCCGAAAAAATTGTCCTGTCGATTATCCTGACAAGGACGAACAAAATGAATGTGTTTTTCGGATTCAGCGAACTCAAATTTATCAGTCCTGAAATTTTCATTAAGAAATTCGAAAAAATGTTGCTCAGGACGATTCGGGTTAATTACTGATAGCAGAATTGGAGCTCTGGTATGTCATTACCTGAAAAAATCAACGGACGGGATCACAAAGATGGCCGCTACAGCACACCGTAAGCCACGTTCCATAAAATGGTTGGGATCCGCTTGGAAATGGGTCGCCGGATCTCCTGATGCTTCGGACTGGAACATTATCCTCCAGTCACAGGATAATGTGGTCAGGAACAGCAACCAACAAATCAAAATAAAGACAAGGTTGTTCGACGCCACACATGAGTCGTTACAAAAACTAGACGACATTCTGACGAGAGTAAACGCCATCGACGGAGAGGCACATGTGGCTACAGTACTACTGAACAGGGCGATGATTCTCGTGAACCAGGTCGACGAGATCACGAGGGCTTGTCAACTTGCAAAGACGGGAGTCGTCAATACCAATCTACTGGACCATAAGGAGGTAGAAACCCTGTTGACGGAAACACAGAGCTTACCATTCCAAAATGTGGTGGAGGCGGTGGAATTCTCCGACCCGTCAATACTAACCAACGGAACCTCTCTCCTATACGTCCTGTCACTGCCCAAGGTCGTGAACAAGAAATACCAACTAATGTTCTTGTACCCCACAATTATCGCTGGGAAACAGGTGGTATTGGAATTTAACAAGTTGGCAATGGATCCCCAAGAGACCTATGCAGTACTGGGAAACTGCCACTCGATTGGAAATACAACCGTTTGTCAGGAAAAAGTTCTAAGGAAACTTGAAGAGTGTTCTCTCGCTGCATCCCTAGGCTGCTGAAAGGAGGCCACGCCATTTGTGACTACTTGCGAAACGATCAAGAAATGGTTCAACTGGTGGACGACGGCACCTTATTCCTCACAAACTTCAGGTATGCAGGTATGCCTGCCGTGCTAACCAATGTAACCGCCGCGGGATATAAACTTTCACTTAAATACAGCCCAACGTTCTACGCCCCTCGTCGCCTCGTTGACTCGCTGAAGCAGCGACTACGCTGAGACAGCGGTCACCATATCCGCTGTTGCACAACATCAGCAAGTTCGGGGCCAGCAACGGCCCAACGCTCAGCAATTGTGTGAACTAAAAAAAACAACAACAACGTTGGACGGTCAAATTGCACTGTCTGCAATACGGGCGCCGAAGCCGACGCTGAGCCAACGTTAACGGCATGAACGAGGTTTTCTAAAGCTGGAGCGAGTGGGCAAGCGGCAGACAAGATTTTACCACGAGTTAGGGCGGAACATAAAAACTCGGATTTTTACTATTTAATTATCTTCTAATAAACACATTATAACGATTGAACTCAACTAGTACTAACTCCTGGGAAAACCTTGGGATACTTCTGGGATAGCTAGCCGATCAACACCGCTTGGATTACCCGACTACAATACAATGGCTAGGTAATGCAGCGGTTCGTCGCCATTGGATGACGAACACAAGTGTTCCGTTATCATGGGATAACGGAAAAACTTAATTTCCAAGTCGAAGTTGCTTCAAATCGGTCCAACATATCATATAGCTGTCATTGAAAAAAGTAGTCGAAAATGTATTACAACTCTCTGCAACAGCATCAAGCGAGCAAAATATTTTTTAATTTTTGTAGTCTTTTCTATTTTCATAGTAAGTACGGGGTCTCCGACAGTCGAGTATGCTCGACTGTAGTACCGCGCGAAAAGGGTTAGCTTTTTTGTACATAAAAATTACTTTTTGCGCAGTGCCGTAATCCAATTTTCAGGTATTGTTTTTATACCCTGAGCCCATTGAAAATGGGCAAAAAAGGGTATAATGCGTTTGGCAGAATGTATGTAACAGGCAGAAGGGGGCGTGGCAGACACCCAAAAGTATATATATTCTTGATCAGGATCAACAGCCGAGTCGATTGAGCCATGTCCGTCTGTCTGTCCGTCTGTTTGAACGCGTCGATCTCAGAAACCATAAGAGCTAGAGACTTCAAACTTGGTATGTAGGTTCCTGGATACCGTACGCAGATCAAGTTTGTTTATTTATTTTTGGATCGGACAACTATATCATATAGCTGCCATAGGAATGATACATCGAAAATGAAGTTTTAGTATGACAAGCATCTTTGATTTTTGAGATATCTCAACCAATCTCACACGATAAAAATTTGGGGTAGTATTATACATCCTGACCAAATTTGGTCCAAGTCGGCCCACTATATCATATAGCTGTCATAGAGACGCTCTACCGAAAATAAAGTTTTAGTATGAAAAAGTTTTTTGTTTTTTGAGATATCGTAACCAAACTTATAGAATATGCATATATGTTAGTTTTGTACATTCTGATTAGATTTGGTTCAAATCGGTTCATATATCATATAGCTGCCATAGGGAAAATTTGTCGAAAATCAACTTCTATAAAAGAGTACCTGGGCTCAGGGTATTCTAATGTCGAGCGTGCTCGACTGTAGGATACCCTGAGCCCAGGTACTCTTTTATAAATGTTGATTTTCGACCAATTATTCCAATGGCAGCTATATGATATATGGAACCGATCTGAACCAAATCTGGTCAGAATGTACAAAACCAACATAAATGCATATTCTATCAGTTTGGTTAAGATATCTCAAAAAACAACTTTTTCATACTAAAACTTGATTTTCGGCAGATCGTCTGTATGACAGCTATATGATATAGTGGGCCAATTTCGACCAAACTTGGTCAGGATGTATAATACCGGCCCAGATACATATTCTATCAGTTTGGTTACGATACCTCAAAAAACAAACTTTTTCATACTAAAACTTGATTTTCGGCAGAGCGACTGTATGACAGCTATATGATATAGTGGGCCGATTTGGACCAAATTTGGTCAGGATGTATAATACCACCCCAAATATATATCGTGTGAGATTGGTTGAGATATCTCAAAAATTAAAGAAGCTTTTCATACAAAAACTTCATTTTCGATGTATCGTTCCTATGGCAGCTATATGATATAGTTGTCCGATCCAAAAATAAAAACAAACTTGATCTGCGTACGGTATCCAGGAACCTACATACCAAGTTTGAAGTCTCTAGCTCTTATGGTTTCTGAGATCGACGCGTTCAAACAGACGGACAGACGGACAGACAGACAGACAGACGGACAGACAGACGGACATGGCTCAATCGACTCGACTGTTGATCCTGATCAAGAATATATATACTTTTGGGGGTCTGCCACGCCCCCTTCTGCCTGTTACATACATTCTGCCAAATGCATTATACCCTTTTTTGCCCATTTTTAATGGGCTCAGGGTATAAAAATGAATCAGTAACATATTTTGTGAACGAACGTAAAAATTTTTTCGATAAAAGTTAAAATCAATCGGAGCTACGAAAAAGTGCTAAAGAATTTTTAAAAACTTAGATTTATAGCTAATAGCATTTCAACAATTTTTCTAGCTTTTGCACTTAAAAAAGTGCTAAATCTAGCAATAAAATTGCTAAAATGGCAACACTGGACCGTCTACAGACGATCTTGTCGGTTTGAACGTAAAAAAATCTGCAGGTATGGTTGTATGCAATTTGTGCAATATCTTTATTTAAAGCTATTTATTTTGGGTTAGTTGTTATGAGATGCATGGCTGGAGCTTGATGAATACCTCGTCTTCCTTGGGTCGCTAAGCATTGAAAGTCATCTCATGATTGTTTCTGACGACCTACCGAGCGTTTCTCTTTGATTAAAACAAGTCTTGCTGCTATTTATGATCGAAATTCTTCGAGTTTAAAGTACTCATCGATCACATGGCTTGAGTCAAAAGCTTTCTTTGCAAGGGAACGCTTTTATAAGATATATACATCCTCTTGTCGTAAATATACTAATAGTACCAGCGAAGTATAAAAGTTGTCAAAGTAGACAATATGATGAACAAAGTCAGGAATGGTTTGGGATAAGCGAGCAACAATGTTTGACGTAGCTCCAAGATCCGGTACTCCAGGCAATATAACATTATCTCCGCCGCCATTATACACTTCAAATCGGTAAGCGAATCCATTCGAACCGCAAGGCACAAAAAGTTTGACTCCCCACTTATGCGGCTTATTAGGCATGTATTGTCAAAGATGATGATTTGTCTTAGTGCTGCGCATTTGTTCATCTACACACAGTCTTGCCGACTTAGGAATTGACTCAAATCTTTCATTTAGCTTGTTAGCCAAAGTCCAAATTCGAAATTAGGGATCATATCCTGGCTCCCCTTTCTTTTTTCGCTCTGACTCATCTTGGAATGATAAATATTTTTATACCCGTTACTTATAAAAAACTAGTCGGACTACAGTCGAGCATACTCGACTGTCGGAGACCCCGTACTTACTATCCAAAAGCAGCCACTGCTAAAAATTAAATAATATTTAAAATAAACTTAAAATAACTTATAGTTTATATGCCGTCCTAGGGTCTTCTGTTAAACATTATTTATGAACACTAGTCGCACCATTTATCTAATTAAGTTACACTCGTTAAATCGCAAAGTCAATTTCAAAATCACTCGAAGACAACGCGCAAAAAAGAATTGAAGAAGAGCCAATGTAAAGTCAAATAGACATACATATGCGTAAAGCATTAGGGAGAGCGAGACAGCCATATACACAATTCTAAGATCTGTTAAGTGCACACATACATACATATTTAAGCACGCGACAAAACAAAAGAAGTTTCTAGCTTAACATTTACATACATATTTGGTAATGTTACCCTGTGGTTCGGCTGGTGATGAGGCATCACTCAGTCCTAGCACCGTGGTGCGGCACTAGTAGGTAGCTAAGTCGTTAGGTTCAAGTAATGCAGAGGTGCTAGGGAAATTCTATTCTCGTGATGCATCACTGGTAGTTAGCTATGTCGTTAGCTTCAAGTAATGCAGAGGCGCTATGCAAACGCTATACCTGTGGTACATCACTAGTAGCTAACTAAGTCGCTAGGTTCAAGTAATGCAGAGGTTGCAAGGCACCCGCGATGCATCACTGGTGGTTAGCTAAGTCGTTAGATTCAAGTTATGCAGAGGGTGCTAGGCAAACAAACGATTTGATTTTGGACGTTTTGCTAGGCGCACTTTATCTCCGTTTTATCAAGTTATATTTCAATGACGGACCATGGCGCAGTGGTTAGAGTCGCCGCTTCAGTCTCAAATGTAAATATAATTTATAAATGATAAAATAACAATTTAAGCATTTTAAGACGCCTATCATCTCTCTCTTCTAACTCCCCCTTAGCTTCAATCTAAAAAAAAAAAATTCATAAAGTTATCAAAGTAAAAAAAAAAAACAAGGGGGCTCCGCCCCCTGCTCGCTTCGCTCGCCTACCCCCGGCTCGCTTCGCTCGCGATGAGGTGTGGTATGTCTACAGTCGAGCGCACTCGACAGTAACTTGCTCGATACCCAAACGTTCACAACCGATTAATTCAATTTCAGTAAAATATGGTCAACATAAAATGCTACAGACTATATGCTATCCTATAGCCTACAGTTAGGGGTGCTAGTCTGTGACAGAACTGGTATTAATACTAACTATAATACAATACGTGAATAATAAAATACAGATTATATTATATATATATATTTAGTTACTCTTTTCACAAAATCAAAGAAAATACAAGTTGTTAAAAAAGTACAAATTGTAATAAAGAAAATAGTTGACAAAAAAAAAGGAAATAGTTGACAAAAAAAAAAAAAAAAAGTTGCACATGGGCAAGATTGAAACGGGATTCGAACTCTGGACTCATCGCCTCGAAATACACGGCTCTATCATCAGAGCCATCGAAGCATTATATTTGCATGTGGCAATATCAATGTATATCATTTTTTTTCGTTGTCCGTTTTGCACGTTTCTTTTGTTTCAATTATTTCTCGCTCGTTAGAAGAGAAGCCCTACATACACACATACATACATGTGCAAATAAAGCTATTTATAGAACCAAATTCGTTTTGCTGCTAATTCATGGTACTGATTGCAAAATGTGCATCACATAAAATTATTGATTAAGTATGTAAAGTATTCATTTAAAAAGTATGTAATTATTAATTAATATGTAATTAATTTAATGCAATGAAAAAAAAAAAAAATAAATAAAAATAATAATAATACTAAATAATTTGGTTCAAAACAAAGAGTTGTTTTGATCCCGAGTCCAATGTACCCACAAATCGCATGCATTGCTGCAAGTTTTGTACCAAAATCTGGCCACTGCACGTAGGCATGAGAAATGTGAAGTTTTGATTTAATATCTTCTGTATTTGTTATCCGATTGCAATGCAGTTTTCAGGATGCATTATCAAAATTGTGTTTAGTGTGTGTGCAGATTTTGACATCTGTACCTATTAAATTGGCCTTGTATTTGGATATTTTAGTTTTTTGTCGATTACAGGATAATTGGGGGGCGAGGCAAAATTCTAAAATAAACTTGATCTGCGTGCGCAACATAGCAGTATTGTCACCAAATTTTGAATCTCTATCTCTTATAGTCTCTGAGATCCAGGTGATTATATTTTCTCCATATATCATATTTTCTCAAACTACTTCCCTGTTTATAAACCGATCTCAATGAAATTTTCAGCACACCTCAGGACTCGTCCCCCCATCCTGTGTGCCAAGTCTCAATGCTGTAGCTTTAATAGTGCTCTTGTTATTAGATTTTATATCATTTACGTGGGCGGGGTCAAATTTAAATACAAACTTAGTATAGATCAACATCCTAGGAGTACTGTCACCAAATTTGGTTGCTCTTACTTTTATAGTTGCGGAGATATATGTGTTCAAAATTCTGTACCATAATCGACACGAATCTAATAGGCTCTATACCCATTTTTTGGGTATCGAGCTAAAAAAAATTATAAATTTAAAACCTCATCATTTTTTTTCCTAACGATTATTCAACCCACTTTGTACTAGGGAAGTCGTTAGCCAGTGCGACCCGGGACTTTTGCGGACATGTAGTGGAAAAATTCGTCAGAAAAATACATTGCTGGTGTTCCATGTGGTTCTAGTACTCATCACCAATTCGCTAGTCAATTGACTAGGATTTCGCTAGGCCCCCGTACTTCAGGGTAAGCATATGTAAGCCCTTAACAGAGATTAAACTAAAACTACATGTCCAATTTGCAAAATGTTAAAATAAATAAATTATTCAACACTTAATTCATATAGTAACATAATTGATGCTCAACATTTAATTAAATAATTTAATTGAATCAAAAGAAATAAAAAGATAAATTTATTAACAACATAATTTTACAAAGTAAATTTAATTTACATAGAATTTTTACTAACATTTATATAAATGCCAATATAAAATAATTTAAACAACATTATTAAACATATATTCAATAAAATATGTTAAATATCAATATAACATTAATAAATATTAATATAATAGAAAATGTAGCAAATGTAGAAATTAAATAATAATTTAAAAATAGCCGAAAAAAAAACAAGTGGGAAAGGCTATAGTCGAGATCCCGACCATAGGATACCCGTTACTTATTTCAATACATTAGCGATTCAATCCTAATGTCATATTTGCGTTGCCAGAACTAGTTGAGAATTTGAAGCATTCTAATAAGGTTTAACAATACAAAAACTATTGCAAACTCTAGGGGGCACCTGTTGATTCAACAACTTAGGCACGCAATAACTGCTGTTCTACTTGTCCGATCTTGTTGCGATTCAGTGGGATAATAGATAATAATAACAGATATCGGTTACTACCAAAAAATACGTATTATATGAAAAATTGTCGGTGAGGTGGTTTTTCGCGATTTTCGGGGGCGGAGGGGGACGTGGCTTAAATTTGAAACAAACTTGATCTGCGTGAGGTATATGGAAATCTGTGTGACAAATTTGGTTATTCTATCTCTTATAGTCTCTGAGATCCTTGTGCTTATACAGACGGATGACCAGTTTTTCGCGAATTACGGGCGTGGAAGGAGGCGGGTCCAAAATTTGAAACAAACTTGACCTGCTCCAACGCATTTGTGATCTACGTGTGAATGTTTGGTTACTCTATCTCTTATGGTCTCTGAGATCTAGGCGCTCACACGGACAGACAGACGGACAGACACACATGGCTATATCGACTCGGCTATTGATGCTGATCAAGAATATATATACTTTATGGGGTCGGAGATGCCTCCTTCTGCCTGTTACGCACATTCCAACGAACACAATATACCCTTATACTTATTTTTTATAAGTAACGGGTATAAAAATCAGGTGAATTAAAGATGTCCCAGACTGGAATCGAACCCGCAAAAAAACTCCAAAAAAGTTGCATCTTCTTTCGCCGACGGCAGGATTCGAGCCCACGAACACTGTATGACTTCCCTCCTCTCAGCACACTACACCACAGTAACCCACGATCGTACATGCGCCAATTTGTTATATTGTGAGAAACATATTTGTTTCTCACAAAATACATGTTCTTATCTCAACAACAACGGGTTGACCCACGATTTGAACCCCCTTCAGCGACGCCCCTGGAACACGTCACCGTTATGGCGACGGTTTGAACCCCCTCAGCGACGCCTCTGGAAACATGTCACCGTTATAGCGACGCTCGCGACAGATGTGCCGTTAGTTTTCGGCTCACAAACAACTGACTGGTGAACGCATGTGCCGTTAGTTTTCGACTCACAAACAATTGACTGGTGAGTGCATGTGCCGTTAGTTTCGGCTCGCAAATGATTGACTGGTGAGTGCATGTGCCGTTAGTTTTCGGCTCACAAACTATAAAAGGGCATGCAGTCACGGATGCGAGTGAGTCTTTTGAGAAGTAGTGAACTTCGAAGGTAGAGATCCTCGCGTCTGTCAGGACCTAGCTAGAATATCCTCGCGTTGCCAGGATCACCAGTCACTCGTCCTCGCGTCTGTCAGGACCTAGTTTAGATATCCTAGTATTATCAGCCAATTGTCCTCGCGTCTGTCAGGACCTAGTTCAGATATCCTCGCGTTGCCAGGATCACCAGTCAATCGTCCTCGCGTCTGTCAGGACCTAGTTTAGATATCCTCGTATTGCCAGCCAATTGTCCTCGCGTCTGTCAGGACCTAGTTCAGATATCCTCGCGTTGCCAGGATCATCAGTCAATCGTCCTCGCGTCTGTCAGGACCTAGTTTAGATATCCTAGTATTATCAGCCAATTGTCCTCGCGCCTGTCAGGACCTAGTTCAGATATCCTCGCGTTGCCAGGATCACCAGTCAATCGTCCTCGCGTCTGTCAGGACCTAGTTTAGATATCCTCGTATTGCCAGCCAATTGTCCTCGCGTCTGTCAGGACCTAGTTCAGATATCCTCGCGTTGCCAGGATCATCAGTCAATCGTCCTCGCGTCTGTCAGGACCTAGTTTAGCTATCCTCGTATTGCCAGCCAATTGTCCTCGCGTCTGTCAGGACCTAGTTCAGTTTAGATATCCTCGCGTTGCCAGGATCACCAGCCAATTGTCCTCGCGTCTGTCAGGACCTAGTTCAGTTTAGATATCCTCGCGTTGCCAGGATCACCAGCCAATTGTCCTCGCGTCTGTCAGGACCCCGTCAAGACATTCCGGAGTTGTACTACTAGGATTTCCCCCCCCCCAGAGCCGGCGGAACGACCACACTATAACCGACGACCAAGGATCGATTCGGCAGGACGACGACCAGACCAAGCAGGAGACACCAGCATAATCAATTCACATAACCATTTCTTGTACAATTAAGAGTCGGCATTGAAGTCGCAAATAAACCACAGCATTGAAATATTGAAAATATATCTGAGTTCTTATTTATTCGCAAGTGCTGCAAAATATAAATTTGTTGCACGAAACCCACAACGCCGACCGAGTTAGCCCGGTGAAGCTTTAAGGATCGTTACAACTGGCGCCCAAATTGCAGGGTCTTGCGAATAATAGAACAGATAGATTTCAAGATGGTACGAGCATGGGTTTACAACCTGAAAAAGGAAGAACTGCTGCAATATGGCACCGAGTTCGGGATCCTATTGACCGGAAATGTAGATGCGATGCGAAGGGACTTCGGCGAATGGGTCCAAACGCAAGAAGGACAGATGCCTCACGCCGTACGGCTAGATACATTGGCCAAGAAACACACCCGCGCATCTCCATTTAAGGAGACTACCACTACAAGGGAAAAGACAGAAAAAAACACATTGATGGCAGATTTGGAGAGCATGGATGTCGCTTCAATAAGCGCGGAAGCACAGCGACGGGAACAACAACAGAGACGAGAACACCAAGAATCGCAACGACAGAGCACATCGACCATGCACCACGATTACCGGCAATACACGGAAAGGAATCCAACACGGGATTATGCAGCAGTAGCCAAACAAGTGAGGGAATGGAGCTTCAAATTTGATGGCACCTCAAAGCCCTTAGAATTTCTGGAACAAGTGGAATGGTCAGCGGAAACCTATGGTTTAGAACTGGACCAGATCCCACGAGCAATGCCAGAACTCCTGAAAGGCACGGCTCTCAAATGGTACATAGCGAATAACGAGCACTGGAGGACCTGGACATCGTTCGCTATAAGCTTCCAGGAATATTTCTTGCCGAGAGACTACTTTTCAAAGCTGGCGGAGGAGGTCGCTCGGAGAAAGCAGGGCATGGATGAACCATTCAAGAAGTTCATGGTAGAGATGCAGACTTTGATGAGGCCTTTAAGGCTTTCAAAGGAAAGGGAACGGGAAAAGATATACAACAGCAGCCTCCCCGACTTCCGAGCATTCGCAAGACCATATCAGAACGGCAGTTTGATCGAGCTAATGCAACTAGCGGAAGAGTTTGAAGAGCTGGAGCGAGACAGGGAGAAATTACGGCAACAAACTCGTGTAAACCGTCCCAGACTAATGGCCATAGAAGACACCAGGCCAACAGAAACCAGAGGCCCATGTCCTCGTTGTACAGACAACGCAAGGACACAACCACAACCAACACCAAGAGCATTTACGGGACAGCCAACGCATATTCCAAACCCAACACAGGCATGTAGAAGATGTGGAAATGAAGGACATTGGGCAAGAGAATGTCAAAACCCGAGTCTTTTATTCTGTTGGATATGTGGACGAATAGGGGTTCGCACAGTTCAGTGTTGCCGACAGGGAAACGACAGACGGCATCCAGCGCTCAGGAGCGAGCGGATGCCGATAGAAGCGGCTCCACACAATTAATCGGCATGTTGAAGGACGAGGGCCAACGCCTGTCGGCAACAGTTCAAATCGGCAAAAACCTCTACAACGCTACCATCGACACGGGGGCAACGAGCAGTTTCATAAGCGAGCAGTTGTCAGTGACGTTGTGCGAAGAAGGATTTGAATTGGGAGCAACACGAAAACAGGTGCGATTGGCAGATGGCCGAACGGGTGTCGTGACGGAACAAGTGGAGGTGCAGATCAAACTAGGAAACAAAAAGGTGGAGATGCCGCTATTAGTCCTACCAGGAGTCATCGACGAATTGGTGCTGGGATGGGATTTTCTGTCTAATATAGGAACAATCTTTGAATGCGCCGGCATCGAAGTCAGAATCCCGACTCGTCGACAAAACACCAAAGGACGAGAGGAGAGACTCTCTGTGGTCACCACGGCACACGTACCAGAGCAAGTAACACAAGAACAAGTAACACAAGAGCAAGGAACACAAGAACAAGTAACACAAGAACAAGTAACACAGGAGCAAGCAACACATGAGCAAGTAACACAAGAACAAGTAACACAAGAAGAAGAACCAATCATGAAGGAGACACCAAGTATCAACAGGGAACGTGGCGAACCCTTACATCCAGATGCAGCTGTGGATGAATTTCTTCGGCATGAATTAGCCGCATTCTCGGTAATGAACGGCACATCTCCAATTACGGAACATCGAATTGTGATGAACGATGACCGACCGATCAAGCAACGGTATTTCCCGAAGAATCCAAGAATGCAGGAGGAGATCAACAAGCAGATCGACGAACTGCTCGCCAAAGGATGTATCGAGGCTTCTAACAGTCCACACAGCGCACCAATAGTGATGGTCAAGAAAAAGACGGGCAAATGGAGACTGTGTGTCGACTTCCGGCAATTAAACAGTCGATCGGTCAAGGACGCATATCCTTTACCCAGAGTACACCACATTTTGGATCAACTGAGGGAAGCTCACTACATAACGAGCCTCGATTTGAAAGACGGCTATTGGCAAATCCCAATGGAAAAATCAAGTCGACCATTGACCGCATTCACCGTCCCAGGCAGAGGATTATTCCATTGGAAAGTCATGCCATTCGGACTTCATTCAGCGCCGGCGACGTTCCAGCGTGCGTTGGATCGGGTGATTGGACCGGAAATGTTGCCCCATGCTTTCGCATATCTGGACGACATCATTGTCATGGGGAAAACGTTGGAGGACCACATGGCCAATTTAAAAGAGGTGTTTCGACGACTGCGGGCAGCAAACTTGAAGATCAACGTCGACAAGTGCGACTTCTTCAAAAAAGAATTAAAATATCTGGGTCACTTGGTAACCGACCATGGAATATCCACCGACCCGGATAAAGTGGCTGCAATTTCACAATTAAAACCACCCACGAATGTCAAGGAGCTGCGACAATATCTTGGAGTGGCATCTTGGTATAGGCGATTTGTTCCTGATTTTTCGAACACGGTACATCCCCTCAACGGATTATTGAAGAAAGGCGTTAAGTGGGTATGGAGCGAGCAGCATCAACAGGCGTTCGAGATGGTGAAGGAGAAGCTGACAAAGGCACCAGTCTTGGCGTGTCCCGATTTCAGCCGGCAATTCACATTGCAAACTGATGCTAGCAACTATGGATTAGGAGCCATACTCACGCAGGAATCCAGCGAGGGAGAGCGGGTGATCGCATATGCCAGTAGAACACTCCACGGCCCCGAGTTTAACTATTCAGCAACAGAGAAAGAATGCTTGGCCATCGTCTGGGCAATTCAAAAGATGAGACCATACCTAGAGGGTTACCATTTCGCGGTCGTGACGGACCACATGGCGTTAAAATGGTTAAACTCGATCGACAGCCCCACCGGTCGTATCGCCAGATGGGCGTTCGAGTTACAGCAGTACGATTACGAAGTGGCTTATCGGAAAGGAAAGCTGAATGTAGTGGCAGACGCGCTATCCAGGCAACCACTGGAACAGGTGATCTGCGCACGAGTCGATACTCATAATGAAACAGCAAATATCGGCGGCACGGACTGCAAATGGGTACAGAAGATGCTACACAAGATTGGCAAAGACCCAAGAAAATTTCCAGACTACTTGGAGGAATCTGGTAATCTATATAGACACATCCCTCACCGAGCCGGGCATGAGGATGTGCCATCATGGAAACTATGCGTACCAACGATGAAGAGGCAACGGGTATTGCACGAAAACCACGACGCAGTGGCAGCAGGACACACAGGGACAAGGAAAACAATAGCTCGAGTGGCGGCACGATACTATTGGCCAGGGTTACATCGGGATGTCCGCAACTATGTACAACGGTGCGAGGTCTGTCAACGATACAAACCGAACCAGTTACAGGCAGCCGGCCAGATGCTAACCCAGATTCCAGCGGAACCATGGGCAACGGTGTGCGCAGATTTCGTAGGTCCGTTACCACGGTCAAAACACGGAAATACGACATTGTTAGTGTTTATAGACCGATTTTCGAAGTGGACCGAACTGATACCGTTGCGTAGTGCAACGGCGGCAGCACTACAGAAGGCGTTCAGGGAGAGAATACTGGCAAGATTTGGTGTACCAAAAGTCCTCATCACCGACAACGGCGCACAGTTTACGAGCAAGGCTTTCAAGGACTTCCTGCAGGATTTGGGTGTGAAACATCAATATACGGCACCATACACACCACAGGAAAATCCAACAGAACGAGCAAATCGCACCGTAAAAACGATGATAGCTCAATATGCGGGGACAAATCAACGGTGTTGGGATGAAGCATTGCCGGAGATCACCTTGGCAGTCAACACCAGTGTATCGGCATCGACAGGCTACACCCCTGCGTTTATAACACAGGGTCGAGAACCTCGATTGCCACAGGCATTGTACGATGAGGTAGCCATCGGCACTGGTCAAACATCCCAAGACCCCCGAGCAAACGCTGGAAAACTCAAGGAAATTTTCGAGATAGTACGCAGAAACCTGGAGAAAGTTGCACAGGACCAGGCCAGATACTACAATCTACGCAGGAGACCATGGAAACCCATCGTGGGAGAGCAGGTGTGGTTGAAGGAGCACCATCTGTCCAACGCAGCGGACGGATTCGCGGCAAAATTGGCACCCAGGTTTGGAGGACCATATCTGATCGTGGACTTCATATCACCGGTAATTTGTAAATTACAATCCCAGGTGGACAAGAAAGTACGAAGAGCACACGTGGGAGACCTGAAACCACACAATGCAGGTCAGAGTAGCAACTAAAATTTTTTTTTTGTGGCAACCCTGCGATCAAAATTTTTTTTCACACGACGGGAACATGCACGAAGCACAAGGATTCGTTTAAAAAAAAAAAAAAATTTTTTTTTTTTTGGGTGACAACCCTACAACACCCAAATTTTTTTTCACACGACGGGAACATGCACGAAGCACAAGGATTCGTTTAAAAAAAAAAAAAATTTTTTTGGTGGCAACCCTACAACACCCAAATTTTTTTTTTTTTCACACGACGGGAACAGGCACGAAGCACAAGGATTCGTTTTAAAAAAAAAAAAAAATTTTTTTTTTTGGTGGCAACCCTACCACACCAAAATTTTTTTTTTACACGATGGGCATATGCACGAAGCACAAGGATTTGGATAAATAAAAAAAAAAATTTTTTTTTTGGGTGGCAACCCTACCACACCCAAATTTTTTTTTACTCCCACCACACACGGCGAACACACCCGAACGGACAACAAAAAAAAAAAATATATACGAGGATTTTTTTTTTTTTTTACATAAAAATAATTTTTTTTTTAATAATGGTGACAACTCTACCACGCCCACACAATTTTATTCCCGAAAAAGGAGGGGAATACATATATTTATATGAGCATATATAAATATATATAAAACCAGACAAACAAGTGAATTCAGCAACGGAACATAGGAATCGGCCCACTGTACACATGTGTCATGACGTCAGCAGACAGAGCAACTGCATTATGTTTGCCATTACCAATACAGCAAGAGACCGTCTGTCGTGGCGCTGTGCAGAGAGCAGCCGGTCAACCGAAATTGCAAACCGTAGGCCGCGGTTCGATTCCCCGCTCTGGCGGACAAATGCAATTTTTCTTTGATACATTTCGGCAGTGAAGTTGCCCTTTTTACCCCCTTCCACCGTTTATGACGTGTATACTTGCGCGGGCATTCACTTTCATTCGCTTCCCGAAGAAAGAGGGGAGTGTGAGAAACATATTTGTTTCTCACAAAATACATGTTCTTATCTCAACAACAACGGGTTGACCCACGATTTGAACCCCCTTCAGCGACGCCCCTGGAACACGTCACCGTTATGGCGACGGTTTGAACCCCCTCAGCGACGCCTCTGGAAACATGTCACCGTTATAGCGACGCTCGCGACAGATGTGCCGTTAGTTTTCGGCTCACAAACAACTGACTGGTGAACGCATGTGCCGTTAGTTTTCGACTCACAAACAATTGACTGGTGAGTGCATGTGCCGTTAGTTTCGGCTCGCAAATGATTGACTGGTGAGTGCATGTGCCGTTAGTTTTCGGCTCACAAACTATAAAAGGGCATGCAGTCACGGATGCGAGTGAGTCTTTTGAGAAGTAGTGAACTTCGAAGGTAGAGATCCTCGCGTCTGTCAGGACCTAGCTAGAATATCCTCGCGTTGCCAGGATCACCAGTCACTCGTCCTCGCGTCTGTCAGGACCTAGTTTAGATATCCTAGTATTATCAGCCAATTGTCCTCGCGTCTGTCAGGACCTAGTTCAGATATCCTCGCGTTGCCAGGATCACCAGTCAATCGTCCTCGCGTCTGTCAGGACCTAGTTTAGATATCCTCGTATTGCCAGCCAATTGTCCTCGCGTCTGTCAGGACCTAGTTCAGATATCCTCGCGTTGCCAGGATCATCAGTCAATCGTCCTCGCGTCTGTCAGGACCTAGTTTAGATATCCTAGTATTATCAGCCAATTGTCCTCGCGCCTGTCAGGACCTAGTTCAGATATCCTCGCGTTGCCAGGATCACCAGTCAATCGTCCTCGCGTCTGTCAGGACCTAGTTTAGATATCCTCGTATTGCCAGCCAATTGTCCTCGCGTCTGTCAGGACCTAGTTCAGATATCCTCGCGTTGCCAGGATCATCAGTCAATCGTCCTCGCGTCTGTCAGGACCTAGTTTAGCTATCCTCGTATTGCCAGCCAATTGTCCTCGCGTCTGTCAGGACCTAGTTCAGTTTAGATATCCTCGCGTTGCCAGGATCACCAGCCAATTGTCCTCGCGTCTGTCAGGACCTAGTTCAGTTTAGATATCCTCGCGTTGCCAGGATCACCAGCCAATTGTCCTCGCGTCTGTCAGGACCCCGTCAAGACATTCCGGAGTTGTACTACTAGGATTTCCCCCCCCCCAGAGCCGGCGGAACGACCACACTATAACCGACGACCAAGGATCGATTCGGCAGGACGACGACCAGACCAAGCAGGAGACACCAGCATAATCAATTCACATAACCATTTCTTGTACAATTAAGAGTCGGCATTGAAGTCGCAAATAAACCACAGCATTGAAATATTGAAAATATATCTGAGTTCTTATTTATTCGCAAGTGCTGCAAAATATAAATTTGTTGCACGAAACCCACAACGCCGACCGAGTTAGCCCGGTGAAGCTTTAAGGATCGTTACAATATAATATGTAACTCAATTTTCATGTTATCAAGTTATTCAAGATTTAATTATTTGCCAACGCTCTTTAATCGAATGAACAGAATTTATTATTTTAATATCTTGACTATTTATTGTTCGATCAGAATGAAATTTTCAGCAAACATCTAGGACACTTCCAGCTTTGTCTAACCAAAATCTGGAATCTCCAGATCTTAAATTGCTCTTATAATTTGGATATAAAATTTTCTATGTCGATTGTTGGGGGGTAAAGGGGGCGGGGCCGAATTCTGAAACAAACCTGATCTGCTTGCAATATAGAGGAACCTACATACCAATTTTGGTGTCTCTAGCATTTAAAGTGCTCTTATAATATGAATATGAAATTTTCTATGTCGATTTTTGGGCGGTAAAGGGGGCGTGGCCGAATTCCGAAACAAACTTGATCTGCTTGCAATATAGAGGAACCTACATACCAATTTTGGTGTCTCTAGCATTTAAAGTGCTCTTATAATATGAATATGAAATTTTCTATTTAGATTTTTGGGCGGTAAAGAGGGCGTGGCCAAATTCTGAAACAAACTTGATCTGCTTACCATAGAGAGGAACATACATACCAAGTTTGGTGTTCCTAGCTCTTATAGTCTCCGAGATCTAGGTGTTCAAAAAGGTGTTCGTTCGCACGGACTCCTTAAAGGTGCATCGAGCTTTCACCTTCTTCTTCTTTGATGCTGCCTGCTGGATAACTGAATAAGCCATTTTCACTTGTCAGTTTACATTGCCCACCACAGTTCGGGCAGGTCTTTTCTGTTCGAATGACGTTATGACTTCGCATGAAATCAAACAATTCATTCTCACACAGAGATGTAAATTTAATCGAAGAAATATTGCAGCCTTTGCACGACATTTTCTCAAGTTAAATTTTAGCACGGTGCCGTTATGTTTAGTGTTGGTAAACATGTCACAAAACGGGCAGGCCAAGTTCAGGTGAATAGCCAAAATTAGTCGATAAAAGTAGTGTTGGTAAACGGTCCAAAGTAGTGTCAAATTAGCCAAAGCAACAATAAAAAGTTCATTTTGTATGGAAACTTTAAACATTTTTAGTTGAGACCGCCAACTAATTTTTTCACCTAAATTCATGATAAATAGCCCTCTATTTGGGGTTTTTTTTTTTTTTTTACTTTGGAGTTGGCCCAGCCTAATAGACTTTTACCGCCGAGTCGATATAGCAATGTCCGTCTGTCCGTCTGTCCTGACGTCCTGCTGTCCTGACGTCCTGACGTCTGTATGAACACCTAGATCTCGGAGACTATAAGAGCTAGGAACACCAAACTTGGTATGTATGTTCCTCTATATTGCAAGCAGATCAAGTTTGTTTCAGAATTTGGCCACGCCCTCTTTACCGCCCAAAAATCTAAATAGAAAATTTCATATTCATATTATAAGAGCACTTTAAATGCTAGAGACACCAAAATTGGTATGTAGGTTCCTCTATATTGCAAGCAGATCAAGTTTGTTTCAGAATTCGGCCACGCCCCCTTTACCGCTCAAAAATCGACATAGAAAATTTCATATTCATATTATAAGAGCACTTTAAATGCTAGAGACACCAAAATTGGTATGTAGGTTCCTCTATATTGCAAGCAGATCAAGTTTGTTTCAGAATTCGGCCCCGCCCCCTTTACCCCCCTAAAATTGACATCGAAAATTTCATATCCAAATTATAAGGGCAATTTAAAAGCTAGAGATTCAAGATTTTGCACAGACGAAGAGAAAAGTGTCATAGATTTTTGATCATTCCGATCGGACAGTAAATAACCAAGATATTCAAATAATAAATTTTGCTGTTTCGATGATGGAGCGTTGGCAGTAATTAAGATTTGAATAACTTGAAAACATGAAAATTGAATAAACATATTATAAATTGGCCTCCTATACTTAATGGGCGTAGTGAGCCGAGTCGCAGCGCTCGTGATATAATTAGTCATCCGATCGTGAGTTCAAATCCTGGCAGGGAAATATGTTTTTTAATTCAATCATTTTGCATTGAAATTCTATTTGTATTTATTAATGTTATGCTAACATAACAACATATAATATTAACATTTAATGTTAACAAACATTTTTAAAATTATGAAATAGAGTCCTGTAAAACCAATATAGAAATTTGGCGACTTGCACGCAATGCGATGTGTAGCTCAATGGGTTGGGCCACCGAAGTTTTAAACTTTCTGTTAAAACTAGGTCGTGGGTTGGATTTCCGGCTCCAACAACATTTTTTTTTTGCGGGTTCAACTCCCGGCTGGGACAATTTTTTTAAGGTTATTTTTTAGCTATTTTTAATTTTTTTTGTATTATTTAATTTTAAAACTTTTTTTAAAATTATTATCTAATAATGTTGTATTGACATATTAAGCATCGAATACCTGTTAAATCATTTTATTTAAATAATGTTATATTGGCAGTTATATAAGTGTTGTGTTAGAATTCTATGTAAATTTAATGTGATTTACATTTACTATGTAAATTCAGGTTTTTAATAAATTTATCTTTTAATTTCTTTTGATTCAACTATATTATTAAACTAAATTTTGAGCTTCAATTATGTTACTATATGAATTAAGTGTTGGTTAATTTATTTATTACAACATTTTGCATGTTAAACGTGTAGTTTAAGTTTTATCTCTGTTAATGTTTTACATATGCTTCACAAGGCCAAATAATAATGTTAAGCTAAAAACTTCTTTTGTTTTATCGCGTGCTTAAATATGTATGTATGTGTGCACTTAACAGATCTTAGAATTGTGTATATGGCTGTCTCGCTCTCCCTAATGCCTTACGCATATGTATGTCTATCACTGCGAACGGCAGTTCGCTCTAGTGACGAAAGCAGCAAGAAGGGTGCGAAAGGCGACTAGCAATATATACAGCTAATTTGGAAAATTTGCTACGACTGTCCGATCAGATCGAAAGGTTGAGTCCTAAATTACAAAATGGCATACTAAAACTTTTTGTAAGTCACCTGGTTCATGAGATACGGGGGTGTAAGTGGGAGGGGAAAAATTTAAACGATCGCAGCTAATGGGGCCGTTGGGGCCTTTTTGTAAAATTTTTATTTTTAAAAAATTCTAATCAAAAATACGCGTCGATTGATACCCAAATCACCCAAATCCGATGACTTGTTCGAAAGATAATAAAATTTAACATTTTTAGTGGACTTTTCAAATTAAGATGAAAAGTCAGTTTGTTTGTCGGTTCGTTTGCGCGTATCAAAGCGCTAAAAAAGCTTAGATGTAATGATGAGGATTTGTTTCTTTTCAAAAATATAGAAATGTTTGTTCTACGACTTTTTGAATTTCCCGCTAGTTTAGCGGGAAAACGCTATTTCCCGCTAAAATTGAATAGTTTTCAAACCATAGAAGCTACAGATATGTCCTATATATCATTGGAAAGGCGAGTTTAAGGGCTTTTTGACGTACCTTCAAACTTTTTTTCTAAAGTACTCAGGTAACATTTTACAGGTGAAATAAGGTTTTTTAGCTTATATTTTGGCGATTTCTGACAAAACGGCTCTAATACACGAAAATTGGTATTCGGCACTGTGCAAAAAGTAATTTTTATGTACAAAGAAGCTCGCCCTTTTTGAGCACAGTGCACAATGCCAAATTTCGTGTTTTATTTTTTTTTTTAATAATTTTTATTTTTATTTAAAGTTTTTATAATAAACTGAATTTTGCTCGTCACACAATTGGATATCAGAAATTTTGGAGCTAAAAATTGCTTTCGTCACTAGACTTTTACCTCGTGTAGAGGTTTTTTTTGTTTGACTTTACATTAGCTCTTCTTCAATTCTTTTTTGCGCGTTGTCTTCGAGTGATTTTGAAATTAACTTTCCGATTTAACGAGTGTAACTTAATTAGATAAATGGTGCGACTAGTGTTCATAAATAATGTTTAACAGAAGACCCTAGGAAGGCAAATAAACTATAAGTTATTTTAAGATTATTTTAAATATTATTTAATTTTTAGCAGTGGCTGCTTTTGGATAGTAAGTACGGGGTCTCCGACAGTCGAGTATGCTCGACTGTAGCACCGTCCGATTCGTTATAGTTTAATTTTTAATCATTTTGAATTGAACATTAAACGTTTTTTTTTGATTGCAATTTTTTTGTTGAGACTCGTATTTGTAAAATATATTCTAATCTTAAAATAAAACGACCTTATATCTAAATTTATATTAACATTTTCGGAAGCCATTAACAAATTTTCTTTAACATTTTTAATTGACCTAAAATTTATTTATTTATTTATTTATAAACTAATCAAAAGGTTAATACCTTATGATAAGTATATATACTAGCAATGGCTGCTATGGCCTTCAGCTAGATATTTGGTACAAAAAAGTCTTAAGTCTAGAATGAATTTAAAACAAAATTTGATTAAATGTTAAGTATATGTACAGTTATAGGAATAATTTTATCTTATGTCTAGAATAAATTTATAACAAGGTTTGATTAAATGGTATATTTATATGTACAGTTTTATATGTGGTATATGTGTAGAATGTAGTTTGATTTAATCATATAATTGAAATTTTTAAATAACGTTATATAACTGTGATTTTTTTAAGAATTTGATGATTTTAAGGATGTTTTCTTCCGATGGGTTAGCAAGTATATCTAATGGATTATTCTGTTTAAAAATGTCTCGTTTAATAGCTGTTAAGCTTGGGCAAAAATTGAGTATGTGTTGTACATTGCTATTGTTATTGGAATTGCATAAGGTACATAAAGATGATATATTTCGATCAAAATAATGTTGATGCGTTATTCTGGTATGTCTTAATCTAAGTCGGATAATTTTAATTTGATCAAGTCGGGTTATATTATTTTGTGATACCCTATTCAAGTAGTCATGTATGTGAATTGAGTTTTGGTTTAGATTTTGATACCATTCATTACAGCTTCTGATTTCATTTTTAAGTTTAGTAGCAAGTTGGTTCTTAAAGTATCTGTTTATGTCTTTGGTGTTATAGTTATGCGTATAAATTAAGGGCATGAGCGTTGAAGCCTTAGCCATATGGTCAGCTAGTTCGTTCCCTGTAATTGCTACATGTCCAGGGATCCAGATTATTGTAACTCTATGTGTAAGAGTGGTTAGTAGGGATCTAATTAAGGATGCATAATGGTCGTTGTTGTTTATATTGGATATAGAATCTAATGCGGACAAGGAATCGGAGCATATCACGAATGAACCTTTACTGGATTTAATAAAATTCAGTGCCTCTAAAATTGCAATTATTTCTGCAGATAAAACTGAAGAGTAATGAGGTATGTTACCGTATTTGAGTGTGTGTGATTCTGTAGTTATAGCATAGCCCGTTACATTATTTTGTTGTGATCCGTCAGTATATATAAAGGTACGGTTATTGTATTTGTTTTTGAGCCTAGCGAAGTGTTGTCTATATATGTGTGGTGGGGTAATTTGTTTGTTGTGTATCCGTAGTGAAGTATTCAATGAGTAGTTGGGTTATAGCCAGGGGGGTTGTAGGAAAGTTATTTTATGAGGTAAGTAAGGGATATTTTCTGATTTTAATTTTAAGATTGAACGTTCAATTGATGATATAATTATACCCGTTACTTATAAAAAATAAGTATAAGGGTATATTGTGTTCGTTGGAATGTATGTAACAGGGAGAAGGAGGCATCTCCGACCCTATAAAGTATATATATTCTTGATCAGCATCAATAGCCGAGTCGATATAGCCATGTGTGTCTGTCCGTCTGTCCGTCTGTCCGTCCGTGTGAGCGCCTAGATCTCAGAGACCATAAGAGATAGAGATACCAAACTTTCACTAAAAGACTTCTATATACCCCACGCAGATCAAGTTTGTTTCAAATTTAAGCCACGCCCCCCTCCGCCCCCGCAAATAGCGAAAAACCGTCTAAACAAAGAAATCTCAGAGACTAAAAGAGATGAAGTAACCAAATTTGGCACACAGATTTCTATATACCTCACGCAGATCAAGTTTGTTTCAAATTTAATCCACGCCCCCCTCCGCCCCCGCAAATCGCGAAAAACCACCACACCCACAGTTTTTGAGATAATAGGTTTTTTGTGATTATTAGCGTTATCTATTAGCGTTATCTATCATCCCATTGAATCGCATTAAGATCGGACATGTAGAACGACAGTTATGGCGAATTAAAGTTTTCAGATCAAAACAAGTATTTTCTTTAAAGTACTTTTCAATATATTATAGTAAGTAACGGGTATCATATGGTCGGGATCTCGACTATAGCCTTTCCCGCTTGTTTTTTTATTAGAGTTTATTTTGTGATGTTTGATAATGTTTACTAATGGCGTATCTGAAGAGTTTAAAAGATTCTTTGAGATTTTGGCTGTTAAAAGGTTACGTTTAAGTTCTATATTTGGAATATTGGCTTCAAATAGCATGTTATTTATGGGTGTTGAGCGAAAAGCCCCTAATGACATACGAATAGCAGCATTAAAAGGGGTTTTTATTTTGTTCAAAATTGATGTGGGTGAAAAACCATAAATAAATAAAGCATAGTCTATTCTGGATATTAATATTGCTTTTGTAATAGTTATTAAAGTATGTGTATTGCAGTTAAATCTTGGACTAGCAAGGCATTTAATTATATTTAAGCATTTAGATAGTGAAGACCTTAGTTTATTGATGTGAGATAGCCATGTGTATTTTTTATTCATGGTTAAGCCCAGAATCTTAACTGAAGACACTGTCGGTATTTGTATGTTGTTGCAGGATATCTTGCAGTTGCAATTGTGTTTTCTACAAATGTGTAGATGTTGGCATTTGCCAAGTGACAAAAGCGCTCCAGAATAGGAGCACCATCTGTCTATATTTTGGAACAAATTATCAAGGTTATAATTTATATTGTTTTTTCTGTTAAAATTAATTATAAGAAAGAAATCGTCGGCGTATGCGCTAAATTTAATTTCTTTTTGCATGGAAATAATTTTAGAAAGTTTTTTGTATGCAATTAGGAATAGAATTACTGATATGGGTGAGCCTTGAGGTATACCGTTGTGTAGTGGAAGAATGTTCGAATTTTGTGATGCCATTCTTACAGTAAGTTTTCTATTTGACATGAAGTTTTGCACATATTGAATTATTTTAGGTCCTAATTTCCATTCTGATAATTGATTAATTATTGTGTGAACACCAACTTGATCAAAAGCCTTTGAGAAATCAAGGGTGATGAGTGAAGTGTGTTTTTTAGAGGCTAGGGATTTTGTTATGAGAAAATCAGCATAGAGAAGGCTCTCAGATACCGATTTTCCTCTTTTAAAACCGAATTGGTTTGGGTGTAACAATCAAGGCTGCAAACCACCAAAATTTTGTTAAAGGTTCGGTTCGATGGTTCGAACCATAGAGCAAGGCTTAGGTTCGGTTCGTAAACCGGTTTATACACCTCCTAAACCCAAGGTTTGGGTTCGAACCTTGGTTCAATTATGAGCAAAAAAAATTTTTTTTGTATATAATTTTTCTTGATTTTTGTATCGAAGTAAGTTAAATAAAAAGTATAATTTTATAATAGGCAAAATTAGTATAAAGATGACCTATTATTTTAATATAATTTAATTTAAATTTATATTAAATTTAATTTATAATATATTTTTAGTGAACTTGTTTTGTTTCCGCGCGATTGAATTCACTTCACTTCTCGATAAGCACTAAATTCCAAGAAAAGTTTTGATTGTATGTAGATCATTTAGTTCTGCAAATGAACTACGACGAACAAACTCCAGTGTTGTCAATGTTTTCATAGAAATCGATTCAATCAACTCGATAGATCGTCGCTTTTGCGAAAACTGAGCTATCGACATTTCGATGCATTTTCACATCAGTAATAAAAAGAATGTAATTAATTTTTTTCGAACCGAACCTTTTATGCAGCCTTGGTAACAATTTATTTTGAGTAACATACCACCAAATTCTTTTAGCTATAATTTTATCTAGGGTTTTAGACAGACAACAGTTTAATGAGATTGGTCTGTAAGAGGATACTTGCATTTTGTCTAAGTTAGGTTTATGTATTGGTATGACTAGACTGGTCTTATAACTCTGTGGTATGAAGTGGTTGAATATATTATTAAAGTGTCTTACAATTCTTTCTAGCATTGTGTGTGAACTGTTTTTAATCATGGGGTAGGATATTCGATTCAGAAATGGTGTTGAACCTTTTAGGGATTGTAAACTGGCTTGAAGTTCTATTAGTGTGATGTTATTTTCTATTAATTGGGCTGATTTTGGTATAGAGTAACTGGTATTTGGAATGTTATATTTATTTGCTAAGAAATGGGTACTAAAATTACTATCGTTCGATAGTTGTGACCAGTAATTTGCAAAGATATTTGCCATAGTATTGTAGGATGTTGTTGTTTCATTATTGGATGGGTTGTTTAGACAGTGAATATTTTTAACGGGATTTAGTCCGCAGAAGCGTCTTATGTTTGTCCAAGTCTTGGCTGTTGGTGTAGATGGTTCTATTGTTGAAGTAAATTTTTGGGTGGATTCTGTTTTGCTAATTTTTTTAAGTTGTCTTCTAAATATGGCATTAGCTCGTTTGTAGTTTATTATGTTTTCGTTGTTGATGTGTCGTTTCAAAATTCTCCATGTTCTGTTTTTCTTAAATCTTAATTCACTTAGAGTTTTATTCCACCATTAAATTTTGTGGCTGTATTTATTGGGTGAAGTCTGTATTATATTCTCATGTGCGCTTATTAAAATGATTTTGTTTATAGTAGCGGCTTCTTTGTTAATAAAATTACTAACGGGGAATTTATCATTTAAGTTGTTTGTCGTAATAGAAAAGGATTCCCAGTCTGCGTTTTTTGTTATAAAATAAGGCCTAGATATATTTTCAATTTTAGGGTTTGGAAATAAGGATATTACAATTGGAAAATGGTCACTGCCACAAAGATCGTTTACAATATTCCATTCAGCTAATGGCGCAATATGAGAGGAGCAAAAGGATAGGTCTATGTGTGTAAATGTGTTGTGTGTTGTATAGTGTGTTGGTGATTTGTCATTTAATATTACGTAACGAGATTGATCAATAAATTTTGCTAAAATGTTACCTCTTTTGTTGTTTTGTGGGGATCCCCAGTTGGCGTGCCAACTATTGAAGTCACCCGTGATTATTGAAGAAGTATTGTGATTAGTCAAGACATTTTCAAGGTTTCTACTGGAGAAAGCTTTACTTGGAGGAATATATACGGAAAATATGGATAGTTTTTGTTTTGAATTAATTTCAATAGCCACTGTTTCTAAGTCATTTGTAGTATTTATTTCAACATATTGAATCGACTTGTGAACTAGTATGCCTGCTCCACCAAACCGATTGGATGCAGTGCATGTTATTAATTTGTAATTGACTGGAATTGGTAGGTTTTTGTTGTCAAGTATGTGTGTTTCTTGTATTGCTATAATATGGGGTTTATGTTCTTTAATTAATATTAAGAGCTCACTATAATTATTGACATATCCTTTAATGTTCCATTGCAGTATTTTCAAAGACATTTTAATAAAATTAGTTTTTTTGTTTAAAGTAGATTTTAAGGATTAATATAATTTTGTATTATTTGTAGTGAGCTAGGTTGTGTTGTAGAAAAAAATCTCAGATGGACTGACGGGGGAGGAGCAAATAAGGTATCCCCGCCCGTCAGCCCAACTGAGATCGTATATAAAGTAAAATTATAACTAAGTTAAATTTTGATCATCATCTATCATAGATTCTTCTGATTCTGATTTCAGATTTGGGTTACTTGTTGGGCTGAGTTTAGGTTTTTTGTTGGTCATCTTGAGTTGTCGGAGAGTACGCCTGGATGTAGATCTTGGCGCGATTTTAATTTTTTTGGCGGTAATGTTATTTATGTTTTCGCGCTTGTTGGTGTCTTCTAATGGACTGTTTATGTCGTCATAGTCTACTAGAGTGCGTTGTTTGGGTTTAGTTGACGATGTTGGTGTATCATGGCTGGTGTTTGGTTCCGGTGTTGGTTTAGCTGCAGAGGGTGAAGAATTTTGGCTAAGAACTGTAGCAAATGTCGTATCTCCATGGTGTCTGGATTTGTATACTGCATGTGCAGCTTTGTTGTCACTTATTGCAACGCATGGGGAGTGGTATGTAGGTGCGAACATTGGTTCTCTGATATCCAATTAATATGTATTCTGGTAGATCATGTAGTGCAAACGTCAGAATTATGAGACCGGTTTCAATCCGATCGTTGCCTTTCTTTTTTGTAATTTTTTTAACTGTGGCAACATTTTGGGAGCGCAGTTCATTCTGAATTTCCTCCTCTGAGATTGATCTCAGGTCATTGCAGTAAATGACGGCTTTACGCAAGTTGAGAGTTGGGTGTTCTGTTATTTTTACTGATATTTCGGGAGATAAGGTTGAAAGTTTGAGTAGTTTAGTGGCTTGCTTATGGTCTTTTGTTTTTATTAAGACTGCACCATTTCTCATTTTCTTACACTCATCCACTACACCGTTACATGTGTGGTCTATGACTTTCTTAATTAAGAATGGAGAAACATTATCAAGTGAATCGTTTTTGGTTTTGTTTTCATTATTGTTGGTTGGAGTATTGCTGTTTACTCTTTCCATTATTAAATATTTGGGTCCGTTTGAAAATTCCATTGTTGAGGTGTTTGTTGTAGTGCTGTACAGTTTATGCAGGTCAGGAAGGTCTGGTGGCTGTCCCATTGTAGGGTGCATTATTTGCGCTTTGCGCAGTTAATCGCTTCTCTTAGTTTGTCTTGCTGTTGTTGGTATTTACGAAATAGAAGCGAAGCAAAAGTAAAGAGTGTTTGATAGCAAAGATTGATAAAGCTCTTTAAGTTGAGTTTAATGTTCCGCGGTTTTACTTGCACGTCCGAACACTTTGACTGCTTATTGAGAACTGAATTGACCTAAAATGTTCTTGGACAATGTTTTAAATGCTTCAGTTTATTTTTGAACTGTTCTTCAGGTTTTATGAGTCCACCATGCGAGAACTCATCTACGTATGTAAATGATGATCTGACGGCAATATCATTTTAGGTATTCCTGAAAGCGATACTGATTTGGTTTCGTTACGAATTTGATTTCGTTGTTCAGCTGTTCACAGCTGTTATATACAAAATATGTAGTGCTGCCAGGCAAATGTAATAAAATTTACGGAAAGTGTGTAAGCCCTTAGTGATTTCACGAAATCAGGTTTGAGGCTGATTTCGTTTTGATTTCATTTCGATAACATGTGAAACCGTGCATTTCGATAACATTATTTGGCCACACTTGCTGTTTGTTTAAATTTTAAGGTGATTTTAATTAGGATAATGTCAAAAGATTCTTACATGTCAAAAATGGATATTCTAATAACTATATTTTTAATTCAGAGAAAAAAAATGTCCCAGATGGATGACAACTAAGAAAGGGCTGTTAGAATTAAAGCTAATGCACTAAAATATCTTAAGAAAACACAGATAATAATGAAGCTGTTAATGTGTAAAATTGCAACTTAAGCATTATAAACAAAATTACTATTATTCTATTATTATTTCATTCGTCAATTTTTGTTTTCCCGCAATTTTTTTAAACTGTCGAAATCAAAATCAAATCAGTGTGCAAAAAAGGTCGTTCCTAAAACTGATTCAGATTTGCTTAAACGAACTCAAAATCAAATCTGAATCGGTGACAAGAATCCCACTATTGAATAGTCGCAGTTTCTTCATAACATAGCCTGCTAGATACTTAATGGCATCCTCCGTGAATTCATCTATCTCAGTTTCAGATGCTATAATGCCACAAAACCTTCATAATCGCTCACCTTGTTATTTTGATTTTGGTCTGCTTGAGAACTTATGTTTAGGTTCGACCAGAATTGTCAGAATTGTCCTCATCAAAATTTTGAGTGTTTGATAACAATTCAGTATTCTTGGCTTAAAAAAAAATTATTATTTTTAAAATAATAATAAAAAAAAAAACAAAAACAAAATACAGCACATAATACACAACACAGAACAAACCTACAAACAATCTTTATCCAAACTTTTCTGGCTGAAACATGGAGCTAAACATAAGACAATTAGAATTGCTAAAATCAAATTTTTATTAATAGTTTTTTAATTGTGTCATACATGTTATATATTTTCTTAGCATATACTTAAATTGCAGAGGAGTCGGATGGTCGAACTGTCCACTTTTAGACCGCACGGCGCCAAAAAAGTTATCCACAATTTTTGGTTTAGACGGCTTTTTAAAATATATCAAATACCGTACTTCTCCGACAAGTATCCATGCAAACTATCAAGTGATGCATTGCTGACTAAAATGCCTTTTTGGAAGGGCAGCTTGTGAGATTTGACAACAATCTCCGTGCGCATAACCTCAGACATTTTAGCCAGATGCCTCGTGGAACCTCGATTTGTTGACCATAAGTTTGCGTCGCTTCGATGGAATTTGCTGTTGAAAGTTTCGAATTAACGTCAAACCATTTATTGAAGATTTTAAAAAGATCAGCAGTCTCGCAAGCGTTCATAGCCCAATGCATAGCATCGTCTAATAGCGCTAGCGGTTGTATTAGAGAACAGTTGTGTTGCCAATTTGACCTTCTGTTTAGCCAGCGAACCAATATTGATATGGTAATCGGTTATCTTGCTCAATATGGACACATCCGATTTTGAACAGTGACTGATTGTCTGCTGGACTATCGTCTTAGTCAACCTGTTTCCGTTGATTACTAATCCTGTGTCGACATAGTGGTTTCGGATCAACATTACCAGATGTGAAGTATCAGAAAAAACAAATATTTTCAAGTCTCCATCCGTTGGATGGCTAAACCAGGTCTTTGCTAAAACAAAAGAAAAATCAAATTTCTCTTTCGCATTAAATCTTATAAGAATCTTACTCTCTTACCCGATATGCCAAGCTCCCGGCATAATCTTTTTGTAAATATTTTCCATAACGTCTTTTGTGTAGCTTGTTTATAATTGAAATTAAAGTGTCTGCGTCCGTTCCATTCCAAGATTTTTTTAAACCACGAGCTATGGCAAATTGAACGTAGTTGCTTGGCTCATACACAACATCCGTTGAGCTGTCATACTCGAAAGCAGCAGCAACTTTCATTTCATCGAAGGACAAAACGCAAAGCTATCACCAAATCGAGCGGACCGGCATTAATTTTCACATCTGCCAACTTTATTTATTTATTTATTGTCAAGCTATAAGCAGCCGACATTTAACTATACATTTAAATTAAAATATAAATTTAATTATTACAGTGTAATGTAAATGTAAATGTAATTATAAATATATATTTTATATTCTGGGGGTATCTAAAATGAAAAAGAAAACGATTGGTCCAACATTCGCTGCTAGGATTGGGGAAAACCCAGAAAAACCCAATCAGACCAAGATAAAATTAGAGATTAGTTAGTTAGTTAGAAGTTAGAAACAATAATATAGAGGCTTTAATAGTAGGCGAAGAACGCTCGAAACTAATCGTACGGTACAGATTGTTATAGTCAGCACACAGAATACGAAAAGGTTCATGCAAAGCCCAGTTAGTGGTGCAATGCTGAAGATAAAGAGGATTAAACTTACGAGTTAATCTAAAAGGTATGTTGAAAGTTATTTCGTCCATCAAACTAACTGAGTCTACTTGACCCTGTAGTAATTTATGGACGAACATTACTCCAAGCATAATTCTACGATTAGTAAGAGAGGGAAGATGGATTAAGCAAAGTCTACTAGAGTACGAAGGCAACTGTATTTCTGAGTTCCAGTTCAAGCCGCGAAGAGCAAATATTAAAAATTGTTTTTGAACCGATTCTATTCTGGCACGATGTGATTCGTATTGAGGAGACCAAATGCATGACCCATACTCAAGAATCGGACGAACAAGAGATGTATATAAAAGCCTAGTAATATAAGGATCATCAAATTCCTTTGACCATCGCTTAATAAACCCAAGAACTCCCATTGCCTTATTGACTGCAACAGCAATATGTTTATCGAACTTCAGTTTATGATCTAGAATTATACCCAAATCATTTACTGAGCCTTCGTTATCATTTAAGCATTCCAAGATAATGCCATTTAGTGAATACTGACAAATATGCCGAAAGGATCTGTAGAAAGTCATTACTTTACATTTTAAACTATTTAATTTAAGCAAGTTGGCTTGACACCAAAAAAACAGTGCATTTAAGTCCGCTTGCAAAAATCTATCAGAGAAAGGTTCACTATAGGTTAAACAAAGCTTGACGTCATCCGCATACATGAGTGCACGTGAGTGGGATAAAACAGTTGGAAGATCGTTTATAAATAACGTAAAAAGAAGTGGGCCAAGATGACTACCTTGCGGTACTCCAGACGTAGCTTTGATGGTTTTTGAAAATGAAGTTTTGAAACTAACTCTTTGCGTTCTGTTACTTAAATAGTTGGAAATCCAAATAAGAAGATTATTCGGAAAGCCGAGAAGATCGAGCTTATGAATTAATAGTGAGTGATTTACAGAATCGAAAGCTTTACTAAAATCCGTATAAATAACGTCAGTTTGCATCTTTTTCTTGAACCCTTTAATCACAAGAGAAGTAAACTCAAGAAGGTTAGTGGTTGTCGATCTACACCTCATAAACCCATGCTGAGTAGGAGAGATAATAGAACCACATAAATGTTGAAGATGAGAAGTTATTATTTTTTCAAGCAACTTCGGAATTGCAGAAAGCTTAGCAATACCCCTATAATTCTGAACGTCGCATTTAATACCCTTTTTGTGAAGAGGGATAATATAAGAGTCTTTCCATAGATTTGGAAAATACGAAGAGTCAATTGATAAAGTGAATAACTTATGCAGCGGTCTACACAAAGATTCCGCACAGTACTTTAATACGGAACCAGGCACACCATCGGGACCTGGTGTATGTACTGGCTTAATTAATTTAAGCTCACAAAGAAGAGAGCTTTCTGTGATTGCAGGGCTATACATACAGTTTATACTGCTCAGCATGTAAGGGTAAGAGTGACCATCATGGGGTCTACTCGTAGAGTATGTAGTTTGGAAAAAGTCAGCAAACAAATCGGCTATTGATTGGTCAGAATTAGCTTGAACGTTATTAAAGGTGAGAGATGACGGAAATGATATAGTTTTGCGTTTAGAGTTTACAAATTTATAGAACTGCTTAGGATCTCTAGAGAATTCAACCTTACAACGTTGTAAGTAATTGTTGTAGCACTGAGAGTTAAGTACCTGAAAATTGGAGTTGGTAATTACATATCTGGAGAAATCGTAAGGATTTCCAGACTTTTTATATTTTTTGAATTGCTTGGATTTCACATTTTTTAAATGTGATAACTCTCTAGAGAACCAGGGGGGTCTAGTAGAACTGATAGGAGATACAAGCGGAACACAGATATCAAATAAAGAATTTAGAGTAATATAAAAAAGCTTAATGGCATTATCCAAATCAGAACATGCGTATAGTTGAGACCAATCCATACACGAAATCAGATGGTTTAGTCTATTGAAATCTGTTTTGCTAAAACACCGAATGCGCACAGCGGTATTAGATGATAATACATCTGAACGCAAAGGTAAATTAATGCATGTATTAAGAGCTGGATGGTATGGGTCTTCTGGCATAACCAATGGGTCAATCCTAGATACAATGGTATTGGTGGGGTCCAATACAAATAGCAGGTCGAGTGTCCTGTTGATAGAATTGCAAACAGGATTGATTTGTACCAAAGAAAGCTCTGAGAGGCCATCAATAAAACTATTGGAGCTATCAGGAATAAGTAAATTCGAGTCATTGGAGGCGATCCATCCAACATTGGGCAGATTAAAATCACCCAAGACAAAGAGCAAGTCAGTGTCAGAAGCTAGAGATGATATATATTTAATGGCGTTAAGATGAGTATCGTATACTGTATCATCAGCCGAGGGTGGAATGTAAGAACAAGTTAAATAAATAGAAAGTTTATTGAAAGAAACTTTCACACAAATGAACTCAATGTCCGAATTAAAAGTGGTTGGAATCGGTTCCGAGGCGAGATTGGAGTCAACAGCCAATAATACTCCGCCTCCAATTCGAGTAATACGATCACATCTATATATAGTATAATTAGAAGAAAAAATAGAAAAATCTGATGTGGCGGGTTTGAGCCAGGTCTCAGTAAAACAGATGATATCAAAGTCGAAGGAATGACTGTTAAGAAATAGGCTAGATAGCTTACTATTAAGGCCTCGTACATTTTGGTAAGCTAAAGAGATAGAGGAAATTAGTTTTTTGATACTACGTTTGAAGGTATAACAGGTAAAGAGGAGCCATCACCTGATATCGGGTTCCGATCTTTCTTTCGATTTGCATTTCCTTGGTACTCAGCCACAAAAATATGTTCAGGCCAAAAGTGTTGTTGACAAATATTATCAAAAACACTTTGTGAGCACGATATTTTAAATGACGATATTTCCCTTGGGTAATTAAAATTAAATTTATCCACCGAAATATCAGCATCTTGTATTTTGTTTTGGACATAAGCCTTAACATCATACGGAGACTGATCTTTAGAAAGCCTAGAGATAAAAACATGTCTCTTAGGATTCGGAGGAGGAATGCCTTGGAGGGGCCTTGACGGGCGAGGCGGTACGGCAGTCAGTATATTGGCTACCGTATCAACTGGCGCGACATTAAAATTTACACTATTGGATAAAGATGTTGATTGTGGGGCCGAAATTTCAATAACATGTGGGTTATGGTGGGTCTTAACATGTTTAGGCAATGAATTGGTTGATAAATTGGTTGATTGAGATGTACCAATTGTATTTGAATGCTGCAGATCCAGGTCTGATTGCGGGATAGAAAAGGAAGTCTGCGCATGCCGCGAAGAAGAACTACTCTTTTTTCGTTTAGGTTGCTCATTCAATAATGATGAATTACTGAACAAGTTTTCCATATCCGAAAAAACGACATTAGCTTTATGAAAAAGCTTCGATAAGTCCTTAAAACTTTCTCTGGTTCGCTCCATATACTTGCGAACTTGCACCTCAATGTCCCGGCAAGTTTCACAACGCCATCTCAAGCCAACGTTTTTATCAAGACAATCTTTGACTTTAATGTTTAAGCCAACACACTTTAAATGAAAAGTCCGGTCACAAAAATAGCAAGAAGTAAACTCTTGCCTGGAATCGGTAACATGACACTTGTTAAAATAACAGACCAAATCTGATGGCATAGTGATATAGGGTATTCTCTAGTCGATTCAAAAGTTCGTAAGGAATTGCAAATCGAAATGCCAACGCAAAGGCAAGAACACAGAAAAAACAGACAAAAACAATGCTTGGTTTAAAAGCGCCGCTTTAATGCAGAACGTAAACACAAAGCAACACAAAGATAGAGTGAGAGAGCTAGCTAACGGAGAAATAGGCTTAACGCACAAACAAAAACAATGCGCTTGCGCTTGCGCTTGCAATGTTTAAGACGATTGTTAAGTGAGAGCACAACTAAGCACACTGAGAGCGAGAGAGCACGTTAACAGAATGTTAAGTACCCAAACAAAAGCAATGCACTTAGCAGCTGATTTAAAAGAGAGAAAGAGGGAAAAAGAAAACAATAACAAATATATAAGCACAAATTGAATTGAAAATTTAGGTTTTAATTTAAATAGAACACTATTTAAGTACAAAAAATGTACATATAAAACACCAAAAGCTTATATATATTAACTACACAAATATAAATAATAATTACGTGGTTAAAATGCACAAAAACTATTAAATTCACAGAGCACAGTAAAAACACGACTGGACACAGAGAGAGTTAGTGTGTTAGTGACCATCTATATAATGTTGTCCGACAAAGGAAATCCTTATCTATATAGATGATTATAGGCACGAAGTCCCGCGGTATGAAGACATTGGCATTAAATTCAGCTCTCTTCCCTCCACTCTTTAGTATGCGTATTTGGGTCTCAGTGAAAATTTTGCCTAGAGATTCCAATAGTTGCTGGCGTAAAGAAAGCATCTCCTTCCCCATGTGGCGAAGTTATTTCCGCAGCCCTTCGTTCTCCAGAACTATGAACAGCATCATCATTAAGGCGTCATCTTTTAAAGACTTCGTCTTGCTTTGGAGCTGTCTTCCACTACGAAGCATTAAAATGCTTATCACAAATTTTGGAGTCATCTTAAAGGCTGCAGCCTAGAGTTTGCTCTCTAAACATTTCGGTGCAGTTACAAATTTAACATCTGGTACTGTTGCTGTTGTTACTTAGTTGTCGATTTAACAAATTTTAAATCAGCAACCTCTTCAGGTTTACAACCTCTCTATTTCGTAACCGGTGACATGACACGCTGAACAGTAACTACACTTGCATAAATGCAAGGAGCAGGCTGGGTACGATTCGGGGATGCCAGTTCATAAGAACTGATGAAATAAGTATATGGTGGTCTCGTCGGCAAAATTATTCCCTTAGCTTAATGCTTCGGCATGCGTCCCATCAACGACGACCCCAGGCGGTGCCGACGAGGCATGCGTCCCATCAACGACGACCCCAGGCGGTGCCGACGAGGCATGCGCTAAGCATTCGAAGACCAAGCAGAGATCCACGGGCGGTGCCGACGAGGCATGCGTCCCATCAACGACGACCCCAGGCGGTGCCGACGAGGCATGCGCTAAGCATTCGAAGACCAAGCAGAGATCCACGGGCGGTGCCGACGAGGCATGCGTCCCATCAACGACGACCCCAGGCGGTGCTGACGAAGCATGCGCTAAGCATTCGAAGACCAAGCAGAGATCCACGGGCGGTGCCGACGAGGCATGCGTCCCATCAACGACGACCCCAGGCGGTGCTGACGAAGCATGCGCCAAGCATTCGAAGACCCAGCAGAGATCCACAGGCGGTGCCGACGAGGCACGCGTCTCATCAGCGATGACCCCTGGCGATGCCGACGAGGCATGCGCTAAGCATACAAAGACCCAGCAGAGATCCACAGGCGGTGCCGACGAGGCACGCGTCTCATCAGCGATGACCCCAGGCAATGCCGACGAGGCATGCGCTAAGCATACGAAGACCCAGCAGAGATCCACAGGCGGTGCCGACGAGGCACGCGTCTCATCAGCGATGACCCCTGGCGATGCCGACGAGGCATGCGCTAAGCATACGAAGACCAAGCAGAGATCCACGGGCGGTGCCGACGAGGCATGCGTCCCATCAACGACGACCCCAGGCGGTGCCGACGAGGCATGCGCTAAGCATTCGAAGACCAAGCAGAGATCCACGGGCGGTGCCGACGAGGCATGCGTCCCATCAACGACGACCCCAGGCGGTGCTGACGAAGCATGCGCCAAGCATTCGAAGACCCAGCAGAGATCCACAGGCGGTGCCGACGAGGCACGCGTCTCATCAGCGATGACCCCTGGCGATGCCGACGAGGCATGCGCTAAGCATACAAAGACCCAGCAGAGATCCACAGGCGGTGCCGACGAGGCACGCGTCTCATCAGCGATGACCCCAGGCGATGCCGACGAGGCATGCGCTAAGCATACGAAGACCCAGCAGAGATCCACAGGCGGTGCCGACGAGGCACGCGTCTCATCAGCGATGACCCCTGGCGATGCCGACGAGGCATGCGCTAAGCATACGAAGACCAAGCAGAGATCCACGGGCGGTGCCGACGAGGCATGCGTCCCATCAACGACGACCCCAGGCGGTGCTGACGAAGCATGCGCCAAGCATTCGAAGACCCAGCAGAGATCCACAGGCGGTGCCGACGAGGCACGCGTCTCATCAGCGATGACCCCTGGCGATGCCGACGAGGCATGCGCTAAGCATACGAAGACCAAGCAGAGATCCACGGGCGGTGCCGACGAGGCATGCGTCCCATCAACGACGACCCCAGGCGGTGCCGACGAGGCATGCGCTAAGCATTCGACGACCAAGCAGAGATCCACAGGCGGTGCCGACGAGGCACGCGTCTCATCAGCGATGACCCCTGGCGATGCCGACGAGGCATGCGCTAAGCATACGAAGACCAAGCAGAGATCCACGGGCGGTGCCGACGAGGCATGCGTCCCATCAACGACGACCCCAGGCGGTGCCGACGAGGCATGCGTCCCATCAACGACGACCCCAGGCGGTGCCGACGAGGCATGCGCTAAGCATTCTAAGAACTGATGAAATAAGTATATGGTGGTCTCGTCGGCAAAATTATTCCCTTAGCTTAATGCTTCGGCTGCATACGAGACCACAAAACGTAATGCATCGTAAAGATAAGGGAATAATCGAACGAGCTTCAGCTGCCGACGAGACCACCTATGTTCCTATCATCAGTACCATTTGGGTTGAAGTCGACTAGCGATTCAAGCCGAATGTCACCTTTGCGTCTTCAGAACCAGTTGAGAGTTTGAAGCATTAGAATAAGGTCTAACAATATAAAAACTATTGCATTCTCTGAGGAGCTTGTTTTGCTTTAAAAACTTTGGCACGCTTTAATTGCTGTTCTACTTGTCCGATCTTGCTGCGATTCAGTGGGATAATAGATAATAATAATAGATAGCGGCTATTACCACAAAAAATACAAATACTTGATAACTTTGGGTGCGTGGGGTGTATAGAAATCTGTGTGCCAAGTTTGGTTACTCTATCTCTTATGGTATCTGAAAAACCTTTGTTTATACAGACGTACAGGCGGTTTTTCGTTGGGGACGTGGCTTAATTTTGAAACAAACTTGAACTGCGTGGCGTATATAAAAGTCTTTGTGTGAAAGTTTGGTATCTCTATCCCTTATGGTCTCTGAGATCCTTTTGTTCATACAGCCGTGCAGACACACATGGCCATATCGTCTCGGCTATTGATGCTCAAGAATATATATATTTTATATGGTCGGAGATACCTCCATCTCCCTGTTACATACATTCCAACGAACACAATATACCCTTCTACTTATTTTTTAAGTAACAAGTATAAAAAAGAAATATATAATCTTCTTACATTTCAACATTTTTGAGTTTTTACAAAGTTTACCCTGAAAAATAAAACCAACTTTTTAATTTTGAAAATATGAATGTTATACATATATTTAAGGCTTATGCATAGTAATTTTTGGGTAATTATGAACAAATGTATGAGACTTAAAAAAAAACGGACCAAATTTGAACAATAAAAAATTTTGTTGTTGCCAATTTTGAAATTCATGAACGTAACCCTACATTTTGTACTGAATCCATGTTTCGCTTAACACAATTTCACTTAACACAAGGTTTTCTAGAAATGTAACCCCCGTGTTAAGCTAGGGCCAAGAGTATATGCATTCGAACTTCCGTAACTCAAACTTCTATAACTCGAATTTTTTCTAACTCGAACAAAATTGAGTGGCAATGGCGTTTAATGAGCAAACAATTCTGCTTCCATAACTCGAAAATCTCCATAAGTTGAACATTTTCTTTGGATAATGGTGTTAGTTAGGGAAGTGGTGTCGAGTTTGGGAACTTCGACTGTAGTTCATTTTGGAAAATAATGTAATATATTATTTTCATATACTATCCCACTTAATTACGGCAAGACCGGACAAATAGAACGGCAGTAATGACCTGTAATAATTTTTATAACATCCTTTTATATTGTGAGGCAGCATTCCGCTGACCCCACAATATTTACCTTTATGTCATGAAGCCACCTACATTTTTTACGGCACGGAGCCAATAGTTCGTAAGAACCGAACTATAATCGAGAACTAGTCATTCAGCGTGGAGCCGATAGTTCATTTCGATCTTTAGGTCATCGTCCACCTTTAGGACGATGATCCACATTTCGCTCATTTTGAAAGGGTGGCAACATTGCATAGCAGTATCGATATCAGGAGGGTTTGATATCGGCGATCGGCGGCCATCATGCGGCGGGAGCGTCACTTTTCTGGTGAGCTTGAAGTGTGCTGACGTGTTAGCGGACAAGGTCACTTTTCTGGTGGACCAAGTGCAGACGCATCGTGCGGAAAAATACAAAGTGCAGTGCAACAACAGGGTCAACGAGGGAAAACAACGTACAAGTGTGCGGTAAAAATACAAAGTGCAGTGCAAACAACAGGATCAACGAGGGAAAACAACGTACAAGTGTGCGGTGACAAGGGCAACAACGACTGCGGCGAGGGACAAAAAAGTGCAAGTGCAAGTGTGTGTGAGTGGCTGTGCGTTTTGGGAGAGACGCCGTTGTCCGGCAAAACAGCACGCCGTCTCGGCACGTAAGTGCGTGTGTGTTTGCTTGGTGTCAGGCGCCGCTGCCGCTACACCGACAGCAACAGGAACCACCACCGCACCACAACCACCCTGTGCGTGTGTTTGTAGAGACGGTATCAGGAGAGGCACAGTGGCTGGTGCTGCCACGAGGGAGAAAAATATCTAAGTAAAACCACGCCCCTAGGGCAACTTTGATCTGCGGTAAGCGTTTGTAAATTCGTAGATAACCTGACCTTTTCGCATCGGGAACAACAAAAGAAAAATCCCCATGCGATTCCCCTGCCTTACTTTTCTAGAAAGAATAAAATTTATAACGATGCGTGCAAATATTTTCTATTCCTGGGTTTAGGGGATTTCAGGTGGCAGAACAATGGAGCACGACCTGGCCGGGATCGGGCAGGGTGGTCGCGGCATCATGGCGAGATTATAAAGGGCATTGCCCCTACGTCTCCCGTGATAGTCCTACCACCCTGCAGGATCTTGGCCAGCACTCGGAGGCATCCGGTCCAGAGCTTAGTCTGACATGGCGCCAGGGGTGTCGTGGTCGGGACAATAAAGGGCGTTGCCCCTACGTCCCTCCACGGTCGCCTCCTGGTACCGGTCGGACTGGGACCTGGCTCGGATGCAACGGGTGTGTGCCCTGCCGGGAGGTTCAATGGGGTGTCTCCACGGACTCGAGTCTGGGGGATCCTCCCTTGCGCCCGACGGTAGGCTTCGGTAGGACCACTGGGCCAGCCTTCGGAGGAGTCCGGTCCGGAGCCCGGCCTGACATGGCGCTGGGGGTGTCGTGGTCGGGACAATAAAGGGCGTTGCCCCTACGTCCCTCCACGATCATCCTTGGTACCGGTCGGACCGGGACCTGGGCCGGATGCAGCGTGCGTGCCCTGCCGGGAGGCTCAATGGGGTGTCTCCACGGACTCAAGTCTGGGGGATCCTCCCTTGCGCCCGACGGTAGGGTACCGCGCCCATCTGGGCCAACCAGTGGTGATAGGGCAAATACAAATAGGGAACTATGCCGATCCTTACGAGAGCGCACGTATACCCTCTTGCGCTCCCGTAGCTCCTCTAGTTGTTCCAGAAATTTACAAATTTTCTGTAAATGGCCCTGGACAGACTGAGACGTCGACCTCGGCTGGAAAAGCTTCGTTACAGATGGCGCCCGAGCAGGGACACTGGAGACAGAATTATCCATCATGAGCATAAAGATCGGCATTTTTTAATTTTTTTTTGCTATAGACCAGAGATACCAAAGCCACGCCCCGCACGCATCGTTAATATTTTTTTCTTAGCTCAGATTTAGTTATATGGCTACTTGGAGCATAGATAGGGAGCCGCCAGAAAAGTCAGAACCACCCCGATCTCGTCCAGAAAAGACCCAGAAAGGTCCAAGACGCAGCACGACGCCAACAAAAGAAATTTCCTATGTAGCTACGGGGAAACATTAAATCCCGTAGAGAGATCATCCGAGCACGCAACCAGAATTTCTTTTGACCCAATAGGTATATTTTTTATATAGCCACGTGCTCGGCGTTTTCGTTTGGGGATCGCATCTTGGGGCATATATTTTTTTGGTTGTTTCCATCGAAAACGAAGGAGCAGAGCGACAAATACAACGGCAGCAAAGAAGCAGCAAGTATAACGCGGCTACAAAGCTACATCGCGGGCTATAAACGCGAGCAGAGCTACCAGCGAACTCTGTCGCTACAAGGACGGGCAGAGCTACAAACGCGAGCTCTGGCGTCACAAGAGCGAGCAGAGCGACAAGCGAGCTCTGTCGCTACAAGGACGGGCAGAGCTACAAACGCGAGCTCTGGCGTCACAAGAGCGAGCAGAGCTACAAGCGAGCTCTGTCGCTACAAGGGCGGGCAGAACTACATACGCGAGTTCCGGCGCCACAAAACCCCGCGAGCAGAATTTTTCAAAGAGAATTCTGCCGCTACACGTCGGGCAGCGCAGCCAACAACCTCTGCCGACGTCGACGCTTGCGAGCATAGGCATAAAAGCGTCACGCGAGGACAACGAGGGGAAAGTTACGCATAGATCCTCAACGCGATCGGATCGACATAGCTAAGCCAAAGTAACACTTACGTACGGACATTCAAAGCGATCAGTGATACACAGTTACACAAAGCAACAGAAGTCCCCTCGGGGGGGACTTCTTATAGCAAGCCACGCTCAAGAAACATCTCCAACAATTTCGCACGGGCGGTTTCACGCTACGCTCTTCGAACAACCATCGAACAATTTTGCTCGGGCTTCGACAAAATTTTGGTGGATCCATTATCCGCGCCAAAACGACGAGGCACGCGTCTCATCAGCGATGACCCCAGGCGATGCCGACGAGGCATGCGCTAAGCATACGAAGACCCAGCAGAGATCCACAGGCGGTGCCGACGAGGCACGCGTCTCATCAGCGATGACCCCTGGCGATGCCGACGAGGCATGCGCTAAGCATACGAAGACCAAGCAGAGATCCACGGGCGGTGCCGACGAGGCATGCGTCCCATCAACGACGACCCCAGGCGGTGCCGACGAGGCATGCGCTAAGCATTCGAAGACTAAGCAGAGATCCACGGGCGGTGCCGACGAGGCACGCGTCTCATCAGCGATGACCCCAGGCAATGCCGACGAGGCATGCGCTAAGCATACGAAGACCCAGCAGAGATCCACGGGCGGTGCCGACGAGGCATGCGTCCCATCAACGACGACCCCAGGCGGTGCCGACGAGGCATGCGCTAAGCATTCGAAGACCAAGCAGAGATCCACGGGCGGTGCCGACGAGGCATGCGTCCCATCAACGACGACCCCAGGCGGTGCCGACGAGGCATGCGCCAAGCATTCGAAGACCAAGCAGAGATCCACGGGCGGTGCCGACGAGGCATGCGTCCCATCAACGACGACCCCAGGCGGTGCCGACGAGGCATGCGTCCCATCAACGACGACCCCAGGCGGTGCCGACGAGGCATGCGCTAAGCATTCGAAGACCAAGCAGAGATCCACGGGCGGTGCCGACGAGGCATGCGTCTCATCAGCGATGACCCCAGGCGATGCCGACGAGGCATGCGCTAAGCATACGAAGACCCAGCAGAGATCCACAGGCGGTGCCGACGAGGCACGCGTCTCATCAGCGATGACCCCTGGCGATGCCGACGAGGCATGCGCTAAGCATACGAAGACCAAGCAGAGATCCACGGGCGGTGCCGACGAGGCATGCGTCCCATCAACGACGACCCCAGGCGGTGCTGACGAAGCATGCGCCAAGCATTCGAAGACCCAGCAGAGATCCACAGGCGGTGCCGACGAGGCACGCGTCTCATCAGCGATGACCCCTGGCGATGCCGACGAGGCATGCGCTAAGCATACGAAGACCAAGCAGAGATCCACGGGCGGTGCCGACGAGGCATGCGTCCCATCAACGACGACCCCAGGCGGTGCCGACGAGGCATGCGCTAAGCATTCGACGACCAAGCAGAGATCCACGGGCGGTGCCGACGAGGCACGCGTCTCATCAGCGATGACCCCAGGCAATGCCGACGAGGCATGCGCTAAGCATACGAAGACCCAGCAGAGATCCACGGGCGGTGCCGACGAGGCATGCGTCCCATCAACGACGACCCCAGGCGGTGCCGACGAGGCATGCGCTAAGCATTCGAAGACCAAGCAGAGATCCACGGGCGGTGCCGACGAGGCATGCGTCCCATCAACGACGACCCCAGGCGGTGCCGACGAGGCATGCGCCAAGCATTCGAAGACCAAGCAGAGATCCACGGGCGGTGCCGACGAGGCATGCGTCCCATCAACGACGACCCCAGGCGGTGCCGACGAGGCATGCGTCCCATCAACGACGACCCCAGGCGGTGCCGACGAGGCATGCGCTAAGCATTCGAAGACCAAGCAGAGATCCACGGGCGGTGCCGACGAGGCATGCGTCTCATCAGCGATGACCCCAGGCGATGCCGACGAGGCATGCGCTAAGCATACGAAGACCCAGCAGAGATCCACAGGCGGTGCCGACGAGGCACGCGTCTCATCAGCGATGACCCCTGGCGATGCCGACGAGGCATGCGCTAAGCATACGAAGACCAAGCAGAGATCCACGGGCGGTGCCGACGAGGCATGCGTCCCATCAACGACGACCCCAGGCGGTGCTGACGAAGCATGCGCCAAGCATTCGAAGACCCAGCAGAGATCCACAGGCGGTGCCGACGAGGCACGCGTCTCATCAGCGATGACCCCTGGCGATGCCGACGAGGCATGCGCTAAGCATACGAAGACCAAGCAGAGATCCACGGGCGGTGCCGACGAGGCATGCGTCCCATCAACGACGACCCCAGGCGGTGCCGACGAGGCATGCGCTAAGCATTCGACGACCAAGCAGAGATCCACAGGCGGTGCCGACGAGGCACGCGTCTCATCAGCGATGACCCCTGGCGATGCCGACGAGGCATGCGCTAAGCATACGAAGACCAAGCAGAGATCCACGGGCGGTGCCGACGAGGCATGCGTCCCATCAACGACGACCCCAGGCGGTGCCGACGAGGCATGCGTCCCATCAACGACGACCCCAGGCGGTGCCGACGAGGCATGCGCTAAGCATTCGAAGACCAAGCAGAGATCCACGGGCGGTGCCGACGAGGCATGCGTCTCATCAGCGATGACCTCTGGCGATGCCGACGAGGCATGCGCTAAGCATACGAAGACCAAGCAGAGATCCACGGGCGGTGCCGACGAGGCATGCGTCCCATCAACGACGACCCCAGGCGGTGCCGACGAGGCATGCGTCCCATCAACGACGACCCCAGGCGGTGCCGACGGGGCATGCGCTAAGCATTCGAAGACCAAGGAGAGATCCACGGGCGGTGCCGACGAGGCATGCGTCCCATCAACGACGACCCCAGGCGGTGCCGACGAGGCATGCGCTAAGCATTCGAAGACCAAGCAGAGATCCACGGGCGGTGCCGACGAGGCACGCGTCTCATCAGCGATGACCCCTGGCGATGCCGACGAGGCATGCGCTAAGCATACGAAGACCCTGCAGAGATCCACAGGCGGTGCCGACGAGGCACGCGTCTCATCAACGACGACCCCAGGCGGTGCCGACGAGGCATGCGCCAAGCATTCGAAGACCAAGCAGAGATCCACGTGCGGTGCCGACGAGGCATGCGTCCCATCAACGACGACCCCAGGCGGTGCCGACGAGGCATGCGTCCCATCAACGACGACCCCAGGCGGTGCCGACGAGGCATGCGCTAAGCATTCGAAGACCAAGCAGAGATCCACGGGCGGTGCCGACGAGGCATGCGTCCCATCAACGACGACCCCAGGCGGTGCCGACGAGGCATGCGCTAAGCATTCGAAGACCAAGCAGAGATCCACGGGCGGTGCCGACGAGGCATGCGTCCCATCAACGACGACCCCAGGTGGTGCTGACGAAGCATGCGCTAAGCATTCGAAGACCAAGCAGAGATCCACGGGCGGTGCCGACGAGGCATGCGTCCCATCAACGACGACCCCAGGCGGTGCTGACGAAGCATGCGCCAAGCATTCGAAGACCAAGCAGAGATCCACGGGCGGTGCCGACGAGGCATGCGTCCCATCAACGACGACACCAGGCGGTGCCGACGAGGCATGCGCTAAGCATTCGAAGACCAAGCAGAGATCCACGGGCGGTGCCGACGAGGCATGCGTCCCATCAACGACGACCCCAGGCGGTGCCGACGAGGCATGCGTCCCATCAACGACGACCCCAGGCGGTGCCGACGAGGCATGCGCCAAGCATTCGAAGACCAAGCAGAGATCCACGGGCGGTGCCGACGAGGCATGCGCTAAGCATTCGAAGACCAAGCAGAGATCCACGGGCGGTGCCGACGAGGCATGCGTACCATCAACGACGACCCCAGGCGGTGCTGACGAAGCATGCGCTAAGCATTCGAAGACCAAGCAGAGATCCACGGGCGGTGCCGACGAGGCATGCGTCCCATCAACGACGACCCCAGGCGGTGCTGACGAAGCATGCGCCAAGCATTCGAAGACCCAGCAGAGATCCACAGGCGGTGCCGACGAGGCACGCGTCTCATCAGCGATGACCCCTGGCGATGCCGACGAGGCATGCGCTAAGCATACAAAGACCCAGCAGAGATCCACAGGCGGTGCCGACGAGGCACGCGTCTCATCAGCGATGACCCCAGGCGATGCCGACGAGGCATGCGCTAAGCATACGAAGACCCAGCAGAGATCCACAGGCGGTGCCGACGAGGCACGCGTCTCATCAGCGATGACCCCTGGCGATGCCGACGAGGCATGCGCTAAGCATACGAAGACCAAGCAGAGATCCACGGGCGGTGCCGACGAGGCATGCGTCCCATCAACGACGACCCCAGGCGGTGCCGACGAGGCATGCGTCCCATCAACGACGACCCCAGGCGGTGCCGACGAGGCATGCGCTAAGCATTCGAAGACCAAGCAGAGATCCACGGGCGGTGCCGACGAGGCATGCGTCCCATCAACGACGACCCCAGGCGGTGCCGACGAGGCATGCGCTAAGCATTCGAAGACCAAGCAGAGATCCACGGGCGGTGCCGACGAGGCATGCGTCCCATCAACGACGACCCCAGGTGGTGCTGACGAAGCATGCGCTAAGCATTCGAAGACCAAGCAGAGATCCACGGGCGGTGCCGACGAGGCATGCGTCCCATCAACGACGACCCCAGGCGGTGCTGACGAAGCATGCGCCAAGCATTCGAAGACCAAGCAGAGATCCACGGGCGGTGCCGACGAGGCATGCGTCCCATCAACGACGACACCAGGCGGTGCCGACGAGGCATGCGCTAAGCATTCGAAGACCAAGCAGAGATCCACGGGCGGTGCCGACGAGGCATGCGTCCCATCAACGACGACCCCAGGCGGTGCCGACGAGGGATGCGTCCCATCAACGACGACCCCAGGCGGTGCCGACGAGGCATGCGCCAAGCATTCGAAGACCAAGCAGAGATCCACGGGCGGTGCCGACGAGGCATGCGTCCCATCAACGACGACCCCAGGCGGTGCCGACGAGGCATGCGCCAAGCATTCGAAGACCAAGCAGAGATCCACGGGCGGTGCCGACGAGGCATGCGTCCCATCAACGACGACCCCAGGCAATGCCGACGAGGCATGCGCCAAGCATTCGAAGACCAAGCAGAGATCCACGGGCGGTGCCGACGAGGCATGCGTCCCATCAACGACGACCCCAGGCGGTGCCGACGAGGCATGCGCTAAGCATACGAAGACCAAGCAGAGATCCACAGGCGGTGCCGAAGAGGCATGCGTCTTATCAGCGAAGACCCCAGGCGATGCCGACGAGGCATGCGTCAACGACAGGACGATGACTGCGACCACGGGCGGTTCCGGAGAAGTCGGCGTCTTCCCGACCGCGACCACGGGCAGTGCTACGGAGCAAAAGGCCAACGAAACCCAGGAAGATGTCCAGCGATGTTCATGGGGGCCACTTGAAGATGGCGTGCCATCTCAACGTCCCCACCCCTTCGGGGGAAACATCCTAATGACTACCGAGACCCAGACTGCGACCACGGGCATTACACAAGAGACGGAGGAGCATTCCCAGCTATGTTCACGAGGTTTTCGTTTTCTCCCCCGAAGTAAAGGGGGGGTGTGAGGCAGCATTCCGCTGACCCCACAATATTTACCTTTATGTCATGAAGCCACCTACATTTTTTACGGCACGGAGCCAATAGTTCGTAAGAACCGAACTATAATCGAGAACTAGTCATTCAGCGTGGAGCCGATAGTTCATTTCGATCTTTAGGTCATCGTCCACCTTTAGGACGATGATCCACATTTCGCTCATTTTGAAAGGGTGGCAACATTGCATAGCAGTATCGATATCAGGAGGGTTTGATATCGGCGATCGGCGGCCATCATGCGGCGGGAGCGTCACTTTTCTGGTGAGCTTGAAGTGTGCAGAAGTGTTGGCGGACAAGGTCACTTTTCTGGTGGACCGAGGGAAAACAACGTACAAGTGTGCGGTGACAAGGGCAACAACGACTGCGGCGAGGGACAAAAAAGTGCAAGTGCAAGTGTGTGTGAGTGGCTGTGCGTTTTGGGAGAGTGTGCGTGTGTGTTTGCTTGGTGTCAGCCGCCGCTGCCGCTACACCGACAGCAACAGGAACCACCACCGCACCACAACCACCCTGTGCGTGTGTTTGTAGAGACGGTATCAGGAGAGGCACAGTGGCTGGTGCTGCCACGAGGGAGAAAAATATCTAAGTAAAACCACGCCCCTAGGGCAACTTTGATCTGCGGTAAGCGTTTGTAAATTCGTAGATAACCTGACCTTTTCGCATCGGGAACAACAAAAGAAAAATCCCCATGCGCTGCGATTCCCCTGCCTTACTTTTCTAGAAAGAATAAAATTTATAACGATGCGTGCAAATATTTTCTATTCCTGGGTTTAGGGGATTTCAGGTGGCAGAACAATGGAGCACGACCTGGCCGGGATCGGGCAGGGTGGTCGCGGCATCATGGCGAGATTATAAAGGGCATTGCCCCTACGTCTCCCGTGATAGTCCTACCACCCTGCAGGATCTTGGCCAGCACTCGGAGGCATCCGGTCCAGAGCTTAGTCTGACATGGCGCCAGGGGTGTCGTGGTCGGGACAATAAAGGGCGTTGCCCCTACGTCCCTCCACGGTCGCCTCCTGGTACCGGTCGGACTGGGACCTGGCTCGGATGCAACGGGTGTGTGCCCTGCCGGGAGGTTCAATGGGGTGTCTCCACGGACTCGAGTCTGGGGGATCCTCCCTTGCGCCCGACGGTAGGCTTCGGTAGGACCACTGGGCCAGCCTTCGGAGGAGTCCGGTCCGGAGCCCGGCCTGACACGGCGCTGGGGGTGTCGTGGTCGGGACAATAAAGGCCGTTGCCCCTACGTCCCTCCACGGTCATCCTTGGTACCGGTCGGACCGGGACCTGGGCCGGATGCAGCGTGCGTGACCTGCCGGGAGGCTCAATGGGGTGTCTCCACGGACTCAAGTCTGGGGGATCCTCCCTTGCGCCCGACGGTAGGGTACCGCGCCCATCTGGGCCAACCAGTGGTGATAGGGCAAATACAAATAGGGAACTATGCCGATCCTTACGAGAGCGCACGTATACCCTCTTGCGCTCCCGTAGCTCCTCTAGTTGTTCCAGAAATTTACAAATTTTCTGTAAATGGAAAAGCTTCGTTACAATATATATTGAAATAAGTAACGCTTATTCTTTAGTCAGGATCTCGGCTTGTTTGTTTCTTAATTTGGATCCCTATCCCTATCTTCTTGTCTATTCAAAAAACTTAAATAGCAGGAGAATTATTTTCAAAGTTCATCGAACTCAGCCAGATACTCGTCGCTGGTCAGCATTCTGCATACTGAAATACCCGAAGTCACGAAGTCCTTGCGACTAGTTTATTGGTGGTCCGATGAGACGCCACGCACAGTGGCGCCATTTCTCATTTTGCGTTGCAATAAATTATGTTTGAGCCATTGAAAATATTTAATAAATTTAAAAAAACCTTTACAAGACGTGAAATTGTTTTTCACACAAGGTGATAGACCCACTGGATAATTCAGGTTTATCGGTCAAAGTTGGCATGTATTCTGTGTCGGACACCCCGTAATTACTATGGAAAAGCAAGGACTCCTAAAAATTCAAAAATATTAGCTCACTCGACGTCCTTGCAGTGGCAGCTATATGATATAGTAAGCCGATTAAAACTGGTAAGGATGTATATGACTAACTTAAATGACTATTCTGTTAGTTTGGTAAAAATATCTTATAAAACAAAAAATGTTCTAACTAAAAATTGATTATTGACCGATATATGATATAGTGGTCCGATAAAAAAAAATTTTATCTGCTTGCAATATAGAAGAAACTACATACCAAGTTTGGTGTCTTCAGCTCTTATAGTCTCTGAAATCTCTGTATGAACATACAGACGGACATGGCTATATTGACTCGGCTATTGATGCTAATCAAGATTATTTCTTCCACGCCCTATTCTGCGTGCTAATCACATTTTTTTAAAACTTACCTAATATATCCCTGTACTTTTTTTTAAGTACGGGGCTTAAAACTATTTTTGTTTGCTCGAAATATACATTTTAATCTTAATTCATTTTTTTAAACATCATTATTTCATATATTAAATGGCCTAATTACCCTTATTACAACTATTTGGTTTTGCTCTGCGCTCTTATTCTTCTTCTTCTATGACCATTTTATTGCGAGCTTTCATCAGTTTTTGTACTGCAGCCAGCCGTAGGGAAATTCGGTTAAATTTATCTAGAGTGTAGCGTGATCACACTAATATTCAACATACCCAACTAATGTAAGGGTATATCAAATCAAATATACTACAAACCCATTTAGCGACACTTTGTTGCTAAGCATAACACAAGCCAAAGTACATTTGAAATATGATCGTCCACTTATGAGTGGCCTGACCGCGGCACAGAATATGCAACGTCTGCATATTCGGCCGCATACCATTCCTTTGTCTTGCGTTATGTATATACTCAATGTATATGCCATAAGTGTATACATATATGCATACGATCACTACATGCTCCCGCTCTGCCGCTGTACTCAGCGACAGAGACATATATGTAAAACTCCAATGTTAGACTTAAGTATAATGAAACAGTTGAACGACAAGACAGTCGAATAAATCCAATCAACGTCACTAGACGTTGAACATCGAAATACACAAATAAACCTAAAAACACTATGTCTTTTGATTATTAACAACTTCATTTAATTACATGGCGACCGTGACATGTGCGATGACCACTTCATTTAATTACATGGCGACCGTGACAAGTGACTAAGTTTGACAAGTGACGAGTTCAAAGTTCATAAAAACTAGTAAAAATGAAAAAAAAAAAAAAAAAAAAATTTAAGTGCATAAGTGGTGTGATAAATCAAAATTAATGTGAAACGGACAAACAAAAATTCAACAAACTAAGAACACAAAAAAAAATGCGCTAAACGAAAACAAAATTAAATTGAAAAGATTGTAAATAATTCAAAAAAAATTTTCAGAAAATTTTCCAATATGGGTTGGTTCGGCAGTGACGACAGTCAAACAAAATAAATGATAATGTTCAATTCAAAAAAAAAAATGATAGAAACTTTAATAGAGAGATTTTATGAAGAAAATCCAAATTTTCGTATGCAAACCATACATATTTTACCATATTTTACATACATATTTTAATATATTTTAAAAGGTCATCCTGTACTAGGGATATATTATATTATAAAAAAAAAAAAAAAAAATTCATAATAATTTTTCTTATTGAATTAACATAAAAATGGCTGACAGCCCATCAAATTTAAAAAAAAAAAATATATATATATATTAAAATATATAAAATATATAAAATATAGTATTATATATATATATATATATATATATATAATAATAATATAATATATATATATCATCTTGTTGTAGTGTGTTAACCTGAGCGAAGTTTTTGGTTCCAAATTATCATAAAATGTTTTCCTTTAAACGAAATATAAAACTTCAATTGAAATAATAAAATTCAATTTAAAAAAAAAAATTGTTCGTCTTGTAAAAAAAAAATTAAGATCATAATCTTAGTCACTACAAGATTAAAAAGTAGACAATTCCTGCAGGAAACTAATACAATAAAAAACAAAAGTATTGCCAAGGCAAGCTTTTGTAATGCTTCCAAGCCCAATGTACATTATGTACGAATAATAGTAGTGACCTTGCAATTAACAATGATTAATTGCAAGCATTGAGATAAATTATATGAGTGTATATTAATGCGAGAATGACTTAGGTCAGTTCATGCAAGGCTTAATTAAAGGCCGGTATATACGATTATTGAGACTCAAAGAGGCACCGTGCAAGAAGATCCTTGAATCAGTTCAAGAGATAACTTCTATAAATATGGGCAAAATATAATGTATTTTAAAAAGAGTAGCGCTACTCAGCCGGTGACCCAATAGAGAAGCATAGTCTACATTCACAATGATGAACAGTAATATTAAAACTCCAAATAATTAAAAATATTTTAAATTTCATAAAAGCATCAATTCAGAAAATTCATAGATACATGGCCTGATCAACCATGTAACATGATACCCGAAAATATTCATGAAACAAAAATGTTAAATAAAGAGGTCTAACATATAACTACATTCTAATACAATTTGAAATGTAAAACAAATATATATATTTATATATAACCAATTTCAATTAATAATTTTTTATTTTCCTAAATATTTTTTTATTAATCAATCTTTATTTTTTCATTATTCAATTATTTTTATTTTTTTTATTATTATTACTCAATTTTATTACTCATATATAATTAATTTCATTTAATTACATGGCTATTACATGGCCTATTTTTTTAAAAAAGTAATCGGATCACTTACAAATTTTTTTTATTTTATATCAAAATGATATCCTACACATTCGGCTGTCTGTGAAATTTTTTGATTTTCACTTATTGTTGTTGTTAGTGTTTTTTTTTTATGTATTTATAATCTCTTTATTTCTTTGAGTTTTTTTTTAATCAAATTTTTATAACTTGCCGCACACGTCTACCTGCTGTTGTTAAATTTTATTAATATTTTGATATATGTATATATATATATACAAGAATATTTTATTTCAGCTCACTTATTGTTTTGAAATGTAACGATTTAATAATTTAATATTACTTTGAGAGCAGCTTTGTAGATTCCGCACAACGAAAAGAACTCTAACGACGACTGTCTCGGATTCTAAACTGAAATCAACTAATCAATCAATTAATTTCATTTATTCAATTTTTTTCTCTTCATATCTTATTCTTTTTTTATCAACTCTATTTCTTTAATATATTCAATTCTATATATTCCTTTTATGTTATATATAAATTTTTTTTAAATTTTTATATATATGATTTTTATAAATCAATTTTATATTTTTAATCTTCTTTTATGAATTCAAGTTATATATATACATTTTATATACTTACTAGATTTTTTTTTTCCGTACAATCACCTTTTTATATATATCCAATTTTAAACCATTTTTATATATATTAAATTTCAAACTATATTCTCTAAAAAAAAAAAAAAAAAAAAAAAAAAAGTTTTTTTAAATATAACATGTATTTCACCCTATACACAGTTATAAATCACAAAAAAAAAAAAACAATCAGTACATAAGGATAGGTTAATATTGTTTAACGAATAGAACAAAAAGAATGGTTGGCCACCATATATATATATATACATACACAAAAAAAAAAATGTTTCCAAATTAAAATTCACATTAAAATTCACTTATTCACATTTTATATTCATTATATATTACAATATTCAACAATCTTTTCAATTGTAATTTAAAAAAAAAAAAATTCTTATAAAAAAAAAAAAAAAAAAAATCTAATTTTTATCCCAACTTACAAATTTATCTTACATATACTTATAATTTTTAAATAACTACATATAGAATATTACGTTATTCTTTTAAAAAGGGAGGTGTAGCGTGATCACACTAATATTCAACATACCCAACTAATGTAAGGGTATATCAAATCAAATATACTACAAACCCATTTAGCGACACTTTGTTGCTAAGCATAACACAAGCCAAAGTACATTTGAAATATGATCGTCCACTTATGAGTGGCCTGACCGCGGCACAGAATATGCAACGTCTGCATATTCGGCCGCATACCATTCCTTTGTCTTGCGTTATGTATATACTCAATGTATATGCCATAAGTGTATACATATATGCATACGATCACTACATGCTCCCGCTCTGCCGCTGTACTCAGCGACAGAGACATATATGTAAAACTCCAATGTTAGACTTAAGTATAATGAAACAGTTGAACGACAAGACAGTCGAATAAATCCAATCAACGTCACTAGACGTTGAACATCGAAATACACAAATAAACCTAAAAACACTATGTCTTTTGATTATTAACAACTTCATTTAATTACAAGAGAATTGATTGCTAAAGACTCCTGTAATAGTGGAATGATTTCCATTGTTAGTTATCTTTCATTAAAATTAAAAAAATAGCCAAACTTAAAGCATTGCTGATACATTTGGAAATTTGTTCCGTTTTAATACATACTTTAAAGATGAAAACAAGTGGAAAAGGCTATAGTCCAGATCCCGACCATAAGATACCCGTTACTTATTTTAATACATATAAAAGTACTTTAAGGAAATTACTTGATTACTTTGAAAACATTAAGTCGCCATAACTGCCGTTCTACTTGTCTGATCTTGATGCGATTCATTGGGATAAAAGAAAATATTTCTAGATAACGATAATTACCATACAAACTGACGGATAGACACATGGCTTTATCGACACGGCTTTTGATGCTGATCAAGAATATGTATACTTTATAGGGTCGGAGATGCCTCCTTCTCTCTGTTACATACATTCAAACGAACACAATATACCCTTTCACTTATTTTTTAATTAACGGGAATAAAAACATAAGGATTTGTCGCCAAACTTGACTCTTAATCAGTTTTTAAGTATTTAGTTTTTGTAAAATAAAAGTTTTGTGGTCTTTGAGAATTTATATATCAAATGTATTAATTGTATTTACATTGAACGCATAACAAAAAAAATTTTGGCCACGACCTTCGGCTTGCGACCCCAGTGTGCTACGTTCAATGCAATGAAACTGAGGCTCATTTTCAAAAGTTGTTCGCATATATTTTACGCAATTTAATGCAGCTGATAATAAAATGTGCACAGCGCGCCAGATATACATGCATATCTATATATATTTTTGGGGTTTTATTTTTTGTGTCATGGCGCAATGGACATTATTCATAGGCTTAAAAGTGTTTAATAGAATGTTGAGAGGGGTGCGCCCTAATAAGTCGAGTACGAGTATGTAAATGGTAAGGGAAGACTGAGCCTGTTACCCAATACTGTTGCAAATTGCAGTCACAAGCAGACCAGAATTCATTGGAGGCCAGCACAGGACATCGCAGGACATTTAAGGACCATGGCTTCCTCCAGCCTGCGTCAGAATTTATGTGTCTTGCGTGACCTTCGTGCGTTTCTGTGTGATAAATCAATTTCATTGCAATTTGTAATTGTGTAAAATGTATTTTCAATTTGCGCGATTGCAGCATTACACCCAGAAAACAGAGAGTGATATAGATAAACAGACATTAAAAGGAGAATGAGAGAGGGAGATGCGTTTGCGGAAATGCATGATTTTGGTCACATTTCCAATTGTCAATGAGATTTCAAATTTTATAAGATTTATGCGTGTTGTCCGAGCCGCACGCATACAATAACATTGCGTTCGTTCTGTCAAGCAATTTCTATCCCATTATGTATGCTCCAAAACTATGTGTCTGAGTGTGTGTGTGTGTGTAGATTGGGGTGTTTGTAAATTTTAGCTTTTGGTCTCATGATTTATGTATGCTTCTAGACTGAGGGACTGGGCTAATTGCATTTGGTTTAATTTGACTTGAGAAATTCTATAACTTCAATTGAATAGTTATTGCGTTATATCTTATTACACTATTAAACAAAACTAATTTTTATATGTTATAAGAAACTAAACAGAGAAAATTTCGTGGTACGGTGCTAGACCCAGACCCTTGACTACGAAGAGTGTTTCACATTTGCACCTGTAAATATAATAAAAAGCTCGATAAAATGTAATTATTTCAATCGAAATTTAGTAATTTTGGCATATTTTAGTGTTAAAGTTTTGACAACATTTGTTTAGTGACGTCACGACACTAAGACATTTGATTGATTGTAGGAAAATTTAACCGACAACAATGAAACCAACAAATTTATTGGCAAGTCTAAATAACAAAAAATTAACGGTATTTTCATATTTATAAGCATATATACGGTAAATATTAGATGCATCGAATAAAAATAAACAAAAAAAACACTGGGGAAGTTTCCAGATTTGAACCGGCAGCATTTGCACATTGATCGTCAACTCTAGCATCTAGACTACCAGGAAACTCAAACATAATACAACGAAATTATAAAACTGAATTACAAAATTCCTGAGCAAGACTGAAATCTACAGGTATGCTCACGATATCAGTGTTTTACATTTGCTCCCTGCAATGACGCAGGGAACACCCTAAGAGAATTATGGAAATTGATGAACATTATTCAGGGTTAACAATAGTCAATTGTGAAATAAATTAATATTGATTACGATTTAATATAAAAACTTGTTCAGCAGAAATTGTACAGTTGTTAAAGCCCCGGTCAGACGAGCGATTTTTCACCGAGACTTTTTGCAGAAAAGCTGTCAGTTAAGTGAACACACAAAATTTTACAAGGTCGGTTTTTGACCGACGCTCACCGATGAAAATAGAACGCGTCCTATTTCATCGGTTTTTTGCGTTGGGCAACTCAAGTCACTGAAATGCATACAGAAATAATAGAGTGTTAACCGATGGGATTTTTGTGTGCCAATATTGTGAATGTTAAAATTTACCGTCGGTGAAAAAGTGTCGGTGAAATAACGCTCGTCTGACCGGGGCTTAAACATTTGAATAAAGACAAACATTGTTCCCATTGAGGTAGCCCCTTTAATACACATGTATTACACTTTAAGCGTTGGTATTCTGATAACAAACTCTGAAAACAAGTTTAATTATTCTTTAAGACGCTTAAGCTTACGTCAGACGGGGACTTTTGACCGACCCTTTTTCATCGACGGTAAATATAACCGGTTAATTTATCATAAAATCCTGCAACGCTGTATTATTTCTGTATGCATTTAAGTCACATGAATTAACCGACTCAATTTCCATCTGTTAGCGTCGGTTTTTTCAAGACGCTTTAAAATTTTGTGTGCTCATACGACACCGAAAAGTGTCAGTGATTTAATTTCTGTTGCCTTTTCTCGTCAATTAAGATTCTTATTTCTTATCATCGGATATATAGTACGTCATTTTTATGCATTATATTAATATATGCAATCCAATTTAGTCAACTAAAACTAATGCTTTTAACGGTTATGCTTCTAAACCAAATACAAAATGACTGAAATTCAAACATAAATATTTCGTTTACAAAACGTTTTATTTAATCTGCATCATTAATCAAAGAGCAAGTGCTTTAATTATGCAATGTAAGAGCATTATATGAATTCAAATTTCATCCAAATTCAGGAAAAGTTAATTTAGTCTATGCATATAGATAAAATCGATAAACCTTGTGTGTGCGTAAGCGGCCTAAATAAATTAAATACCTGTAATGCGAGTAAATAAACAAAAGCTTCTGTCAGTTGCAGCACTGAAATTACTCAACTCTAATTAACAAATTTTGTGCACGCCATTGCCTTAAAATAAACTTTGCACAAATTAAAAACAATTAAAATAATTATACATAATCATAAACTCATAATGATTGCACACAGCAAAATGCCAATAACAAATTTAGGCATAGAATGACAGATAACTTTCTACATAAGTTTTTCATAATTTTAAAATATTTCGATTAAAATCAGTTTGACAGAAAAAGGAAACAATTAATAATAATGATATAAAACCATATGGTTGCCGTTATTTGAAATCAAACGTGCATTCAAATGCAAGGTGCGAAAAATATGCAAATATAAGCTATACTTCAACATTAACAACTTCCCTGATAAAATTCGATTTATTTTCATTATTGGACATTTATGTGCAAATAAGCCAATGCTGCCTTCGTGCCATATAGCAAAGACTTCAGTGTAAAAATTTGCGGGGTTCGACACATAAAAAGTGTAACGGTCGCTTTTTGGATAATATATTATTTATTTAGTTTTTATTTATTTATTTGATATAAGAAAATCCCATATTTTTCACTTCCAGCCCCAAAGTAGGCAACATTATTATTTATATGGTATGCAATGGCTTGGCCACTGGCCGAAAGCGTTGCCATGTGCTAACTTTGTTCACCACCCTCAAGACCTTCTGAACCGAGTCTTGACATGAAAATCGACGAAAAATTTTTGACGATCTCCCCTGTATTACCCCTTAAACTTTCCCCTATAAGTTATATTTAATTCATTGTTGTATGAGTATTTTCTTGCTTCATAATTTTAGCAATGAGGACAACACGGCAGCAAACCTGGATCTCCAGTCAGCTCCGACAAGGTTGCTGTCTTGTTATATGGCCTATGACAAACCGGGCCCTCCTCCAGAAGACGCCACGAGAAGTCTAATAAAAGACTGCGAAACGCGAGGTATCAACCTCATCATTGGATGCGATGCCAATGCACACCACACCCAATGGGGCAGCACAAATACAAACACAAGGGGTGAGTCACTCCAAAACTACATTCTCAACACTAACCTAGTTTTAGGCAACAAAGGTTGCGAACCTACTTTTATAATAAAGGGCAGGCACAGATACATTGAATTCTCCCTCAAATTGAGGCTCTCTAAACCAACCCCTTTCACCAATCTAAGAACGACCAAATGGCCAATATTCATTAATTTACAAAACCTTCGAGCTCTTGGCTCTTCATCTAAGAGCATTCATTCCCCCCCCCCCCCATCTCATATCCAATTCTCAACACGCATATCAGAAAGGCAAATCGACGGAAACAGCTTTGCACTCTGTTGTCGCCACTATTGAAAAATCCTTTTCGCTCACTGAATACTCCCTCATAGCCTTCCTAGACATAGGGAGCTTTTAACAACGTAGTCCCGGAAGCAATCACTGGACATGGACAAACTTGGGGATTGAAAGCCGGCTAGTGGGACTCATCAACCAATTGCTCACTTGCAGGGTCGTAACGTCTACACTTGGCTCTTCAACACTCACCAGGCTCGTCAGTAGAAGAACACCCCAAGGGGGGGTTCTATCTCCTCTTTTAGGGAACCTAGCAGTCAACAGGCTGTTATGTGACATAGAGGTTGGAGGCTGCCAAGTTGTTGCCTACGCGGACGACGTAGCACTAATTTTCACGGGAATATTCCCGCAAACGCTATGCGACTTGATGACTCTAATACCCCCAAGAATAAAAGACTCCGTCCTCTCCTTCAGCGAAAGCGCCAGATACTTGGGTTTAATTCTGGACAGGATGCTGGACTAGAAAATTAACACGCAAGAAAGATGTAGAAAGGCAAAAGTTACACTCTACACTTGCAGGAAAGCGATTGGCCTGAAATGGGACATGTCGCCATATATCGTCCACTGGCAATACATAGCTATAGTCAGACCGATATTACCATATGGTATAGCAATGTGGTGGCCTCCTTTAACAAATCAGTCCATCAACAAACAGCTCAATAAAATTCAGAGGATGGCCGAAATCTGCATCACAGGTGCTCTTAACACAACACCTGGCGAAGCTCTAGACGCCATTCTTAACATACAGCCAAGTGAGCAAAAATATTTCCACCATGACAGCAATTCGACTGAGAAACTCTAACTCTTGGATAGAAGGCTCAACAGCGCACTCCGCTATTCTTAAGGACAACCAAATAGTTCCTTCCAGAACCGACTACTGTATGCCAATAGTGCATATCGAAACTCCCTTTCAAACAACCATTCCGCACAGGGAGGAATGGTCATCACATACTCCAGGACAAAGTGGGGCCTTATCCTTCTACACAGATGGTTCAAAATTTAACAATCAAGTAGGTGGAGGGCTATACTCTCAGGAGCTAAATATAAAGGTCTCTTTTAGGCTACCTGATCATTGCAGCGTCTTCCAAGCCGAAATCCTGGCTATAAATTAAATCTTAAATCTCCTAAGGGAATCTCAAGTCAATTCGGGCCGTAATAATATATACAGTGACAGCCAAGAAGCTATCAAGTCTGTAGAATCGACCACAACTAATTCCATCTCAGTTTCGAACTGCCGCAAATCTCTACATGAGATGGCTGAGCATTTCGACATCAGCCTAATATGGGTACCAGGGCATCATGACATTACAGGAATCTGTATAGCTGATGAACTAGTCAGGAATGGTACAACAGTACACCTCCTTCCTGACAAAGAGCATACGCGTATGCTACTGGCGACCTGCAAGCTACTACTTCTAGCCCAATCTATAACAGTTAGCGAAGACCGATGGCAAAACACGCACCATTGTCGTGTCGCGAGGCAAACCTGGCCTCACCTGAATAAGACTCGCTCTAGTATTCTATGTAAACTAAGTAGAACAGATTGTTCTGCAGTAGTAAGAGCACTGACAGGACATTGGCTGGTAGGTATCCACGCCACAAGGCTGAATGCCCCATACAATGATTTCTGCAGGAGCTGTAGAGACGAAGAAGAAATTGAATCACCCGAATATTTCTTCTGCTCTTGTCCCGCATTGAGTAATAGAAGACTCCACACCCTGGGAAAACCTTTTCTCTCCACTCTAGGTGATCTTGCCTCAATAACACCGCGCAAAATCGCTAAATTTATTCAGCTATCACACTGGACGCCCTATTGATTGACATGTCACCACAAAGGTAGAAAGGAACCCTAGATCCGCGATACCACAATGGGCCCAACTGTGGCCTAAGTGAGTCGTAGAATCGACAGCCGCTATAACCTAACCTAGTTGCGTTTATAATTTGATGGTACCCCAGGAACCCCAAACGCAGCAATCTAGCTAAGCTTGTTTTGCATGTTGGCTTAAATTGACCAGCTAAAAACTATGCACTGAAAAAAAAAAAGAAAAAAAAATCAAAACACATGATTTAACCTAAAGCTAGCAAAGATTTATTTTCATTATTATTTTTTTAAATCATTTATTTAGTTCTATATTCACTAAGGGCTAATATGCTCTATAACCTGTTTATAATGCACTTTTAGTCTAAGTCAAATATATTATAATCGACAGCCTTACTTAGATATATATGAATTTTAAAATTATATATATATCAAACAACATTAATATATTTATTTTAGCCCGCATATTATCGTTCAAAGTATTACGTATTATGTCGAACTATCTGGAGAAACGTTTTTGTAAAATAAAATATGTTTGGTAATTTAAACATATGCTAATTGTCTAAATTGTTGGAACCATGCAGCGCACGAACACGGAAGGGTAGTAGACTAGAGCCTACTTTTAGGGATCCCCTTTATTTATGTGTGGCCATGTGGGATCATGGTTGGGTGGGCGTTCTGCACCTTAAGGGTGTAAGCAAACGGTATCACTTCTCTTCTTTCTCTTTCCTCTTTAATTTTTATAGCATACGACTTGGTTCCCGTTCTCCTTCTGCCAATGTGTCCCCCTCCTCTCTAAAAATGTACGCCAGAAAAATAATTATGTAATAATAACATTTGGAAGCAACCTAACCGTTCGGTACCCATTAAAACCTACACCCATTTTCCGTACCCGATCGCCAGTTAGACGCCCATCAGCTTCTCAAAAACGATGTTCGTTAATCGCTACAGTCATTATTATTATTATATTAATTTGGCGCCCAAACTAAGGGCCTAATTTTTTGTTGAGCCTAATAATATCTTGGTGTTGCAACATTTGATCCGAAATCAAGGTCATGGAAGCGTCAATGTTAGTTGATTAGCAACAAAACGGTGTCATACAAATTAGAATGACGCAAGCACTACCTGACTTTGGATATAAAATCATAATTACATAATTGTGCTTGTCACTGTGCTTTTTGTTTTTGTAAACAAATCTCTTGTGCTTTTATTTCTTTCGCTCTCTTGCTCTCATTTCTTTTCCCGCGCGTCTGATTGTGTAAGCTGCGCTCAACAGTCTTTGTTTTTGTACTGTCTTGTGCTTCATTCGCCCGCTCTCTCGCTCTCTTTCTATTTTTCTTTCCGCGCGTCTGCTTGTGTAACTGCGCCCAACAGTCTTTGTTTTTGTTTTTATTTGTCTTATCTTGCTTTGGTGCAGCATTAACTTTGTTGCTGCTTACGATCTCTCGCCTGCTTTCTGTTTACTCTCTCTATTTCTTGAGCAGTGATTATCTGTTTATACCCTACTTTTTTTTGAGTATATTAGTTTTTGAAAAATGTCTGTCTGTTGCATTAAAAACTGCAAATGCGAAAACGATGCTAAGGCTGAATATATTTATTGTTGGCTGTGCGATAATCTAGCACATGTTAAATGTGCTGGTTTCACAATGAGAGTTAAGGACTATATTTCGAACAAGTCTGGTCTGAAATGGTGCTGTGAGTCTTGTCGTGAGTCCGAATTGAATATGAGTAAGTTCATGAGGCATACAAGGCTGGGTTTTAATACCCTATACAAAGCGATAAGTAAACTTCAATGCGAGTTTCAAGCCATGGAAGATAAATTTAATAGTTTTAAATTTGAAGATGAACCTGGCAATAACCTTCTGCCTCAAAATCCGAATATTATGGTCACACCAGCTCGATCTTTAGCTCTTTTTCCAGCTACTCCGACTCAAGTCAATATTGGGCAACAGCTGGAATATTTTACTCCCGCCCCAGCTGGGAGCTCTCTCAATGAGTTGGTTACTGAGTCACCAAATAATAATGTTGCCTCTGGTTCCCGATCATTGCAATTACCTATGCCTAATAGTAGGGTTGTTAAACCTCTTTCTGCTGTTCCTCCTAGGAGACAAATTTTCGTCTCTCGGCTTGCTCCTGACACTTCGGTTAATGATGTTAAAGCCTACATCCAAGCCAGGAATATTGCTACTAATATTACTATGGAAAAGTTTAAGTTTAATTACGTAAGGGATATTTCCTCTTTTAAAATAAGTGTTTCGGCTGAAGTTTTTGACTGTTTATGTTCAAATACTTTTTGGCCGAAGGACTTAATTGTTAAAGAGTATTTATCAACAAAAAGAAATCGGCCTCCGATTACACTGCCTCGAAATCCTTCTGGCTCCTCATCTTCCTCTTCTGTGGTGCCAAAAAACTAAATTCTTCTCTCCTTCTATCCTATCAAAATGTTAGAGGTCTAAATACTAAACTTTCTAAACTATATGTAGATAGTCTATCTTTTAATTTCAATTTAATTGTGTTTACAGAAACTTGGCTGAAGCCCGAAATACCAGATTCATCTATTTTTTACAGTAGGTACACCTTGTTTCGCTGTGATCGTCTATCACGTAGGGGAGGTGGTGTCCTTATTGCCGTTGATTCCGACCTTTCTTCGGAACTAGTTCCAATTAACGTTCCCTCAAATATTGAGTTTGTAGCCATTAAAATATCTTTAAATGGTTTCTCCATTTTTACAACCTGCTCATACATTTCGTCGGATTTAGATTCGTCTGGTTATCACGAGCATTTGCGCGCTATTCGCTTGATCTCATCCATGTTATCCAATAATGACATCTTACTGGTATTCGGTGTTTTTAGCTCGATACCCAAAAAATGGGTATAGAGCCTATTAGATTCGTGTCGATTATGGTACAGAATTTTGAACACATATATCTCCGCAACTATAAAAGTAAGAGCAACCAAATTTGGTGACAGTACTCCTAGGATGTTGATCTATACTAAGTTTGTATTTAAATTTGACCCCGCCCACGTAAATGATATAAAATCTAATAACAAGAGCACTATTAAAGCTACAGCATTGAGACTTGGCACACAGGATGGGGGGACGAGTCTTGAGGTGTGCTGAAAATTTCATTGAGATCGGTTTATAGACAGGGAAGTAGTTTGAGAAAATATGATATATGGAGAAAATATAATCACCTGGATCTCAGAGACTATAAGAGATAGAGATTCAAAATTTGGTGACAATACTGCTATGTTGCGCACGCAGATCAAGTTTATTTTAGAATTTTGCCTCGCCCCCCAATTATCCTGTAATCGACAAAAAACTAAAATATCCAAATACAAGGCCAATTTAATAGGTACAGATGTCAAAATCTGCACACACACTAAACACAATTTTGATAATGCATCCTGAAAACTGCATTGCAATCGGATAACAAATACAGAAGATATTAAATCAAAACTTCACATTTCTCATGCCTACGTGCAGTGGCCAGATTTTGGTACAAAACTTGCAGCAATGCATGCGATTTGTGGGTACATTGGACTCGGGATCAAAACAACTCTTTGTTTTGAACCAAATTATTTATTATTATTATTATTTTTATTTTTTTATTTCTTTTTTCATTGCATTAAATTAATTACATATTAATTAATAATTACATACTTTTTAAATGAATACTTTACATACTTAGTCAATAAATTTATGTGATGCACATTTTGCAATCAGTACCATGAATTATCAGCAAAACGAATTTGGTTCTATAAATAGCTTTATTTGCACATGTATGTATGTGTGTATGTAGGGCTTCTCTTCTAACGAGCGAGACATAATTGAAACAAAAGAAACGTGCAAAACGGACAACGAAAAAAAATGATATACATTGATATTGCCACATGCAAATATAATGCTTCGATGGCTCTGATGATAGAGCCGTGTATTTCGAGGCGATGAGTCGAGAGTTCGAATCCCGTTTCAATCTTGCCCATGTGCAACTTTTTTTTTTTTTTTTTGTCAACTATTTTCTTTTTTTTTGTCAACTATTTTCTTTATTACAATTTGTACTTTTTTAACAACTTGTATTTTCTTTGATTTTGTGAAAAGAGTAACTAAATATATATATATAATATAATCTGTATTTTATTATTCACGTATTGTATTATAGTTAGTATTAATACCAGTTCTGTCACAGACTAGCACCCCTAACTGTAGGCTATAGGATAGCATATAGTCTGTAGCATTTTATGTTGACCATATTTTACTGAAATTGAATTAATCGGTTGTGAACGTTTGGGTATCGAGCAAGTTACTGTCGAGTGCGCTCGACTGTAGACATACCACACCTCATCGCGAGCGAAGCGAGCCGGGGGTAGGCGAGCGAAGCGAGCAGGGGGCGGAGCCCCCTTGTTAATTTACCTAATGTGGTATGGTCGGATTCGCCAAATGTGTTGGCTCCGTTAAGCTCTGATAAATTTATTAATTCACTCCTTGAGCTGTCTTTATCCCAAGTCAACCCGGTTCGAAATTGTAGACACCGACTTCTTGACCTGATATTTACATCGGACCCCTCTTGTAGTACTATTTCACGTATTGACCCTTTAGTATTTCCTGAAGACCCCTACCATCCTACTCTAGACTTAGTTTTAGAGTTGCCTGGGTATGAGCCTATTGTTTCAAATAATGTCGTAGTTCGATCTCGATGTTTCCGAAAAGCTGATTTTTATACCCGTTACTTATAAAAAATAAGTATAAGGGTATATTGTGTTCGTTGGAATGTATGTAACAGGGAGAAGGAGGCATCTCCGACCCTATAAAGTATATATATTCTTGATCAGCATCAATAGCCGAGTCGATATAGCCATGTCCGTCTGTCCGTCTGTCTGTCTGTATGAACAAAAGGATCTCAGAGACCATAAGAGATAGAGATACCAAACTTTCACTAAAAGACTTTTATATACCCCACGCAGATCAAGTTTGTTTCAAATTTAAGCCACGCCCCCCTCCGCCCCCGCAAATAGCGAAAAACAGTCTGAACAAAGAAATCTCAGAAACTAAAAGAGATAGAGTAACCAAATTTGGCACACAGATTTATATATACCTCACGCAGATCAAGTTTGTTTCAAATTTAATCCACGCCCCCATCCGCCCCCGCAAATCGCGAAAAACCACCACACCCACAGTTTTTAAGATAATACGTTTTTTGTGATTATTACCGTTATCTATTAGCATTATCTATTATCCCACTAAATCGCATCAACATCGGACATGTAGAACGACAGTTATGGCGAATTAAAGTTTTCAGAGCAAAACAAGTATTTTCTTTAAAGTACTTTTCAATATATTTAAGTAAGTAACGGGTATCATATAGTCGGGATCTCGACTATAGCCTTTCCCGCTTGTTTTAAATTGAATTCTTTAATTTTACAAACTGACTGGTCGCAACTTTACTCTTGCACAAACATTAACATGGCCACTTCTATTTTTTATGATATCGTGAATTCGCTTTTTGAGGAGTGCGTTCCCCGTGAGTTTCCTAGGAGAGCTAATAGACCTCCGTGGTTTTCTCGGGAGCTAATGCGGCTGAAAAATGTGAAGTCGCGATATTATAAAAGGTTTAAGTGTTCGGGATTTCCATCTGATTTCTCCCGCTATGTTACTGCCAGATCACATTTTATTTCTCTTAACTCGCGTCTTTACAATGAATATTTAAATCGTTGTCGCTTACAATTCGCTCAAAATCCCAGACAGTTCTATAACTTTGTAAACATGAAGCGTAAATCTTCTGTATTACCCTCTTCCGTTTCCTATGAAGAATTAAAAGCAAATACTGATCAGGCAGCAGCCGATCTGTTTGCTAAATTCTTCCAATCTACTTATACATCTTCTAACTTAATTTGTAATGCTCCTTATCCTTTCACTATACAAAAGTCTAATTGCATTTATTTTCCTGTGATCACTGAAAGCTCGTTACTAAACGAACATAATATAATTAAACCTGGTTTCCAACCGGGCCCCGATGGAGTTCCCGGATGTGTACTTCGATACTGTTCTGGTTCTCTATGTAAGCCACTACTAAAATTATTTGAGTTGTCTGTAAATTCTTGCTCTTTTCCATCTGTTTGGAAGGAATCATATATAATTCCGTTTCACAAAAATGGTTCGAAGTCGGATGTTAAAAACTATAGAGGTATCTCCAAATTGTCTGCAATGCCAAAAGTGTTTGAGAAGCTGATTACTTCTCAACTTCAACACTTATGTAGTTCTATAATTTCACCTTGCCAACACGGTTTTGTGAAATTAAGATCTACTACCACTAACCTACTGGAACTGTCCTCTCTTGTGATCAGAGGATTTCAAAATAATATGCAAACTGTTGCTATTTACACTGACTTCAGTAAGGCTTTTGATTCTGTTAATCACTCTCTTTTGCTTCATTAACTTAATTTTATTGGATTTCCTCATAACCTACTTAATTGGATTTCTGAATATCTTAATTCTCGAGCCCAAAAAGTCCTTTTTAAAAGCTGTCTGTCTAAACCTGTCCTGGTAACCTCTGGTGTACCTCAGGGAAGCCATCTTGGTCCTTTACTCTTTAATCTTTTTATTAACGATCTCCCATTAATCTTTTCCCACTCTCATATACTAATGTATGCCGATGATGTGAAGCTATGCTTTTCGTATAATGACATAAATTCCCATCACTTTTTGCAAGCAGATGTCGATTCTTTTTTCGCCTGGTGTAATTTTAATCAATTACATCTAAACTGTTCAAAGTGTAAGGTTATGTCATTTCACAGAAGCAGGTTTCATATATTTAACTACACGATCGACCGAAATTGCTTGGAGAGACTTAATCGCGTGAATGATTTAGGAATACTCCTTGATCATAAGTTAAAATTTGATCTTCATATTGCACACACTGTCAATAAGGCTACACAAGTTCTTGGATTCATTAAACGATGGTCTAAGGAATTTGATGACCCTTATACGACTAAATTACTCTATACCTCTCTCGTTCGTCCTATTTTAGAATACGGATCTTGTGTGTGGTCGCCACAATATATGGTACACCAAAATTCAATTGAGTCTGTTCAAAAGAAATTTCTTCTTTTTGCTTTTCGTGGCTTCAACTGGGACCCTGGTTTTGACTTGCCCTCATACACGGATAGACTCTTATTGATTAACCTTCCATCTTTATCTAATCGGCGCACTATGCTGGGTGTTATGTTCATTATCAAATTGCTTAAGGGTGATATTGACTCCTCTGTATTACTTAGCCAAATTAACTTATCGGTTCCTTCTAGGCGTACACGTAACTTCATTCCTCTTTCTCTTAACACCTGTACCACTAACTACTCTCTGCATGAACCTTTTAGAGTACTCTGTGCTGAATATAATCGACTTTATCGTGTTTTCAACTCAGAGGCTTCTCTTCCTACTATTAAATTTCTAATTCTAAACTATTTAAACCGTAGGCACTAACACAACATAACTTTCATTACTTTCCATCATTGATCTGATTGGGTTTTTTCTGGGTTTTCCCCAACCCTTGCAACAAATGTTGGATCAATTAAATAATTTTTTGAATTCCCCAGACTTGACTTGACTTAACTTAATTTAATTTTATATTTTTATAATTTCAGTTATCATATAATCATATATAGTTGTTAATTTAAATTGTTAATTTAATTCCAATTTTATTTTTATATTAATTTTGTTTTATCTTCTTCATAATTTAACTTTTTTGTCGACTGATTTTAGTTGACGTAAATAAATAAAATAAATAAATAAATAAAAGTCGAAACATCTTTGAGCAGTAAACGCTCAGGACTTTAATATCCTCATTCCCGAATCCTAATTCCCAACCCTAATTCCACATGTCCTCGTGTTGTATACTGCGATGCTGGAAACTTATTTGTTCCAAGATAACTTTAAGACGCATCACAAAAGTATGCAATACAACGTGAGTTTGTGAGTATCGCTGGATCAATACTAGCTTCGAGATAGCTGTATTGCCGCATACACTACCGCAAATTTACTTCCTTTAATAATGAGTAAATACAAATTGAGTTGAGTATGTTGTTTGTTGATAGCGTAGTCACAATCTGCCACTGTTCAAAACCTCAAATGTATTTGCCCCCTAAAGTATGCTGTTGATTCTGCTGCATATTACGCTATGTTGGATTCTGGTTGACGCTGGGAAAAACTTAATGTCATTAAATCATTAGTCGCCGCGCAATTGGAAATCGGGCTTAGCCAATAAGCTCTTTACTCTATTAACCCGAATCGTCCTGAATTTATAAATGAAACTTTCAGGACTGGTAAATTTGAGTTCGCTGAATCCGAAAAAAATATTCATTTTGATCGTCCTTGTCAGGATAATTGACAGGATCATTTTTTCGACTGTTACCATATGGTAACGCTGGGAATAACAGGGTACAGGTTTACTTAATACTACAAAATACAAATATTTTTGAAAAAATCAAATAAATACAGCTTCATTCAACAGGGGGGCTCTTCCTTGATATATAGGACCAAATTTGGGTCAAATCGGTGCAGTATATCGTATGTATAACAAAACAGTCATGGGAACAAACGGGGTCAAATTCACCTTTAGTAAGGAAAACTTTTTTCTATTCTGGCATATCTCAACCAAACTCTTAGAATATGTATCTTATATGTTCCTATACATCCTGACCAAATTTGGTTCAAATCGGACCACTATATCATATAGCTGCCATAGGAGCAATCATATTTTATGAACAAAACAGTTCGAAACGCGAATAAAATGTATGGAAAAAACCTGTACCCTGTACTTCCCAGCGTTACCATATGGTAACACAAAAATAAAAAATGAAAATTAAGAAAGAAAAAGTGGTTTTTATTTAGAATTCTTTTCATAATTAATAAGTGCACTCTTTTACCTTTCTAATGATGTGTGCATTGCATATAGTTCAGTACTAAATTTAGTCAAACGGTTTAAGTTTACTTGCGACGAATTGCCAAATGCCGTTTCTTTGCACTGCAGAATATAGTGAGCAACTTAAAGCGCATTTTTCGATCAGCTAACTTCAAGAGATTGTTTCAATCAACTTTTATCAGTTAGAGACAACAATTTACTCTTAGAATATCTTATAAAAGTTAATCTAACGTTAATATGTTGTCTAAAAATTAAGTTTTAGTAAATGCCTATTGGTTGTTACCATATGGTAACGCTGGGAAGATTCGGGTTAATAATCGTCATGAGTATAAAGATCGATATTGCAGATTATTGCCGGTAGGACATGGCACCCTTTTGGTGGTCCGCTTCTTCGTGCTGAGTTCTGCATTGGGAACAATAATTGCTGCCTAAAAGTATGTATTAATATACTTCGGAAGGATTATGTTTTCCTCTTTAAATGGCTATTCTTTTATTTCCGGAGTTGGCAATGAATTAACATGGGCGTAGTCTTTGCTTGGACACGCGTGTAGTTTTGTTGCATAACGACCGAAACTTTCCGATTTCAAAGTTTGTTACAGATTGTCGTGGAAACAGTACTAGCTTCAAAATAGCGACACTGCCGCTCGATTCTGAACAAATAAACGAACTCTCTTCCTTTATATATATTTTTCTGTGATATTCAAATAAAGAAAGTCTTTAGTCTTACTTGGGAGAGCGTTGCATGGATTGCAGTATTGTGAAATTTTGTGAATTATCGTTTTGTTTTTCTGTTTTTTGTGAGTCCTGTTGATTGACATTTTTAGCTCGATACCCAAAAAATGGGTATAGAGCCTATTAGATTCGTGTCGATTATGGTACAGAATTTTGAACACATATATGTCCGCAACTATAAAAGTAAGAGCAACCAAATTTGGTGACAGTACTCCTAGGATGTTGATCTATACTAAGTTTGTATTTAAATTTGACCCCGCCCACGTAAATGATATAAAATCTAATAACAAGAGCACTATTAAAGCTACAGCATTGAGACTTGGCACACAGGATGGGGGGACGAGTCTTGAGGTGTGCTGAAAATTTCATTGAGATCGGTTTATAGACAGGGAAGTAGTTTGAGAAAATATGATATATGGAGAAAATATAATCACCTGGATCTCAGAGACTATAAGAGATAGAGATTCAAAATTTGGTGACAATACTGCTATGTTGCGCACGCAGATCAAGTTTATTTTAGAATTTTGCCTCGCCCCCCAATTATCCTGTAATCGACAAAAAACTAAAATATCCAAATACAAGGCCAATTTAATAGGTACAGATGTCAAAATCTGCACACACACTAAACACAATTTTGATAATGCATCCTGAAAACTGCATTGCAATCGGATAACAAATACAGAAGATATTAAATCAAAACTTCACATTTCTCATGCCTACGTGCAGTGGCCAGATTTTGGTACAAAACTTGCAGCAATGCATGCGATTTGTGGGTACATTGGACTCGGGATCAAAACAACTCTTTGTTTTGAACCAAATTATTTATTATTATTATTATTTTTATTTTTTTATTTTTTTTTTCATTGCATTAAATTAATTACATATTAATTAATAATTACATACTTTTTAAATGAATACTTTACATACTTAATCAATAATTTTATGTGATGCACATTTTGCAATCAGTACCATGAATTAGCAGCAAAACGAATTTGGTTCTATAAATAGCTTTATTTGCACATGTATGTATGTGTGTATGTAGGGCTTCTCTTCTAACGAGCGAGACATAATTGAAACAAAAGAAACGTGCAAAACGGACAACGAAAAAAAATGATATACATTGATATTGCCACATGCAAATATAATGCTTCGATGGCTCTGATGATAGAGCCGTGTATTGCGAGGCGATGAGTCGAGAGTTCGAATCCCGTTTCAATCTTGCCCATGTGCAACTTTTTTTTTTTTTTTTTTGTCAACTATTTTCTTTTTTTTTGTCAACTATTTTCTTTATTACAATTTGTACTTTTTTAACAACTTGTATTTTCTTTGATTTTGTGAAAAGAGTAACTAAATATATATATATAATATAATCTGTATTTTATTATTCACGTATTGTATTATAGTTAGTATTAATACCAGTTCTGTCACAGACTAGCACCCCTAACTGTAGGCTATAGGATAGCATATAGTCTGTAGCATTTTATGTTGACCATATTTTACTGAAATTGAATTAATCGGTTGTGAACGTTTGGGTATCGAGCAAGTTACTGTCGAGTGCGCTCGACTGTAGACATACCACACCTCATCGCGAGCGAAGCGAGCAGGGGGCGGAGCCCCCTTGTTCGTAAATATTTTCTGTGTCATAGAGAATTAACAGGGACTTCAAAATATTTACTACTATTCAATTAGATAGGTTCATATATATATATTTATTTATTTATTTATATATTCATTAATATAATTAGCTATAGTAAAGAATTTACAATGGGTCCTGATGGAAGTGGAGATAGCGCTTATCATAGAAATGTTATCGAAACCATTTGTTGTGTCTGTTCTCAAGAGGTAGAATATCCAGCTCAGTTGCTAACCACTAGATGCAACCACTTTTTTCACCACTCTTGTTTCAATACTAGAGCGGGAAACAAAAACATCTGCCCGGTATGTAGAACGGCTTTGAACAAGTCTACCCTAAATTTGGCCGAAAAAATGGCAGATGCCCAAGCGGCAGCGTATCAAGCAGGCTCATCAATGACGACTAGATCAAAATCTAAATCTAGGACTGTTCAAAACGAAATAGTAGAAGCAGGTCACCAAGAAGAGCAGGCGTCTAGCCAGCAGGATGCGCCAGCCTCACAGCTTGCTTTGCAACAAACAATTGCTGATACAGTAGCAGCCGCAGTAACTCAACATACTCAAATGCTAACTAAAGCAATTGAAGAAGGCTTTAAGAGATTGTCCGATCAAAATAGGCCTCCGTTGTCACCAAGTGCGCAAGTCCAAGTGACAGCTAGACAATGTTCAGTCTCAGGACCGCAATCCTTTGAGCAGTTTTTTGGAATAGGCAATAGACTGGAGCAAGAGGCAAATGGCACTTTTGGGGCTAACCGCTCTGGTAACAACAATAACCATGACGTGTCGGATATTAGCAGCATTCGTCCTGACCGAATGAGTCAAATAATAGCAAACCGGAAGATGAGATTTTCAGGAAACTCAACAATGGCAGTAGACGATTTTATTTATAGAGTTGTAGCCCTTACTTTCCAAACTTTAGGTGGAAATTTTGAGTTGTTTTCTTTATTTGAAGCCAGCGCGAGTGAATGGTATTGGAAATACCACAAAAGTGTTACTCAAGTTCGCTGGCCAGAACTATGTTTGGCATTAAGAGCCCGTATCAAATACATTTGAGGTTTTGAACACTGGCAGGTTGTGACTACGCTATCAACAAAAAACATACCAAGGCTGCAAACCAGGTTCGAACCGAGCCTTGCCAAACCGGTTCGGTTCGGGTTTTTTGGGTTAGCCGAACCGGACTACGAACCGAACCTTTAAAACTATATTTTCGGATCGAAAAAAAAATTCTCATAAAATGTAAAATATTTTAAATGTACACTTTCAAGCCATTCCAATATGTATGTACGAACTTACACAGGGTGTACTTGGTAAATTCATGACATTCGATTTTGTATGTACAAACTATCACAGGATGTACTTGGTAGATTAGTAATATTGAGATATCAGTGATTTTTCGTTAATGTACTTGCCATGCTCGCCAAAATGCAAAAGAAAATCAAAAAATTCTTGCCGCCAACTCTTCATATTTAATATTTTTCTCTCCGTTCATAAATAATAAGCAGTCGTATTCAAATCACCAATTTTAAATATAAAGTCTTATTAAATTAATGTTTAAATAATAATATGTGGTCTGTATATGTATATAAACTTGCACTCCTATTGAATATTTAATTTATTTAATTTTCTTACAGCTTATTTATTTATAAAATTTATATTATAAGTATTTTTATTATCTGTATGATAATATTTCCCAGCATAGATGTGTTTGCATAAACTTTAATATAATATATGCACATTAAGCAAACGCGAGAGAAATAGTGATGGACGTTTATTTCGCTTTTTCTCACGAACTTATTCGATGTCATCAATGTGACTCTTAGTATCGAAAGTAAAATAAAATATCGATATACGGTGAATAAAACTTTGCCATCCATAGCTGCAAGCTTTAATTGCAATTGAATTTTGTTTTCCGCGCAATGTCAAACATAGTATTTACTAAGTTTACTTATTCCAAAAAGGAAAATAAAAGTATTTGCAATGAGTGTGGCTTTGCTATGACTGGTCGCCATGGGTCAAACTTATTGCGACACATTTAGCGACAGCACAAACAAATTGCCCAGGATATTGAAAAGAAAAAACAATTAAACAAAAATAAAGAAAACCAACCAAAAATTCTTCAAATCGTTGAATCGGAAGAAAGTTTTGTGAAAATAAAATTTAATGAAAGCCAAATACGGAACGCTTGTCTCGAATTGGTGACAAAAAACGGTCGACCCTCAAAAATATTGGAAGATAGTGGATTTAAAAAAATTTTAGATCCTATTTGCAATGCCTTTAAGAAGCCAATTGCTATCAATCGCCAAAATATTCGAGCTCTGGTTGAAACAAAAGCAGCAAACTTCAGTAAAGAAATTTCCGAAATTCTACAGAATCGGTGAGTTCCAGGAATTGAACAAAACTGTATGAACACCCTGTGAATGTATGCACATACAAGTATAACGACTTGTATGTACATACAATTTGTAACGACATATAACTAATATTCATAATTCTTTATTTCAGCTTGAGTTTAATTAAAGTCGATTGTGTTAGCCATTTGGAACGCGCTATAATTGGAATAAACTGCCAATTGTTTAAAGAAGGTAAAATTAAAATTTACACTCTGGCGATGAAAGCAAACAAGCTTGAATCTGGCGAACATCATCCAAGAAGTGCTACACTCTTATGATGTGACTTTAGCCCAAATATATACCATAACAATTGATAATGGTGCAAATATGGTTCGAGCTGGAGAAGTTTTAAATCTTCCAAGGAACTTCAACAAGATGAGAAATGCAGCAATTACGATTGTTCATGCGAATCGGAAGGTATTGTTGACATTGATGACGAGCAAGTGGCTACTCTAGACACATTGGAGGATTCATTGAATTGCTGAAATTATTAAACGGCAAAAAGAATTTTTAAATAATGAAAGCATTAAGAATGCAACATTGAATGAGTCGACCACGGACAGTGATGATGAAAAATTCATATAAAAACAAGTGGGAAAGGCTATAGTCGAGATCCCGACCATAGGATACCCGTTACTTATTTCAATACATTAGCGATTAAATTCTAATGTCATACTTGCGTTGCCAGAACTACTTGAGAATTTGAAGCATTCTAATAAGGTTTAACAATACAAAAACTATTGCATACTCTGGGGGGAACCTGTTGATTCCACAACTCAGGCACGCAATAACTGCTGTTCTACTTGTCCGATCTTGTTGCGATTCAGTGGGATAATAGATAATAATAACAGATATCGGTTATTACAAAAAAATACGTATTATATGAAAAATTGTGGGTGAGGTGGTTTTTCGCGATTTGCGGGGGCGGAGGGGGGCGTGGCTTAAATTTGAAACAAACTTGATCTGCGAGAGGTATATGGAAATCTGTGTGACAAATTTGGCTATTCTATCTCTTATAGTCTCTGAGATTCTTGTGTTTATACAGACGGATGACCAGTTTTTCGCGAATTGCGGGCGTGGAAGTAGGCGGGTCCAAAATTTAAAACAAACTTGACCTGCTCCAACGCATTTCTGATCTACGTGTGAAAGTTTGGTTACTCTATCTCTTATAGTCTCTGAGATCTAGGCGCTCACACGGACAGACAGACGGACAGACGGACAGACACACATGGCTATATCGACTCGGCTGTTGATGCTGATCAAGAATATATATACTTTATGTGGTCGGAGATGCCTCCTTCTACCTGTTACGCACATTCCAACGAACACAATATACCCTTATACTTATTTTTTATAAGTAACGGGTATAAATATTGAAAGTAATCAGCAAATTTGTAATATTAAATCGGTTAATGACATATTGGACGCATTTGATAATTACCCAAGAAAGCACACAGGAACTAACGTACTAGAGTTTTGGGAGAGCTACAAAGATGATGAATTGAAAAGAGTTGCACATACAATCCTTTCCGTTCCAGCAACTCAAGTATCTGTTGAGCGCTCCTACTCAACGCTTAAATTTGTTTTGTCTGATTTAAGAGCTAGTTTGGAAGAAAATTTGTTAGAAGACATAATGCTTCTAAATTTAAATTAGTTGTAAATTTTGAAAAGTACATATCTGAGCACAGTATATCAAATGAAAACTTATAATAATAATATTATGAATATAAATAAATGGATTTTGTCAAAATAAATTTATTTTTATAAATAAACAAGGGGGCTCCGCCCCCTGGTCGCTTCGCTCGCCTACCCCCGGCTCGCTTCGCTCGCGATGAGGTGTGGTATGTCTACAGTCGAGCGCACTCGACAGTAACTTGCTCGATACCCAAACGTTCACAACCGATTAATTCAATTTCAGTAAAATATGGTCAACATAAAATGCTACAGACTATATGCTATCCTATAGCCTACAGTTAGGGGTGCTAGTCTGTGACAGAACTGGTATTAATACTAACTATAATACAATACGTGAATAATAAAATACAGATTATATTATATATATATATTTAGTTACTCTTTTCACAAAATCAAAGAAAATACAAGTTGTTAAAAAAGTACAAATTGTAATAAAGAAAATAGTTGACAAAAAAAAAGAAAATAGTTGACAAAAAAAAAAAAAAAAGTTGCACATGGGCAAGATTGAAACGGGATTCGAACTCTCGACTCATCGCCTCGAAATACACGGCTCTATCATCAGAGCCATCGAAGCATTATATTTGCATGTGGCAATATCAATGTATATCATTTTTTTTCGTTGTCCGTTTTGCACGTTTCTTTTGTTTCAATTATTTCTCGCTCGTTAGAAGAGAAGCCCTACATACACACATACATACATGTGCAAATAAAGCTATTTATAGAACCAAATTCGTTTTGCTGCTAATTCATGGTACTGATTGCAAAATGTGCATCACATAAAATTATTGATTAAGTATGTAAAGTATTCATTTAAAAAGTATGTAATTATTAATTAATATGTAATTAATTTAATGCAATGAAAAAAAAAAAAAAAAATAAAAATAATAATAATAATAAATAATTTGGTTCAAAACAAAGAGTTGTTTTGATCCCGAGTCCAATGTACCCACAAATCGCATGCATTGCTGCAAGTTTTGTACCAAAATCTGGCCACTGCACGTAGGCATGAGAAATGTGAAGTTTTGATTTAATATCTTCTGTATTTGTTATCCGATTGCAATGCAGTTTTCAGGATGCATTATCAAAATTGTGTTTAGTGTGTGTGCAGATTTTGACATCTGTACCTATTAAATTGGCCTTGTATTTGGATATTTTAGTTTTTTGTCGATTACAGGATAATTGGGGGGCGAGGCAAAATTCTAAAATAAACTTGATCTGCGTGCGCAACATAGCAGTATTGTCTTATAGTCTCTGAGATCCAGGTGATTATATTTTCTCCATATATCATATTTTCTCAAACTACTTCCCTGTTTATAAACCGATCTCAATGAAATTTTCAGCACACCTCAGGACTCGTCCCCCCATCCTGTGTGCCAAGTCTCAATGCTGTAGCTTTAATAGTGCTCTTGTTATTAGATTTTATATCATTTACGTGGGCGGACGTGGGCGGGGTCAAATTTAAATACAAACTTAGTATAGATCAACATCCTAGGAGTACTGTCACCAAATTTGGTTGCTCTTACTTTTATAGTTGCGGAGATATATGTGTTCAAAATTCTGTACCATAATCGACACGAATCTAATAGGCTCTATACCCATTTTTTGGGTATCGAGCTTAAAATAATGGTTTTTGTTTCGTATAATAAATATTGATATGAGCCATTGCTTGTAAATGAAATATCAAATTGAACCAAGGTTCGAACCAAAACCTGGGGTTCACGAGCCCTATAATACGGTTCGCGAACCGAACCTAAATTGTACTCTATGGTTCGAACCACCGAACCGAACCTTTAACTAAATTTTGGAGGTTTGCTGCCTTGCAACATACTCAACTCAATTTGTATTTACTCAATATTAAAGGAAGTAAATTTGCGGCAATACAGCTAATTCGAAGCTAGTATTGATCCAGCGATACTCACAAACTCACATTGTACTGCATACTTTAGTGATGCGTCTTAAAGTTATCTTGGAACAAATAAGTTTCCAGCATCGCAATATACAACACGAGGACATGTGGAATTAGGGTTGGGAATTAGGATACTGGAATGTGGATATTAAAGTCCTGAGCGTTTGCTGCTGAAAGATGTTTCGACTTTATGATTTTCTAAACCAAAGTCAGGTATTGCTTGCGTCATTCTAATTTTTATGACACCGTTTTGTTGCTAATCAGCTAACATTGACGCTTCCATGACCTTGATTTCGGACCTAAATGTTGCAACACCAAGATATTATTAGGCTCAACAAAAAATTAGGCATTTAGTTTGAGCGCCAAATTAATATAATAATAATAATGACTGTAGCGATTAACGAACATCGTTTTTGGCAAGCTGATGGGCGTCTAACTGGCGATCGGGTACGCGAGTGCACGCGGCCGCATTCTGGTCGGAAAATGGGTGTAGGTTTTAATGGGTACCGAACAGTTAGGTTGCTTCGAAATGTTATTATTACATAATTATTTTTCTCGCGTACATTTTTAGAGAGGAGGGGGACACATTGGCAGAAGGAGAACGGGAACCAAATCGTATGCTATAAAAATTAAAGAGGAAAGAGAAAGAAGATAAGTGATACCGTTTGCTTACACCCTCAAGGTGCAGAACGCCCACCCAACCATGATCCCACATGGCCACACATAAATAAAGGGGATCCCTAAAAGTAGGCTCTAGTCTACTACCCTTCCGTGTTCGTGCGCTGCATGGTTCCAACAATTTAGACAATTAGCATATGTTTAAATTACCAAACATATTATATTTTACAAAAACGATAAGGCAAATTTGCTGACTGAAATTCAGCATGAAACTCAGCTTGGAGCAGTTGCGTCTCAACGTGCGCACACGTGAGAGGTTTATGCAAGGACTGGCAAAAACCACTCCGACAGTGCAACGTCCTGTATTTCGTCGACATGTCAATGAAGTAGCAATACAAGCCGAGCCTGATGAAGAGGTAGAAGATGAGTTTGAGGTAGAAGCAATAATGACACTTTCATATTGGAATTGTGGCAGCCAAGGTCACAGATACCAAAATTTTGTATCTGAGCGTAAGGTATTCTGCTATGGTTGTGGTAAGAAAGATACCTACAAACCATCGTGTCGAAAATGTAGCAGTTCAAAAAACGAATTGAGCCGTGCACCGCCCAGCAGTGCACGGAAGTTAGTTTCCAGAGCCACCAACACAGATTAACGACACCAATATCTTCTTCTCTGCCGACTCCAGACAACCTACCAGACTTAACTTCAATCTCCTCTGATATGTCTCAAAATCGTGAAACACAAACTGGTAGTCTGAGTAGTACTCCACCGCCAATGCAATTTAGAAGCTGTAAACGTAGGATATAATTTAGACAAAAGTGTCAAGATATACGAGTTTAGCGCAATCTTTGTATTTAAGAATAGATTTTTGGCGAAGTTTTGACTTGCTACCCTTATTTTTAAGCAATAAGCAACATTCCTGTTCTTTATTCAGCATTGATTTAAACGATCCAGCACAAATTTCGCTGAGCGATGGACAAAAACAGGAACTAATTAACACTGTTAGAAAGTTTCCATCTTTTGCTGAAAAAGGATTAGGAAAAACAGGATTAATATCACATGACATAGAAGTCACAGAGTGCAGACTAATAAGACAACGTCATGATGCAGTATTGCCTGCAGTAGAAAAACTAATGTACAAGGAATTAGACCGCATGATTGCTCTTGTCGTTATCGAGGAATCTAATAGTCCATGGAGTTCCCCTGTTGTCTTAATTCAAAAGCCTGGGAAAGTTCGCTTGTGTATTAACTGTAGGAAAGTGAGCGATGTCACCATAAACAAGGGGGCTCCGCCCCCTGCTCTCTTCGCTCACCTACCCCAGGCTCGCTTCGCTCGCGGTGAGGTGTGGCTCCAGACGAGCACGCTCGACAGTAGGATACTCTGAGCCCAGGTACTCTTTTATAATTGTTGATTTTCGACCAATTATTCCTATGGCAGCTATATGATATACGGAACCGAACCAAATCTGGCCAAAATGTGCAAAACCAACATAAATGCATATTCTATCAGCTGGGTTAAGATATCTCAAAAAACAAAAAACTCTTTCATACTCAAACTTGATTTTCGGCAGAGCGTCTGTATGACAGCTATATGATAAAGTAGGCCGATTTAGACCAAATTTGGTCAGGATGTATAATACCAGCCCAAATATATATCGTGTGAGATTGGTTGAGATATCTCAAAAATTAAAGAAGCTCTTCATACAAAAACTTAATTTTGGATGTATCGCTCCTATGGCAGCTATATAATATTGTTTTCTGATTCAAAAATAAAAACAAACTTGATCTGCGTACGGTATCCAGGAACCTACATACCAAGTTTGAAGTCTCTAGCTCTTATGGTTTCTGAGATCGACGCGTTCAAACAGACGGACATGGCTCTATCGACTCGACTGTTGATCCTGATCAAGGCCCCCTTCTGCCTGTTACAAACATTCTGCCAAATGCATTAAACCTTTTTTTGCCCGTTTTCAATGGGCTCAGGGTATGAAAAAACGAGTATCCAATGCCTTTGATAGATGGGATATTGAGTAGATTGCCAAAAGCAAGGTTCATTACGAGCAAAGATTTAAAAGATGTGTATTGGCAAATCCCTCTAACAGATAGAGCAAGGGAGAAAACTGCGTTTACAGTGCCTGGCAGGTCCCTGTATCTGTTTACTGGGATTCCCTTTGGTCTGTCAAATGCACCTCAGACGATGTCCAAGCTCATGGATAAGGTGATTCCTCCAAATCTTCGAAATGAGATATTTATTTATCTGGACGATTTGTTGGTTATCTCTGAGTCGTTTGAGAAGCATATGATAGTGCTAGAAACATTAGCGGAAAGACTGTCACAAGAGGGACTCACTATTAATTTCAAAAAGAGCAAGTTCTGTCTAAAAGAGGTAAGATATTTAGGACACGTCATTGGATATGGGACAGAGAGCTGCAACGGGTATGTTCAAGTACAATCGAACATCAGAGCGAAAAATTAAATCAAATCAACTCAGCGACTCGAACGCAACGTGTTCGATCGAGTCACGGGTATCTTTGTTTTCGATCGAGTCAAGGGTATGATTGTTTTGCTTTCGAACAATACGGGTCGAGTAGCGCTCGATTCATACGATCGTACCCGTTCGTGATCGTTTGAGTATGATCGAAAGCGACAGTGTTGTTTTTGTATTTTTTTTTCTGCTTGTACATGCATGTACATTAGGGTGGAGTGAATTTCACTTTTTTTCGATTTTCGAAAACGCTGTATCATTAATGGATGATACGGTATAAAAGCAATATCTGTAAAAAAAAAATCAATTTTTTTGGAGGTCATCCAGAGGTGGCGCATCAACGATCTATTTTGGGAAATCGGTCAAAAAATTCTAAAAATCAAATATAACTGTAATTTAACCGCAAAAGATAATGATTAAAAAAATTAATTTTATTTTTCTTAGTTAGCCCTAACTGTTAGCTTTCTAAAACCATATCAACTTTAAAGATCGGTGGAAAAATATCGAACTTACAGATTTTTTAAGAATAGCAAAATTGGAAAAAACCCGTTACATTTAAGGCAGACGCGTTCTTTTGGAATGTGTAGAATGTATGAAGCAGGCACGTTATTTTTGGGGAATTTTTTAATGAATTTTTTGGGTTACTAAATTTTAAAATATGGGCGTGTAAAAACCACAAAAGGTTGTTCAATACCTTAAAACTATACTAGGTACAAGTACTTACCATAAAATCATGTTGTACAAGTACCTGTTATAAAAAAAAATATCGGTTATTTTACAATTATTTCTTTCAGTAAAGAGTTCAACGTGAACACCATTGATTTATGCGCGAAAGATGACAAAAAGTTCGTGAATTTCGTACATTGTACATACATAAGTATTTATATTTTTAGCTCGATACCCAAAAAATGGGTATAGAGCCTATTAGATTCGTGTCGATTATGGTACAGAATTTTGAACACATATATCTCCGCAACTATAAAAGTAAGAGCAACCAAATTTGGTGACAGTACTCCTAGGATGTTGATCTATACTAAGTTTGTATTTAAATTTGACCCCGCCCACGTAAATGATATAAAATCTAATAACAAGAGCACTATTAAAGCTACAGCATTGAGACTTGGCACACAGGATGGGGGGACGAGTCCTGAGGTGTGCTAAAAATTTCATTGAGATCGGTTTATAAACAGGGAAGTAGTTTGAGAAAATATGATATATGGAGAAAATATAATCACCTGGATCTCAGAGACTATAAGAGATAGAGATTCAAAATTTGGTGACAATACTGCTATGTTGCGCACGCAGATCAAGTTTATTTTAGAATTTTGCCTCGCCCCCCAATTATCCTGTAATCGACAAAAAACTAAAATATCCAAATACAAGGCCAATTTAATAGGTACAGATGTCAAAATCTGCACACACACTAAACACAATTTTGATAATGCATCCTGAAAACTGCATTGCAATCGGATAACAAATACAGAAGATATTAAATCAAAACTTCACATTTCTCATGCCTACGTGCAGTGGCCAGATTTTGGTACAAAACTTGCAGCAATGCATGCGATTTGTGGGTACATTGGACTCGGGATCAAAACAACTCTTTGTTTTGAACCAAATTATTTATTATTATTATTATTTTTATTTTTTTATTTCTTTTTTCATTGCATTAAATTAATTACATATTAATTAATAATTACATACTTTTAAAATGAATACTTTACATACTTAATCAATAATTTTATGTGATGCACATTTTGCAATCAGTACCATGAATTAGCAGCAAAACGAATTTGGTTCTATAAATAGCTTTATTTGCACATGTATGTATGTGTGTATGTAGGGCTTCTCTTCTAACGAGCGAGACATAATTGAAACAAAAGAAACGTGCAAAACGGACAACGAAAAAAAATGATATACATTGATATTGCCACATGCAAATATAATGCTTCGATGGCTCTGATGATAGAGCCGTGTATTTCGAGGCGATGAGTCGAGAGTTCGAATCCCGTTTCAATCTTGCCCATGTGCAACTTTTTTTTTTTTTTTTTGTCAACTATTTTCTTTTTTTTTGTCAACTATTTTCTTTATTACAATTTGTACTTTTTTAACAACTTGTATTTTCTTTGATTTTGTGAAAAGAGTAACTAAATATATATATAATATAATCTGTATTTTATTATTCACGTATTGTATTATAGTTAGTATTAATACCAGTTCTGTCACAGACTAGCACCCCTAACTGTAGGCTATAGGATAGCCTATAGTCTGTAGCATTTTATGTTGACCATATTTTACTGAAATTGAATTAATCGGTTGTGAACGTTTGGGTATCGAGCAAGTTACTGTCGAGTGCGCTCGACTGTAGACATACCACACCTCATCGCGAGCGAAGCGAGCAGGGGGCGGAGCCCCCTTGTTGTAAATGAATTTATATTATAAACGCAATTATGTACACACATTTTAATAAAATATTTATTTAATTTCAAATATTTTATTATTTATGTAATGTCAACTTAGAAAAGTTGATTAAAATTATGAAAAAAGTCTTTTAAAAATAAAAATTTAAACATTAAACTTACATCATATAAAAAAATTTTAATTTTAAGCCTTAAATTTTAAAGATTGATTCTTTTTTCTAGCCTGTAAAAAAATTAGAATACTTTTATTACATTATGTTCATGTGTAATTGCGTGTATATAAGTATATAAGTATACGCAGCTTTTAAGCATAAATACTATTGCATTTATAATAAATAATATAAATTTTATATACATACATATTTACACACAAAAATACATATTACTGTAAGCGCAAACGCCGCTGCGTGCGCGCTCTGTGTCGCACATGACTCGATGATTGATCCGATCGTTTGAAGAAAACGGGTATGCATCAAATCAAATCAGCGAACAAGTTAGATCATGACTCGTGACTCGATCGTAACGAACGCTCACAAACGGGTACGACTCAGCGTTCGAGCCTGATCGAACATCTTTTACCCGTTGCAGTTCTCTGATATGGGACAATACAAACAGACCCGGACAAAGTAGCAGCTATACGTGAACTCCCAGTGCCACAATCCGTAAAGCAAGTGAGCAGGTTTTTTAGGGTCTACAGGATGGTATCACAAGTTTATAAAAAACTATGCTGGAATCGCTGCCCCTATCTCTGACGCTCTGAAGCAGCGAATGAAATTTGTGTGGTCCAAAGAAGCTCAAGCGGTATTTGAATATTTAAAGGATCAACTATGTAATGCTCCCGTTTTACACAGTCATGACTTTTCCATTCCTTTTGCCATCCACTGCAATGCAAGCCATACCGGTGTTGGAGGCGTGCTTATGCAAAAGGATAGCGAAGGTAATGATGTACCCATAGCATTTATGTCTCGCAAGCTAAATAGTTGTTAACGAATCTATTCAGTTACAGAGAAGGAGTGTTTAGCGGCCATAATGTGCGTTAAAAAGTTTAGAGCGTATGTAGAGGGTCATGACTTTTCGATTCATACAGACCATGCGTCTCTAAAATGGCTTATGTCGCAGGCTGACTTAAGTTCCAGATAGGCAAGACGGGCTCTAAAATTGCAGGGATATTCGTTCAAAATATTTCACCGCAAAGGAATTCAGAATGTCGTTCCCGTCATTCTGTCATTCTGAAGATCTATCAGAAATTAACAAACCTATGTTAATAGATCTGAATTCCGATCGATTTAAGTCCAGCGAGTATGAGAAACTTAAGGATACAATTATTGCAAATCAAACTCAGACGCCTGACATAAGAGTTATTGATAATTATATTTATCACCGCACTGAGCACGCGTCTGGAGAACAGATTGCAGATGAGTCATGCTGGAAATTATGGGTACCAGAGGACTTTGTCACAGAAATTTTAAAACTGAGTCACGAAGATCCTTTGGCTGCGCATAGTGGAATTAACTAGACTTTAAAGAAGATCCGTCGATATTATTACTGGCCAAATTTAGTTAGTTAGTTAGTTAGATGTAGCAAACACTCAAATCGAGTCCTTCGACCCCCATTGAGTGCGTCCACAAAAACAAGCAGAGTGTTTCAGAAGCTATATGTTGATTTTCTAGGCCCATACCTACGAAGTAAATCAGGAAACATAGGCATTTGAATAGTATTGGACCATCTATCAAAATATCCCTTTTTAAAACCGATAAAAAAAATTCACAACTGACGCTATCGTCAAGTTTCTAGAAGAGGATATTTTTCATAGTTTCGGTGTACCCGAAGTGGTATTAGTTCAGTTCAAATCGCATCAGTTTAACGGTTTGTTGCAACAATACCATATACAACACTCGTACACAGCAGTATATGCACCACAAGCGAATGCGTCCGAACGTGTCAACCGTTCTGTTGCTGCAATAAAGGCATATATTAAACCTGATCAGTCCATCTGGGATGCGCATTTCAGACATATATGTTGTGCATTAAGATCATCTTTGCATTCGGCCATAAATAGTAGCCCGTATCGCGTCGCTTTTGGTCAGCACATGATCACAGACGGAAATACGTATGCTTTGCTGAGAAAATTAAATCAGTTGGAAGATCGAACTGTGAACTTTAACAGGGAAGATTCGTTCGACCTCATTAGAAAAACTGTTCAGACAACGATACAACAGCAGCATCAAAGCAACGAGAAGATTTATAATCTACGAAGTGATTTTGCAAAAGGGTTCAGTGCAAAATTAGCTCCAACGTTTCTAAAAGCAAGCATAAAACGCAAACTTGGAAATAGTTATTATGAGCTTGAAGATTCGCAGGGAAAGTTTATTGGCAAAAACCACGCAAAGGACATTAAGCAATAATTGGCATATTGAATCACCTTCAAGCGAGTATCACCCTTTGTTATAACAACCCCAAAGTGTGATTTAGGTAGGGGGGAGTGTAACGGTCGCTTGTTGGATAATTTATTTATTTATTTAGTTTTTATTCAACATTTATTTGATATAATAAAATCCAATATTTTTTCCTTTCAGCCCCAAAGTAGGCAACATTATTATTTTTAGGGTATGCAATGGTTTGGCCACTGGCCGAAAGCGTTGCCATGTGTTAACTTACAGTCGTCAGTCTCAGCTCGCTAAATTCGGACGTGCGCGCTTGACAAATCATTTTCGCAAGTGATCAACACAATCTCTTTGTGTTTTCCTTACGCTATTTTTAGCAGCTTATTGCGGTACTTTACCTAAGATAAGCCAGACTTAAACGCTGCAAAGTTTGCCCCCTCGCCCTGCGCTCTGCGCAAGCGTAGGTTGGTTCCGATACTTCTTATCTTTTGATCTGGAAAAGTGGACGACAATTGCATTATTTGACTCTAAATAATAATAACTGAAGCTATGGATAAAAACTCATCGAATCAGTCGCTACCTAGTAATAGGCAAGCTGTACTGGAGGAGATGAGAAAAGTAGCTGGGGTGAGCCCAGAAACTCTACGCTCTCATATCCCCGATAGCGTAGCAATCTTTTGTGCGAAACAAAACAGCTTATTGCCAAATTCGGTGATCACTGACCCGAAGGTAACAACAAGCTGTGATACCAGCGTTACCTGCACTATCTCTATGTCGCAAGCAAGTTTGACATCAACATCTACGTATACTGTAGCGGCAACTGTGGGGCCCAACATTTCCACGACTCCGTCACATGGCAACACATTGGGTGAATTTTTGTCATCAGCAGCTTGTAAGACGAAGTGCTCGTTTCAAGCCCGTGACCTGGGTGCCAGTAAAAAACATAAAGGAGCTATAAAAACATCTCAATCGATACAGAAAGCTACAGCTGCTTGGGTGTCAACAACTATAGCATTCGCACCTCCAAGTTCGGTGTTTCACGGATATACACGGCAAACCCTGATGCTTTCCGAGCAGCGGTAAGACACTTGACAAAACTTAACTGTCAACTTTGGCACCATCAGTCACTTGTTTACATTCGCTGCCGACGGTCGTGTTCTGCAAAGTTTCTAGCTAATAATTGTTGTTGGTATTACAGCTTACAATTCAAATTTTGGACATCGTCTTGAACGGTGTCGGCAACGGTTTCGATCAAAACAAAGATAAGAGCATAAACAAACAAACGTCGCGTGCTCTTGCCCAGTGGGCAAGACTAAAGCCCTCGCCCGCGACCCCCCGCGATCGCCGATAACGAGGGACAGACAGTTTGTTATTTGTGTTTTGTGTCAATTGGCAAGCACTCTATTTAGTAAATAAATATTGTGTTGTTGCTTTAACAATGAACAATGAAACATCTTCTCGCTCCCGACTTGGAAATAAGTCGTTGGAGTTCGAGGCGATGAAGCAAGTAGCTAATGAAACACCTGGTGAACTGCGAGCCTCGCTCATGAAAAACCTATTAAATGCTTCAAGATTGAACACTTCGCAAATAAGTAGCAGCTGCAGCAATTGCACTACTACGACTAGCACGATGTCATTTTCTACGGTTTCTACTGTTGGTTGTGGATCAACGTACACTGTAGCAACAACTACAACCAGCCACATATGCTCCCCTAGCTCAAATATTGGTAAAGATCAGGCAAATGTTTGCTCTTTTCAATTACCTATGGTCTCCCTTCGCAGAAAACAAAAAGGAGCAGATAAGATATCAAAAACAATTCAGAAATGTAAACCAAATACAGTTATCTTGACTGATACTCGACCAAATACTAGAATTGCTTCCACCTCTTTTTCGGCTCTTCGCAATAATCGTTTTGCCGCTTTAGCTGATGAAGCCGAAGCTGTGATGGATATGGATGATCAAGAAGATATTGAATGTGACAGGTCCCCTAATCACACCGACGGATTGCAGCAGACAAAGTCACCACCTAAGCCTCCTGCTATCTGTGTGCCTCATGTTAATAAGCTAGACACTCTTGAGACGGTCCTCAATACTACTATCCCTACTCATGAATACCACATACGCACTTCCAAATCTGGTGTTTCACGTATTTACGCTGCGAATGCTGAAATATTCAGAGCTGTAGTTAAAGTTCTAACGCAGCACAATTGTGAGTTTTGGCATCACCAACTGAGGGAGAACAAACCGTACAAATTGGTGCTAAAGGATATCCACCCAAATGTCCCAAAGGAGTTAATTAAGAAAACGTTTGAAGATAAAGAGTTCGAAGTACTTAACATCTATTGTCCAAGAAGAGCTGACTGGCGTAGCATCCCAATCAGCGAGAATGATGATGAACAAATAATTAATGCTAAAACTAGGCCAAACATGTTTTTTGTTAATCTTAAGCAGACTCCAAATGTCACAGAAGCATTGAAAATTAGTCAAATAGGAAGACATAGGGTTACTCTTATAAGATCAAAGCCTGGCAAGGAGCTGGTTCAATGTTTAAGATGCCAAGATTACGGACACTCCCGAAACTATTGCCTTAAAAAGCCGGTCTGTGGAAAGTGCTCAGGAGATCACCCAACTGGGTCAAACTTTTGTGAACTGCGCTCCAGTGCTACCTGCATATGTGCCAACTGTGGTGATGATCACGCCTCAGACTTTAAAGGATGTAAAGTAAGAATTGATTTGACCAAGAAAATAAAGCCTTCTGCTAGATTACCGACTAACGGACTTCGAAACGTAGAAAAGAAGGGCAATCAGAAGTCATCAAGCTTCAGGGCAACTTTTATTCCAGATTCAGTTGTTAAAAACGGATACTCATATGCTGATATGATAAGACAAAACTCCAACAACAAGTACAATGGATCTGCTACTCAGTCAGTTCCGCGCTCAAACAATTGTGTAGAAGATCATGGAAATAATAATAAGTTCGCTATCCTAGAAAAAGCAATTCAAGACATTAATGCAAAAATGGACCAGCTTTTCAAATTAATCCAGGACTCGATGGATGCCAACAAGGCATTTCGAGACTTGGTTCAGAAGCTAATTACAAAATGATTCATTCTAATATAAAAATTGGACTGTGGAACGCACGAGGTATGTTAGGACTGGTGACGAGCGGCTCAACCAGATATACAAGCGGTTATCGAATCGCCTGCAGAAAGTGCTTAGGAGGAATAGGCAAGCAAAAATTGATGACCTTCTCGAAAACTCAAGTCCCTATGTAACGTCCAACTACTCTCTCTGGAAACTTACAAGACGTTTCAAGCGGCAAGTAACTCCCAAGGCCCCATTGAAGAATCCTGCAGGCGGCTGGTGTTTCACCGGTTTGCAGAAAGCTGAAACCTTTGCGAATAATTTGGAAGAAAGATTTAGGCCACTTAACCTGTCACCGGATTTTATGCATCGGTACATCCAAATATCCCTGGAAAGCCCGTCCCAAATGTCTCCACCTGTCAATCCAGTTACGTTTCAAGGGGTTATGACGATAATAAAGCAGCTAAAAGTCAAGAAGTCACCGGGTGCTGACCTGTTGGACAACAAAACCATCAAACTTCTGCCAATTAAAGCAGTGTTCTTCATAGTCTTAATATTTAACAGCTCATTAAGACTGGGCTATTTCCCGAAGCTTTGGAAGTCTGCTTTGATTACGATGATCCCAAAATCAGGAAAACAGTTAACTGAAGTCAACTCATTCAGGCCGATTAGTTTATTGCCCTCATTGGGAAAGATGCTGGAGAGGGTTATCCTGAACCGGATTCTAAAACTTGAGAGCGTGACGCAGACAATTCCAAAGTGGCAGTTTGGTCTTCGAAAGAGTCATGGCACTCCAGAACAGCTTCACAGAGTGGTCAACTTCGCCTTGGAGGCCATGGAGCACAAGCAATATGCAGTGGCGGTATTTATGGATATCCAACAAGCCTTCGACAGAGTATGGCATAGCGGTCTCCGAAGTAAGCTGAAGCGCATATTAACACCACAGCTCTTTCAACTATTGAGCAGTTTTCTGGAGGATAGATCGTTTTGTGTAGTCGTGGATGGGGCGAAATCATCCGAGAGGCCAATATGTGCAGGAGTTCCACAAGGCAGTGTGCTAGGTCCCACCTTGTACTCACTGTACACAGCTGATATGCCAACATTCAGCTCTGTTCGTACCGTTGACAATCAGGATGTGCTTATTGCCACGTACGCAGATGACACTGCTGTTCTTACCAGAAACGAATCGCTCGGCATTGCAGCAAAGGCATTACAGGAGTACGATCGGAGCTTTGAGAGATGGGCCCTTAAATGGAATATTGGCATCAACAGCAGCAAATGTGCAAACGTCACCTTTGCCACAAGAGTGGGATCCTGCCCAGGAATAACGATGCTCGGCTCGGTCCTTAAGCATGAAAGGCACTACAAATACCTAGGGATCATCTTGCACAGGTACCTCAACTTTGGTCGACATGCAACAATGATTCAACGAACTGTATTGTCAAAAGCTGCAAGAATGGCGTGGTTGCTGTCCCCTAGAAATAAGCTCTCCATAAATAACAAGGTAGCCATTTACAAGACCATATTGAGTCCGATCTGGAAGTATGGGCTACAAGTCTATGGGATCACTGCCAAAACTCATTTAAATAAGATTCGCGTGGCTCAGAGCAAAATCCTTCGTAAAATGTGCAACGCCCCCTGGTACATGCGCACCAGGGACATTGAAAGAGATCTTGCAGTTTCCAAGGTTGGCGAAGTGATCCGGATTCAGGCCGAAAAATACAGAGACAGGTTAGCCTCGCACCCAAATGCACTCGTTCGTCGACTTACGAGATACAAAGGGAAAAGAAGGCTAAAAAGACACCACCCACAGGATCTGCCTAACAGAGTCCTGTCATAAGTAAAACTGATGTAAAAATGTAAATGTAATCAAAAATTTAAGGTAATTAATTGTATATCTCACTGTAATTGTTGTAGTCACTATTTTTAATTGTCTTTGATGTAAAACTAGCTTAAGCTGCCTTATCGTAGCAGAATACTGTTTGTTAGAATATATAAAAATTTAATAAAAATTACCATTTTTTTGAAAAAAAAAAAGAAAACTTTGGCACCATCAACTTAGGGAGGACAAGCCTAACACGGTTGTCATCAAGGGCAATAATGCCAACGTGCCCAAATCAATAATTGCGCAAGCTTTTACTGACCAGGGTTTCGAAACTCTCAATATATATTGCCCAAGACAGGCAGATTGGCGTAACGTGCAGGTCAACGAGACAGGCGATGAAGCGATGATCAATTACAAGACTCGGCAAAATCTATTTTTTGTCCAAACAAGGACCCAAAGTGTCTAATGCTCCTAGCAGAAAAGAAGTTCTACAATGTCTGAGATGTCACATCTTCGGACATTCCAAAAATTATTGCGTTCAGGACCCAATCTGTGGCAAATGTGCTGGCTCTCATATGACTGGTTCCCTCCTTTGCACGAGTGAAAATTTCTTGTTCGTCAACTGCAGTGGTGATCACGAGTCGACCGACAAAGGCTGCCCTGTCCGAATTGAGAAAAGCAGAAAATTTAAACCGAGCCCAAGGCTCCCTGCTACTGGCAACACTGCCAGGCCAAAATATAAACAAGGCCCATCACGTGGCTTCATTCCGGCTGAGACTGTCAGATGCAATTTGTCTTACGCTGACGTTGCTCGGCCCAACAGGGCAGACTTTGGTCCAAATGCTGACAAGCATCTTCAGCGAGAATCAAATTCACTGCCTGACAAGAATTTCGTTGCGCTGGAGAACTCCACACGGGAGATCAACTCCAGAATGGACCAATTAGAGACTATGGAGGCTAACAAGGCCTTCCGAGAATTGGTCCAGGTTCTCATTTCACGTATCCAAAAATGATGGAACCGATCATAAAAATCGAATTGTGCAACGCACGGGGACTAGTTAGGGGCTCTGGAGAGCACCGGCTGTTTCTCAGTGCACATAATATAGATGTTATGTTTGCCACAGAGACACACATGAAAGAGGGACAGCGTGTCTACCTGCCAGGATACTTCACTTACCATGCCTTCCTCCCCAGCGGTAACAGCAGAGGTGGCGCCACAGTCATTGTGCGCTCCAGCATGTGCCACATTCCTCAGCATCCCATCTCAACAAACAACATACAACTAGCAAGAGTAAATCTGCAGACATCGGAAGGGCCCGTCGCACTTGCTTCTTTGTATCTTCCACCCAACGAGCCTTGTAAAAAAGCGGAGTTTGAATCCCTGTTTGCCTTGCTAGGTAACAAATTCATTGCAGGTGGTGACTACAACGCCATGCATTCATGATGGGCCAACTCAACAGATTGCTCCAGGGGTAAAATATTGCAGGATGTCGTGGCGAATGATCGGTACCAAATTCTTGAAACGGGTGAGCCTACATTCTACTCATCCAGCTCGCTAGTATCAACATTTGCGCTGGATTTTTTTGTCATTAATGGATACACAATGAGCAGGCTTAATGTGAGAGCGCTTTACGAGCTGTCTTCCGATCACACTCTTGTGCGCTCTTGTTTACTAGCACTTGGTGCTGACACAGGAATTTTTAAGGCCCATCTGGAGCAGCTGATTGATCTTAATATGGAAATCCAAGACGCAGTTGATATTGATAACGCAATCGATATTTTTATGAGCAAGCTGAAAGATGCTGCAACAAGAGCTGCTCCCAGGAATCAACAACATCTGCATGGATATAGATCACCTCAGCTTCCTTCTTCAATCGTTGAGCTCCTGCGTTTCAAGCGTAAAGTCAGAAAAGAGTATACAAGAACAGGAGATGCCCGAATCCAAAAGATTCACAATAGGGTGGCCAATCGTCTTCACAAAGTTCTGGCCTGCAGGAAAATAATTCAAATTAACAACATGTCGGAAGACTTGGGTACCGATGCCTCTACTAATTACTCTTTGTGGAAAATTACCAAAAGATACAAGACATTGGCAACACCGAAACCGGCTATTAGGGACCCTTCAGTTGGCTCGTGCCGCACTAGTCTTACCAAATCGGAAGTATTTGCAAACAATCTTGAGCAAAGATTTAAGCCGCACGAATTTACACCTGAGAGTCACTGCAGGATAGTTGCGGAGTCATTGGAAACCCCGTTCCAAATGGCTTTGCCTTCAGATACTCTCACACTGGGCGTAGTGAAGCAGCTGGTGTCTATGCCCAAAAATGCCCCTGGCGAAGACCTACTTGATAACAGAACCATAAGACTCCTACCAGATCAAACTTTGTTGTTTTTGGTTCTTATTTTCAACAGCGTCCTACGCGTGGGATACTTTCCGAGAGCCTGGAAGTCGGCGAACATAATTATGATCCTCAAGCCTGGATAACAACCAACTGATGTGGACTCTTATAGGCCGATCAGCCTTCTCCCTTCACTGAGCAAAATAATGGAGAGGTTGATCCCAAACAGAAATCTCGAGACTGTTACCCTTGAGATCCCTAAATTCCAATTTGGATTTCGTAGGCAGCATGGCACTCCAGAACAGCTGCATAGAGTTGTCAAATTTGCGTTAGAGGCCATGGAGGAGAAAGAGTATGCGGTCGCTGTCTTCCTGGACATACAGCAAGCTTTCGACAGGGTGTGGCACCTGGACTTCTTTACAAAGCCAAGAGACTATTAACCCCTCAGCTGTTCCAGGTTATAAAGAGCTTCTTAGAAGGCGCACATTCCGAGTGACTGACGATGGGTGCAAGTCCTCCATTAAATCTATCGAAGCTGGCGTTCCCCAGGGCAGTGTTCTAGGGCCCACATTGTACTCCATATATTCAGCGGATATGTCAACCCAAACTGCAGTCACCTCAGTTGACGAAAGCGATACGTTAATAGCGACCTACGCCGACGACACTACGGTGCTCACAAAAAGCAGTTGCATACTTCTGGCCAAAAGTGCTCTGCAGGAGTATTTGGACGCATTCCAGGAATGGGCAGAGAAATGGAATGTGTGCATAAACGCAGATAAATGTGCAAATGTGACTTTCACAAATTGAGTGCGAAACTGCCCAGTCGTATCACTTAATGGAAGAGTGCTAGATCATTCATTGGCGCACAGACACTTAGGTGTCATCCTAGACAGAAGTCTCACCTTTGAAAGGCATGTCACGTCATTGCAGCACTCATATAGATCCAAATTAAATAGGATGTCCTGGTTACTCTCCACCAAAAACAAATTGTCGCTGGAGAACAAGGACAGGATATACAAGTGCATTTTAGCTTCCAGTCTATTCTATGCCATACAGGTGTACGGTATTAATGCCAAGACGCATTATTTTTTGTACAAGAACCGAATAATTGTTTGCACGCTGCTAGATTTGGCAGAAAAGTTCGATATTTGGCGTGCGTAAGCCAAGCTGTAAGTTTGGTTAAGATTTTAGCATGGGGTATATGAATAAAATGCGTTGTTTTCTTAAAAACAAAATAAAAAAACGGTATTTTTCAATTATATTGTGCTTAATTCTAATTTATCATTTCTTAAAGAAATGTATACCACATTTTTTTTTGTTTTCGACGAAATGATTTGAGCAAGCCATGATCATTTGTCTGAGTCTATTTATATTAACTAACGTTTGATCAAAATGTTCTTAGTGTTATAATTTTTTAAAAATGTTAAAAAAAATCTAAACATTAATAAATATGTTAAGAAATTAAAAAAATGTTATATTAAAATCTTAAAAAATACTAAATATTTTACAAATTATAATTTTTTTAACATTTTATTCATTTTTAACGTTTTTATTGATTTTTTTTAAATTTTTCATAATTTTTAACATATTTAACAGTTTTCTGAATTTTTAAAATTTTTTTAAATTTGCCAACATAGCAAAGCAGATTAAGTCGAAAACAAAAATTGCATATCCAAATTATAAGAACAATTTTAAAGCTTGTGAAACTAAACTTAGTATGTAGATTCCTCTATATTTCAGGCATATCAAGTTTGTTTCTTTTTTGGATCGGACCAATCTGTCATATAGCGCTCATAGGTACAATCGGTCAAAAATCAAGTTATAGTATGAAAAACCTTTTTTGTTTTATGAGATATCTCAACCAAAGTAATATAATATGCATATAACTTGCATATTATATATCTCAACCAAAGTAATATAATATGCATATAACTTGGTTTTATATATCCTGTCCAAAGTTGGTTTAAATCGGACCACTATCACTGCGGACGGCAGTTCGCGCTAGTGACGAAAGCAGTACGTTGGATGCGAAAGGCGACTAGCAATATATACAGCTAATATTGAAAATTTGCTATGACTGTCCAATTAGTTCGAGTTATATAGTGGTCGGCACCAACACACTCATATGCTCTAGTGCGTTAGTGTGCAAGCTAACAGAATATTTACAGACGTCAAGCATGTGATGTTTGCTGCTGCCTTTTTTTGCCTCACATCAACAGCGGCATTACAGAATAACAGCGCTATAACAGCTCCACCACAGCGACTTAAATCAGAATCATGTCGTAGCAGCGACGCCACACGATGTTTTATACCAGTGGTCGGCACCAACACATTCATATGTTTAATGACGCTAGTGTGCGAATTAACAGAACGTTAACAGACATCAAGCATCTGACGTTTGCCGCCGATTCATTTTGCCTCGTCTCTACAGCCGAATTACAGCGTAATAGCCCTATAACAGCGACACGACAGCGACTTAACAGCAAAATGTCGTAGCAGCGACGCCACACGAACGTTTACGCTGTACGTGTGCAGGCAGCGCTGCGGCAGAGCAAATGCCTATACGCGGCGTATAGGCCGTGCCGACCACTGATTTAAAGGCTTTCAGGTGTTCCTTTAAATTTTTTTCTAAAGAACACAGGTAACAATTTACAGATGAAAAATGCTTATTAGCTTTCTTTTTGGCGAATTATGAAAAACGGCTCTAACGAATTTTATTTATTTTCAATACGTTGAAAAACGTAAAGTTTCTCGTTTTTTGGTATATGTATATACATTTTGACTGAGGGGTTTGGAAGATATTACCATTAACTGAATATATGCATTTTTGTAACGGTCGAAAATCACTTTTTAGTACGAAAAACTTTTTGGTTTTATGAGATATTTCAACCAAACTAATAAAATATGCATTTAACTTAGTTTTATATATTCTGATTTGGTTGAAATCGGACAAATATATCATTTAGCTGTCATAGGACCGATCGGGCGAAAAGTAGGTCAGAGTATGCACAAATTTTATGTTGTTTAAGTACTAAAAACTATAAAGTTGTTAAAAAAAAGAAAGGAAAAAATTTTGTTTTGGAAATTTCTTAGGTCAATAAGTCCCATTTGTCGTTAATTTTCGCCCTTTCTCATGACCCGCCCCCTATTTTGTACTTAAAATAGTTTTTTTCAAGATTGAAAGAAAGTTAAAAATGAGAACGTTTCTTATTAAAATCAAGTACATTTTGGTATATTTCTTTTTCATTGTCGCACCTTAGAATTCTGAACTGGTTCTAGCGATAAAATATGACGTAAAACTTGGATAGCTGGTAAAATCCGCACTTATTTCGACAGGTCGCTTACCAACAAAATACACCATTATTAAGTGGTATTTAATTTTAGTATTTTGCTTGAATTTAGTACACATACTAGTGGATGTTTTAAGTTTAAGATTAATTAATTATGATTTTTTTTTGTACTAGAAGCAAGTACATTTTGTATTTAGTACAAAATTTTTGTGTACTTAAATTAGTATGTTTTTAATTTAACAGACTTGAATTAAACCCAAAACGTACTTAAATTATCCCCGAAAAATCGTACTCTCCGTACCTGCGAAAATCGAACTTGAAACAAGATTTTTGTTCTCAACTTAAGAAACTACGAACTTTTTGATTTTGAGATCGTTTGTTCTTGAAATTGACCTAATTAAGTACGGAAAGCTTGATTTTTTATGTGAGTGCTTAAAAGTACCAGGCAGTCTCAAATACACAATCTGTGAGTTTGGTTGATATGTCTAAAGAAACAAAATAAATTTTTCATACTAGTGGTTAATTTGAGCTTGATTGTACCTATGACAGCGTCACTTGATTTTGACGAAATTTTGTCAGGGTGTAACATATGTGATAAAGACATATTCTGTGAATTTGGTTGAGATAGCTCAAAAAACAAAAATTATTCTTACTAATGGTTATTTTACATCCGATTGTTCCTATATGCTTTATGACATAGTAACCCGATTTTAATCAAGTAGTTAAATATTGTAAAATTTGAAAATTCTGTTAAAAAAATGAAACTAAAATCTTGGCGGGTCCGGGGATTAAACCGAGTGAGTCTAACACACTATCCTCTGCACAGCTTTGTCATCTGTTAAACAAATATCATATTGCAGCCCTTTGAGGTTTTGTGCGAGATAAACAAGAAGAATAATAATGATAAAGCAGCATAACAAACAACAAAAATTTAAAATGTTTCAATATTTTATTTTAAGGATTCCAACCGCGATACCTCTTGCGCCAAAATCTATACACCATCCTCTGCGCCACCTAGGCACTAAGCTCGCTGGCTGACCCAACGCTGCTATGTGTATATGTACTATGAAAATAGCGTTGTAAAACCTTTTCGACTACTTTTTTTAATGACAGCTATATGATATAGTGTACCGATTTGAACCAACTTCGGTCATGATGTATAAGACTAACTTTAATGCATATTCTATAATTTTGTTTCTCATAAAACATAAAATTTTTTTACACTAAGACTTGTTTTTCGCCCGATCGGGCCTACTTTAATATACAATATACAAGTTATATGCATATTATATTACTTTGGTTGAGATATCTCATAAAACAAACAGGTTTTTCATGGTAAAACTATGGCCGCTATATGATATAGTGGTCCGATCCAAAAATGAAACAAACTTGATATTCCTGCAATATAGAGGAATCTACATACTAAATTTGGATATGAAGTTTTTTTTTTTGATTTGTGGCCGATAATGGGGGCGTGGCCGAATTTTGAAACAAACTTGATCTGCTTGCAATATAGAGGAACCTACATATAAAGTTTCGTGTCTCTAGCTCTTATAGTCTCTGAGTTCTAGGTGTTCATACAGACAGACAGACAGACGGACATTGCTATATAGACTCGGCTATTGATGCTGCTCAAGAATATATATACTTTATGAGGTCTGCCACGCCTCCTTCTGCCTGTTGCGCACATTTTCGTTTAAACAAACCCAATAGACCCCTGTACTTTTTTTAAGTACGGGGTCTAAAAAATATATGAGTGTCTGAATTGACAATTGTCCGAATTATTGAGAGTGTACTGTATTATTATAAATATCATTATCTTCCAGTTCTGCACATAGTAACATATCGAAGGCCATTGAGGATGCTCGCCAAGCCTCTCTGCTATCCAAGGAGCGAGTATACGAAGCACAGCGTACGCTCTATCCAAGCGATGGAAGTTCGATGATTGAACGCGCCAAACTCTCCTTGCATAGTTCCAAGCAACTGCAACGAGAGGCATTGCAGCAAATAGACTCCTGTACTTTTTATACCCTGAGCCCATTAAAAATGGGCAAAAAAGGGTATAATGCATTTGGCAAAATGTATGTAACAGGCAGAAGGGGGCGTGGCAGACCCCAAAAAGTATATATATTCTTGATCAGGATCAACAGTCGAGTCGATTGAGCCATGTCCGTCTGTCTGTCCGTCTGTCTGTCTGTCCGTCTGTTTGAACGCGTCGATCTCAGAAACCATAAGAGCTAGAGACTTCAAACTTGGTATGTAGGTTTCTGGATACCGTACGCAGATCAAGTTTGTTTTTATTTTTGGATCGGACAACTATATCATATAGCTGCCATAGGAACGATACATCGAAAATTAAGTTTTTATATGAAAAGCTTCTTTAATTTTTGAGATATCTCAACCAATCTCACACGATATATATTTGGGGCGGTATTATACATCCTGACCAAATTTGGTGCAAATCGGCCCACTATATCATATAGCTGTCATACAGTCGCTCTGCCGAAAATCAAGTTTTAGTATGAAAAAGTTTTTTGTTTTTTGAGATATCTTAACCAAACTGATAGAATATGCATTTATGTTGGTTTTGTACATTCTGACCAGATTTGGTTCAGATCGGTTCCATATATCATATAGCTGCCATTGGAATAATTGGTCAAAAAACAAACATTTATAAAAGAGTACCTTTGTTCAGGGTATCCTACTGTCGAGCGTGCTCGACTGTAGCCGCAACTCACCGCGAGCGAAGCGAGCCGGGGGTAGGCGAGCGAAGAGAGTAGGGGGCGGAGCCCCCTTGTTTAAGTACTAAAAACTATAAAGTTGTTAAAAAAAAAAGAAAGGAAAAAATTTTGTTTTGGAAATTTCTTAGGTCAATAAGTCCCATTTGTCGTTAATTTTCGCCCTTTCTCATGACCCGCCTTCTTTTATTTAATGATCGGAATTTTCTTTGAAGTGTTCTAAATATATATTTCGAATTTCAAACCGATATGTCACCTGCAAATGCAATTCCTGCCATATGTAGTAAAACCTTTGAACGTTTCAAACATGGAGTAACATGGAAAATTCCGTAGGTTATGTTATTTAAAGTCAAAAATCTCCAATGGGGCACAAATTTGGCAACGTTTTTTTTTGTATCCTCTTCTTGAATATTCACAGAATCAAAAACAAAAGTCAAACTTGGTGGACTCGGCTGGACTCGGTTTTGAAAATCAACCTATAGTTTAACTAGGGGGCTCCGCCCCCAGCTCGCTTCGCTCGCGGTGCTACAGTCGAGCATACTCGACTGTCGGAGACCCCGTACTTACTATGGAAATAGAAAAGACTACAAAAATTAAAAAATATTTAGCTCGCTTAATGCTGTTGCAGAGAGTTGTAATACATTTTCGACTACTTTTTTCAATGACAGCTATATTATATATTGGACCGATTTGAAGCAACTTCGATATGGATATATAAGACTAACTTTAATGCATAATATATCAGTTTGGTTACGATATATCATAAAACAAAAAAGTTTTTCATACTTAAACCTGATTTTCGACCGATCGCTACTATTACAGCTATGTGATATAGTGGTCCGATTTAAACCAACTTCGCTAAGGATATATAAGATATATAATTTAAATGCATATATAGTAAAAGTTTGGTATATATTGTACGATATATTGTACAACAAGAAAGTTTTTCATACAAAAACTTAATTTATTCCGATTACTCCTACGGGCGCTCTATGATATGGCTGTCCGATTTGCACCAGCTTCGGTCATAAATTAGAAAAATAACCCACATGCAAATGCTATTAAGTTGGTTAAGATACATATTTTATAAACTTGATTTGAACACTATGCAACTATCGTGCTCGGCCAATAAGTTGCATATCAATTGTTCAAAGTGTTAGGCCCTACTTAAGTTCTTATACGATTGACAATATCCCTTTGCAATGTATAAAAACTGTAAAGGATCTTGGAGTTTTATTTGACTGCAAATTATGCTTCAATTTGCACATCTCTACTATAGTTAATGATGCCACAGAAGTACTTGGTTTCATTAAACGTTGGTCGAAAGAATTTAACGATCCTTTTACCACTAAGCTCCTTGACGTCTCTTTAGTTCGTCCCATCGTTGAATACTGTTCGTGCATTTGGAGCCCGCAGTATCAAATAAATCAGCATCGAATTGAATCAGTTTAAAAGCAATTCTTGCTTTTCGCCTTACGTGGTTTTAACTGGGATCCCAACCTTCGTTTACCACCGTACTCCCAAAGGCTTCGTCTTTTTAACCTTCCGTCTTTAATTAATCGTAGGAAAACTCTTGGTGTTGTTGTTCTAGTTTTTCTTCGATTCTAGTTCTCTTCTGGGCCGCTTCAGCTTTTCGGTCGCCCGCAGGTTAACTAGGAATAACCTTATTCTTACCTACATGTACAACTGATTACGGCTCACACGGTTCGATTCGTGTCTTATACACTAACTACAATAGCCTCTTTCATGTTTTCTACTCAGAGCTCCCTCTCCCTTCCCTAAAATCCGCACTTTTCCAATATTTTTCGTTAAATCCCTGACCTTACTAATACTAATAACCTGTTATATTTCTTCAAATACCCAAACATTCATACTGATACTAATTACAACACTAATCTATATTGATCTGATTGGGTTTTTCTGGGTTTTCTCAAATCCTTGCAACAAATGTTGGATCATTTATAATTTTTGGTTACCCCAGATCTAATTGTAATTTTAATTTTTTCTTAAAATTCATTATTTATATTTAATATTAATTTTATTTTAATTCTTAACTTAATTTTATATTTAATAATATTTTCTTTGCCGACTGCTTTTAGTCGCGCATAAATAAATAAATATTATTTTGAAATGTCACTTTTTGTACAAAAACCATGCTTTTTCCAAAATATCTAAACAAACTGAGCATATGTATGTGATATTATGCTCCTCACATTCTGGCTAACAGATATCAAGATCTTAATACTATCACTGCGAACGGCAGTTCGCTCTAGTGACGAAAGCAGCACGAAAGGTGCGAAAGGCGACTAGCAATATATACAGCTAATTTGGAAAATTTGCTACGATTTGTCCGATCAGATCGAGTTATATACCGATCGAAAGGTTTAGACCTAACTTACAAAATGGTGTACTAAAACTTTTGCTAGCACACCTGGTTCATGCGATAAGGGGGTGTAAGTGGGAGGGAAAAAATTTAAATAATTGCAGCTAATGGGGTCGTTGGGGCTTTTTGTTAAAATATTTTCTTTTATAAAAATTCTTATCAAAAATACGCGTCGATTGATACCCCGATCACCCAAATCTGATAACTGGTTCAAAAGATAATAAAATTTGAAATTTTTAGTGGACTTCTCAAAATGAGATGAAAAGTCAGTTTGTTTGTCGGTTCGTTTGTGCGTATCAAAGCGCTAAAAAAGCTTAGATGTAATGATAAGGATTTGCTTCTTTTCAAAAATATAGAAATGTTTGTTCTACGACTTTTTGAATTTTCCGCTAGTTTAGCGGGAAAACGCTATTTCCCGCTAAAATGCAAACCATAATAGTTTGCAAACCATAGAAGCTACAGATATGTCCTATTTATCATTGGAAAGGCTAGTTTGAGGGCTTTTTGGCGTACCTTCAAACTTTTTTTCTAAAGTACTCATTTAACATGTAACATTTTACAGGTAAAATAAGGTTTTTAGCTTATATTTTTGGCAATTTCTGACAAAACGGCTCTAACGATTTTTATTAAATTTATGTGCGTTTTTTGGTATGTAACACATAAATATTGGTTGAGGGGTTTGGAAGATATTGCCTGTTAGTTTGTTTTAGTTCGAAAATCACGTTTTAGTACTAAAAACTTTTTGGTTTTATGAGATATCTCAACCAAACTGATAAAATACGCATTTTACATTGTTTTATATATCCTGACCAAAGTTGGTTCAAATCGGACCACTCATCATATAGCTGTCATAGGACCGATCGGATCAAAATTAGGTTTTAGTATGAAAAACTTTTTTGTTTTACGAGATATTTTAACCAAATTGATAGAATATGCATTTAAGTTAGTTTTATACATCCTGACCGAAATTGGTTCATATCGGACCGCTATATCATATAGCTGTCATAGGACCGATCTGGTCAAAATTAGGTTTTAGTATGAAAAACTTTTTTGATTTATGAGATATTTTAACCAAATTGATAGAATATGCATTTAAGTTAGTTTTATACATCCTAACCGAAATTGGTAACCGGTAATCAAACCACAATATCATATAGCTAACATAGGACCGATCGGGCGAAAAGTCTTAGTATGAAAAGTAGACAGTAGTAACGCGAGCGAAGCAAACAGGGGCGGAGCCTCTCAGCTATATTTTTTACTATCTCCCTGCATTTATGATAAAGTTAAAATGTCAAAAGCAAAAGCAATTGCAAAAATTTCTGATATCCCACAAAAAAAACCTCTACACGAGGTAAAAGTCTAGTGACGAAAGCAATTTTTAGCTCCAAAATTTTTTTTTTTCGTGTTTTTTTATACCCTGAGCCCATTAAAAATGGGCAAAAAAGGGTATAATGCATTTGGCAGAATGTATGTAACAGGCAGAAGGGGGCGTGGCAGACCCCCAAAAGTATATATATTCTTGATCAGGAACAACAGCCGAGTCGATTGAGACAAGTCCGTCTGTCTGTCCGTCTGTCCGTCTGTTTGAACGCGTCGATCTCAGAAACCATAAGAGCTAGAGACTTCAAACTTGGAATGTAGGTTCCTGGATACCGTACGCAGATCAAGTTTGTTTTTATTTTTGGATCGGACAACTATATAATATAGCTGCCATAGGAACGATACATCGAAAATTAAGTTTTAGTATGAAAAGCTTCTTCAATTTTTGAAATATCTCAACCAATCTCACACGATATACATTTGGGGTGGTATTATACATCCTGACCAAATTTGGTTAAAGTCGGCCCACTATATGATATAGCTGTCATAGAGACGCTCTGCCGAAAATCAAGCATATGTATGAAATAGTTTTTTGTTTTTTGAGATATCGTAACCAAACTGATAGAATATGCATCAGGGCTGGTATTATACATCCTCACCGAATTTGGTCCAAATCGGAACACTATATCATATAGCTGCCATAGAGACGCTCAGTCGAAAATCAAGTTTAAGTAAGAAAAAGTTTTTTGTTTTTAGAGATAGCCTAACCAAACTGATAGAATGAACATTTAAGTTCGTCGCATATATTCTGGCCAAATTCTGTTCAGATCGGACCACTATATCATATAGCTGCAATAGAGACGTTCAATCGAAAAGTAAGTGTTAGTATGAAAAATGTTTTGGTTTTTTGAGATATCTTAACCAAACTGATAAAATATGCTTTTAGGTTGGTTTTGTACATTCTGACCAGATTTGGTTCAAATCGGTTCCATTTATCATATAGCTGCCACAGGAACAATTGGTCGAAAATCAACTTTTATAAAAGAGTACCTGGGCTCAGGGTATTCTACTGTCGAGCGTGCTCGACTGTAGCCGCACCTCACCGCGAGCGAAGCGAGCCGGGGTAGGCGAGCGAAGCGAGCAGGGGGCGGAGCCCCCTTGTTTTTTTTTTTTTTAATAATTTTTATTTTTATTAAAAGTTTTTATAATAAACTGAATTTTGTTCGTCAAACAATTAGATATCAGAAATTTTGGAGCTAAAAATTGCTTTCGTCACTAGACTTTTACCTCGTGTAGAGGTTTTTTTTGTGGGATTATTTATTACATCATATTGCTTACATTATAAAAATCGTTCGTGAACTGACTTTTTTTAAACCAGAAATTTGTATTTTTTGTCGATTGTAAAAAATTAACATTTATTCAATACTTAAACACAAGTTTTTGTAATTTTCGCCAATGCGCACCATAAAATAAGCCATAAAATATTCGTGACTCAAGTCATGTCGGCACACTTTCAGCTACGACGCGTTTTTTAGCGTGAGGTTAGCTGCAATAGAGTTAAATGTTGAAAAACGCGCAAAAATGCGTTCGATGCCAGTTTTTAAATTACAGATAACAACATATATCAACAAGTATAAGGGTATATTGTGTTCGTTGAAATGTATGTAACAGGGAGAAGGAGGCATCTCCGACCACATAAAGTATATATATTCTTGATCTGCATCAACAGCCGAGTCGATATAGCCATGTGTGTCTGTCCGTCCGTCCGTCTGTCCGTCCTTGTGAGCGCCTAGATCTCAGGGACCATAAGAGATAGAGTAACCTAACTTTCACACGCAGATCACCTAGGCGTTGGAGCAGGTCAAGTTTGTTTTAAACTTTTGACCCTCCTCCTTTCACGACCGTAATTCGCGAAAAACCCGTCGTCCGTCTGTATAAACATAAGGATCTCAGAGACTATAAGAGATAGAGTAACCTATGGTCGGGATCTCGACTATAGCTTTCCCACTTGTTTTCTCTTTTTTCATCAACTTACTTTTAAATATAGGTCAGTTTACAGAATATAAGAAAATATGTTTGTTACCAAGCCTCACCTCGATTTAAAGATATTCTGATCAAAAGTTGCACTTAAAACTCATACTTTCTCTCGTTTTTTGGAAATTACCCAAACTTTGAAAGATCTATCTGTTTAAAATACTAAAACCAAATCTAAATCGAATCACACTCAAATTTTTACAAAACAAAACAATTTTAAATTGATTTTTGCCAATTACTTTCCTGAAGTAAGCCATTATTCGTCGATGAATTTGACATATCTGTGTTGTGGTAAAATTTCAAGCTTGTAGCTTAAGCCGTAAAATAATACATGAATGTACAGGAAAAATAATTTTTATACCCTGAGCCCATTAAAAATGGGCAAAAAAGGGTATAATGCATTTGGCAGAATGTATGTAACAGGCAGAAGGGGGCGTGGCAGACCCCAAAAAGTATATATATTCTTGATCAGGATCAACAGTCGAGTCGATTGAGCCATGTCCGTCTGTCTGTCCGTCTGTCTGTCCGTCTGTCCGTCTGTTTGAACGCGTCGATCTCAGAAACCATAAGAGCTAGAGACTTCAAACTTGGTATGTAGGTTCCTGGATACCGTACGCAGATCAAGTTTGTTTTTATTTTTGAATCGGACAACTATATCATATAGCTGCCATAGGAAAGATACATCGAAAATGAAGTTTTTGTATGAAAAGCTTCTTTAATTTTTGAGATATCTCAACCAATCTCCCACGATATATATTTGGGGTGGTATTATACATGCTGACCAAATTTGGTCCAAATCGGTCCACTATATCATATAGCTGTCATACAGTCGCTCTGCCGAAAATCAAGTTTTAGTATGAAAAAGTTTTTTGTTTTTTGAGATATCGTAACCAAACTGATAGAATATGTATCTGGGCTGGTATTATACATCCTGACCAAGTTTGGTCGAAATCGGCCCACTATATCATATAGCTTCATACAGACGATCTGCCGAAAATTAAGTTTTAGTATGAAAAAGTTTTTTGTTTTTTGAGATATCTTAACCAAACTGATAGAATATGCATTTATGTTGGTTTTGTACATTCTGACCAGATTTGGTTCAGATCGGTTCCATATATCATATAGCTGCCATTGGAATAATTGGTCGAAAATCAACATTTATAAAAGAGTACCTGGGCTCAGGGTATCCTACTGTCGAGCGTGCTCGACTCTAGCCGCACCTCACCGCGAGCGAAGCGAGCCGGGGGTAGGCGAGCGAAGCGAGTAGGGGGCGGAGCCCCCTTGTTTATGTTATATACCTGGCCTGTTAAAAAAATCCTGCAATGACACTGGAAATGGTTATAATAATAATAAATAATGTAAGAAAGATTATATAAATAAATACGAGTAAAACAGTGCTTTATTGATAAATGCTTCAAGACGATTAAAGATCTTAATTGTTATACCCTGAGCCCATTAAAAATGGGCAAAAAAGGGTATAATGCATTTGGCAGAATGTATGTAACAGGCAGAAGGGGGCGTGGCAGACCCCCAAAAGTATATATATTCTTGATCAGGAACAACAGCCGAGTCGATTGAGACATGTCCGTCCGTCTGTCTGTCTGTCCGTCTGTTTGAACGCGTCGATCTCAGAAACCATAAGAGCTAGAGACTTCAAACTTGGAATGTAGGTTCCTGGATACCGTACGCAGATCAAGTTTGTTTTTATTTTTGGATCGGACAACTATATAATATAGCTGCCATAGGAACGATACATCGAAAATTAAGTTTTAGTATGAAAAGCTTCTTCAATTTTTGAAATATCTCACACGATATACATTTGGGGTGGTATTATACATCCTGACCAAATTTGGTTAAAGTCGGCCCACTATATGATATAGCTGTCATAGAGACGCTCTGCCGAAAATCAAGCATATGTATGAAATAGTTTTTTGTTTTTTGAGATATCGTAACCAAACTGATAGAATATGCATCAGGGCTGGTATTATACATCCTCACCGAATTTGGTCCAAATCGGAACACTATATCATATAGCTGCCATAGAGACGCTCAGTCGAAAATCAAGTTTAAGTAAGAAAAAGTTTTTTGTTTTTAGAGATAGCCTAACAAAACTGATAGAATGAACATTTAAGTTCGTCTCATATATTCTGGCCAAATTCTGTTCAGATCGGACCACTATATCATATAGCTGCAATAGAGACGTTCAATCGAAAAGTAAGTGTTAGTATGAAAAATGTTTTGGTTTTTTGAGATATCTTAACCAAACTGATAGAATATGCATTTAGGTTGGTTTTGTACATTCTGACCAGATTTGGTTCAAATCGGTTCCATTTATCATATAGCTGCCACAGGAACAATTGGTCGAAAATCAACTTTTATAAAAGAGTACCTGGGCTCAGGGTATTCTACTGTCGAGCGTGCTCGATTGTAGCCGCACCTCACCGCGATTAAAGCGAGCAGGGGGCGGAGCCCCCTTGTTTTTTTTTGTAAAGGACGTAATGATAGGCCTAAGCAACTGGAATTTATAGCATAACAGACTAAGATGTCAATTGAGACATGAGATTGGCTACGTGTGACAACAAATGGGACACAAACATAAACACAACCAAAAATTGAGCACACGTAACTAGTTTGCTGTTAGGCTATGGCTATCTACATTTTGTAAAGTAGAGTCTCAAATAAGTCAATGGGATATACACAAATTCAAACGAGTTTTATACCTAAAAGTACAAGTTAGTAAAAGTGTTTTTACAACTTTCAAATTAAAGCCCAATGCCATCGAATTTACTTTTTTAATGCTTTCTCATTCTGCCATGCTTCAATTCAATTTGCAATGAGTGTTCGGTAGAGTGTACTTATTATTTGTATGCATATTCAAATGCTATTATGCATTTGAAAACACGAAATAAAATTATAAATTTGCCTACATCTGCAGTAAAAGTTTTCTTCAAACATCAAATAAAAATATTAAGGGGAACTAAAAATTTACATAAGTGCTAATTTTCGGAAAAAAAATAAAGTAAATGGATATCAACTGGTAGACAGTAAGGAGGAGAGGCTGATAAAACTGCCAAGAAGTGACTTCAGACGGTCAGATAGTGAGTCGGTATATTTATGCCTGAATGAAATTCAATTTGCATAATTAAAGTGAAATGCATTTGTTGCTCAGTAAATACGTAAAATATGCACATACACACAGGGTATACTAAAAAAAAAAACGGAATGCATAAACAAGCAAGTTAGTTTGCTCTTTATGCAAAAATTATGCAATTGCTTGTAACCAAATTCTCATAAAATTAAATTTGATTTCTGATAACTAATAAATTTGCCTACAGCACGAAATTGTGTTAGTTGATTGCATTGAAACTATATGATGCGAATAACAGTGCGTATCTGGAATATTTTATGCAACAGCTGCTCAATTTCACCAACTTTCATCCTTCAATTCCCAAACAAACAAGGGGAATCTGTCGAGCATACTCGACTGTCGGAGACCCCGAATCTAGATTACTCGACTGTAGAAGATTCGATGCCTTGCAAAGCGTTTTATTTTTATATTTATTTTTTTTTTAATTTTTGACTAATTGTTTTAATGACAGCTGCATGATACAGTAAGAAAATTTTGTCAGGATTAATAAAATCAACTTTAATAAACATTCTATTAGTTTGAATCAGACTTCTCAAAAAACAAATAGTTTTTCATACTTAAACTTCATTTTCCAGTGGACTTTTTGGAAACAAGGTTATATCAGACCAATTTAACTGCATAAATAAACAAATAAGTTTTTCATATTATAACTTAATTTTTAATTAATGAGATATATATTAATAAGCAATAAGTTGTTCGTACAATAACTTGATATCCTACCGATCGGTCGTATGGAAGGTACATGATAAAGTGGTCCGATCCAAAAAAAAAAAGAACTTACTTGATCTGCCTGCAATTTTGAAAACTTACACACCGAGTGTGGTCTCTCTTACTGTTAAAGTCTCTGATATCAAGGTGTGTCAGGACAAATGGTCAGACTGAGATTGGCTATTGATATTGATCAATAAAATATATTCGGCCTTATAAGCACATTTTTTCTAAGCAAACTATGGAAGTCGACTTTGTGACTACGAAAATTTTGTCGAAAATATTAAAGCGCTGACATTTAATAAACTCTAAATTTTCAAACGGCCGTTTTGAAAATCAATTTTTTTTAATAAAAACAAATTATTTTTTAGGCTCAACACCATAAGCCCTTGTATATCATTATTAGGATACTAACTAATTTAATTATAGAGCTGTGAGCCTGATTTGCTGCTCTGAATTCAATATTTCGAGCATTCGATTTATTTGCAATAAGTCATATGTAATATGGATTGTTTTTAAAACGTTTGTAAGGCTCAAATAAATGTGGGTCAAATCAATAAGCAAGGAAGCAAATCCAATCGAGTAGAAGTTAAAGCGTTTTGACAAGACATAAAATACAACTAAATATGATAGGCAATAAATACGATAACAAAAATGACCTGAAAAATACAATTTGAGCACAAAATGGTCCCAAAGGAGCACATACATTCACTCACATACACCTACACAATGAGCCCGCATCAAAAGAAAACCAATGAGGCAATGTGCCAGGCATGACCACAGACAGCATCAGAGTTGGGGATCTTTATGCTATTCGATTATGATAAAATGCCTTAAGGTGACCACAGGATGCAAACTGTGTGAGAGTCGGAGCTGTATAGTTTATACTATCCAAAACAATAATCGTGCGCATAAATAAAACATTTTAAATCAAGAGGTTTCTTATTCTATAGATACAAACAAACAAATCGAAAGGAACTGTACAGTACGAAACTACGAAACCATAGCTGGTCAAGTAGAAATTGAAAGTCAAGACATGAAATATTTATGTGTGTAATGTAAGGTTTTTTTGGGTGCGTTGCCATCCTGACATCTTTGCTATATGTGGTTTAAATGCCAATAAATAAAAACCTTTGCCAACAGTCGACAACAACATTTTAAAGTGTGTCCGCTCACTGTAACCAACTGTATCTAAAACACAACCTAAATCCAAACCCATACTCATACCCGAAACTCAATCTCCTTACAAGCTGCCCTTGTAAATCTTCAGTTCCTAAATGACCAGCACGCATACACACACACACACACTCCAATCGTTAGCTGAACTTTGCTACATCTAGCTCTGTTGATTGAGATGTTGGTTTTTAAGGTCTGCTTGGCTGACTTCCCACTCACTCCTTACTCCTTAGACCCAAGTCAGCAAACTATTTGCACTTGGTTTTGGCTATAAAATTGCATAATAAATGTATACACATTTTTTTCTTTGTTTTCTAGTGGCCAGAGAAGTGTAAATTATTTTAAATTTGTTGTAGTTTCAGTAGGTAAATCGCATGGCAAAAATTCGCACAGTGGAATCGAAAATATTTTTAAATTATTGCAATAAAAATATTGTATTCTTTTAATACACAAGTAAGAGCACTATAGTTGGAATGATCAAATGTTCAGGTCAAATAAAAACTAGATGGTGCCAGAATAACCGGAGGTAAAAAAACATCTACCAAAAAAACATGGATGGGTTAAAAAAAATTATAAATATAATTCGAATTTAACTCTAGGGCAACTGGATTCCTGCGTTGTGCATTAGGCGTCTATTACTTTTGAATAACTTTTAAGGTTACTCTCCGATTGTGATGCAATTTTCAGAGCAGATCTAAAATATATAACATATTTGGTAAACTGAGTATCTAAGTTTCAAAATGTCCTAACACATAAAGTTGGTCTTAGAACTATGTCAGACGCCTGAAATTTTTGTTCCCACAGTTTTTCATTAAATTAAACTATAAAATATGTAAATCAAATGCTTAACAGCTGCTTAAAAATGCAAAAAAAAAATGTTCATGTAATTAGTTCAAATAAGTTACAGATATTTAAAATAAAGTTTTGCCCAGCATCGTAACATCTTATTATTTCTGCTGTAACTAAGATAATGAATACTCCATTGTACAATGCGCTTAGGCAACACGCCGAGACGACATTAAGAACTAAAGTTGAAGCTGTTGTAAGTTCATTTCGATTCAAGACAAATTCCTTTGACCTCTTCAAGTGCTATTGTTGGCAAACATTGGTATTATCCACGCACAAGCTAAGTGGAATGTCCTCTTTTTGGCTGCTGTTCAAGATCGACCGACAAGTTATTTAATTTATTATAAAGCATTGAAATATGTATTATGTTGTTTCATACCCCGCGTCACCCTCCCATGACACACAAATGAAACAAACGGCCCATGGCAAGGGTGAGGAAATGGAAAAGTTTTTGGCGCAGCTGCTTAAATGCTGCCTGGCGGCCTTTTCCGTAAAGCCGGAGGCCCCCGTTAACTGTTCTTTGAATTTTCACTTAGGCATTTTGCATAATCAAGATAAACGATAAGTAAATTTATCTTTATTAACAAATCTTCAACGTGCCAAGATAATTTATTTGCGGTTTGCCTTCTACTGCGTAGTTCCTTGACTGGTCATTTACATGGCACATGAAATTGACTTACCGTTCGGGCTTGGAGGTGATTCTTGGCATTAATTTAAAATGATTTGCGTTAGTTCATAGCACCTTGAAGTGTGTGAGTATTCATCCTTATAACAATGACTGAAGATATTTGAGTTTTTGTGAGTATTCATCCCTCTAAACATAATTGAAGATATTTGAGTTTCTATCGAATATAACAATTTGTAGGTCCGAATTATTTGAGCAAAAACTTCAGAGCATCTCCATAAATATTTTTTAATATTTTGCAAAAAAAATTCCTTTAAAGCTTGTCTTGCTAGAAAATGGAATTCATTGACTTAAATTTAGCTTCATGAGCTTTCCCCAGAATATTTTGAGCAGCAAACACGTTTCGCGGAAACAATCATGCTTGCAATAGCTTCCTGTCTGATTGTAAAGCGATTATCCCTACATATATAAAGAATAGCTGTATATGTGTGTTAGTATGGCTTAAATATGTGTAAGCATCGTTGCTGTCTCAGACGTTTCTGGCTTAGCTGTTGCTCCTTTTGAGCGTAGAAAAGGATGTGCAACCGGCACACATGACTTCCGCTTGATGGAAAATAAAAAAAACGAATTGAGTGCAGGACGCTACAGGACTCGCATCGAAGAATGCCACTGATTAAAGTCAGCCAAAAGAATTGCAGGCAAGGTAAGCGTCTAAAATAGCTTTGGTATTGGTTTACTTCGCCCCTAACAGTTTCCTATAAAGTAAATAAGGAATTCGAGATGCGGTCCTATGCTGTGCCATGGAAGGTAAGTGCAGCAACTGCTAAAAGGCATTAAAGGATTACTTAGTTTGGAATTTACTATATTATGGCTATCGCTGGCTACTTCTTTTTGTCATGCTGTGTGGAATTTATAAAACAAAGGCAAAGGAAATTAAATAGAGATGACAGAAAGAAACTCAATTCAAAAAATATAATATTTTTGCAATACAGCAGCTAAACAGATTATCTGGAGGCAAAGGCCTGGACGCTATCAGTCTAAATAAAATAAATTAACTGTAGTATTATTAGTATTATACAAGTGTATTATAGTTAATGCTAATAAATAAATAAACAAAACACTAAAAATACAAATTGAAAGCATGCATGTTGACTTCCTGCTTTCATATTCCTAATAATAACTTTTGAGGTGTATCGAATAAAAATATCTCTGCGGACGGAAGTTCGCGCTAGTGGCGAAAGCAGCACGAAGGGTGGGAAAGGCAACTAGCAATATATACAACATTGTATTGAAAATTTTTAGCGACTGTCCGATCAGATCGAGATCGAGTCGAGCACGCTCGACAGTAAGTTACCCTGTGCCCAAGTACTCTGCACTAAAAGCTGATTTTCGATTGATTACTCCTATGGAAGCTATATGATATATTTAACCGATTTAAACCAAATCTGGTCAGGATGTATAATACCAGCCGAAATGCTTATTCTGTCAGTATGGTGAAATAATAAAAGATTTTCTTATACTTAAACTTGTTTTTTTTCCGATCGGTCTTATGACAGCTATATGATATAGTTGATCGACTTAAACTAAATTTGGTCAGGATGTATAATACCATATTCAATAAGTTTGGTTATGATATATCATAAAATAAATAGTTTTTCATACTAAGACTGGATTTTCGACCGATCGTTCCTATGATATGGTGGACTGATTTAAACCAACTTTGGTAAGGATATTTAAGACAAACTTAAAAAGCATATTTAAACCATAGATATCTTAAAAAATAAAAAATTTTCTCATCCTAAAACTTGTCCTCCGACCGATTTAGTTGATCTATTTAAACTAAACTTGGTCAGAATGTATAATACTAACCCAAATGCATATTCTGCCCATTTGGTTACGATATCTCAACAAGCAAAATACTTTTTCATACTTAAAGTTCATTTTCGATGTATGGTTCCTAAGAAAGCTGTATGATATTGTGGTCCGATCCAAAAATGAAAACAAACTTGCCTATGATATCCAGGAACCTTCATACCAAAGATGTTAGAGAGCTCTTACAGCTCTGAGATCGACGCGTCCAAACAGACGGAAAGACGGACAGTCTACAGACGGTCATGGATCGACTGTTGATCCTGATCAAGAATATATATACTTTAAGGAATCTTCAGCAAATTTTTTTTATTTTTTTTTAACATATTTATATTAAACTTAATTTTGCTCGTCACCCAATTGGATTTCAAATATATTGGGTCTTTCGTCACAAGACTTTAACCTCGTGTAGGTTCTTTTTATTGTGTCTCTTAAAGTCTCTGAGATGCTTTTGTTCATACAGACGGACAGACACTTATGGCTGGATCGACTCGGCAGTTGATGCTAATCAAGAATGTATATACTTAAAAGGGTCGTAGATGCCTCCTTCTCTCTATTATATACATTTCAACGAACACAATATATTCTTTAGCTTATTTTTTAAGTAACGGGTGTAAAAATGGGAAACGAGACTATAACATTGAAATTTAATAGTGATCTTGAGTCCCTTTTTTCACCAAAATGTGCGATAAATACCTTTTTTCTCGTGTATTTTGTCTGAGCATTTTGGACAAACATAAAGGTGCGGCTAAATGTCATTTTCTGTAGCCCAAGCTCTTGTATCTGGACACTGCGGGGGTGTCAACTTTAGCAGTCTTTAGAGAATTCCCGTTAAACAAGCGGTTTTTCAAAAGCTGTAAGATAATTAGTTTCTTTAATTTTATTAAATTGGATTTCTTTCAAACAAAAAAATTTTACTTTTTAATTTGAATTGTTATCGTGTTAACAATCAATTAATTTGGTTCGTATGAAATACAGGTTTGTTATTGACTATTTGTATTATTAGCAGCAAACTATATACAATCAGTCAATAAAAGTTTAATTAATTGAATATGACAAAGTAAAGGGCACACAATTCATACGAGGAACGTGTGTCCTCGAATGTGGATCCTTGTCATCCTCTTTCAGGATATGGACTCTGCTCTGAAGCCTCAATCACTCAATGGCCAGTCGGACAACAAAGGATAAAGTGATAAGACCCAGGGAGACAGGAACATGAAAACAAGTCATATTAAACTTTTACTTACACACACAGGCACGCACGAACACACTCACATAAGCACACACGCACACATATCGACAAATAAGTCAACAAAGCAGGCGGTCTTTTCCGGCCGATAGAGAGTTTGGTTCATTTTTATTTTGCCGCAGCTAATTGTTTTTCGTTACGCAATGCATACCAATGCATTTAGCATTGGACATCGGCTGCCCGAGACCAGGTCATAACTCTCGAGTGTTTTATGGCCTCACGCACGGCAGGACAATATCTTACCGCCAGTTATCCTTACCGAAGCACACATGTGCGTGGTAAACTGAGGCAGCCATAAAATAAACCATGTACAGGATTTCAAACACTTGGAAATTTATTAATGTGACCAACGCTCACACTCAACTAGCAACTTATATTGCTTATAAGTAATTGCGACACAACTTGAATGCACTTTTACCGCATCTCTCCCTCCTAAAGCAGACTTCATACATTTTGTTGACCAATTAATTGCCCGCAAAAAAATAATAAAATTATTCGAAAATGAATTCTTGCGGTGGCTGAAAATAAACATGTACGATACATATGTACGTTTATATTAAATCACAATTATGTAGAATTTTTTGAAATTTCGTTTCCTTATAGCAGAAGAATACGCATTTCGTGTAAGGTTTAATAAAAAAAAAACCTAGTTGCTTTGTCGTTTTGGATAATACGTATAATATAGTATTTATTTGTATGTCTCATTGCAGCAGATTTAATTAAAAAAGTCAAAATTTGACCTTCCGTGAAACTATAACACAACAATCTCTTCGCATGGTTATTATACAGTAGCATCTTTATGGAAGATTAAATGGTTTAATTTATGAGTTACGAACTCAAACTAAAAGCTCTCAATCTCACATTTCCAGTGATATATAGAACATATCTGTAGCTTGTATGGTTTCGAAGCTGAATTTTAGCGGAACTTAGCGCTCTCCCGCTAAACTAGCGTAACAATCGTAAAAATAAAGTAAGCTTCAAAACCTTTTTACTTGTAACATTTTACCCTAGTACACTGATGGAAAAGACATGGACCGTAATTATTATAATTTTTTTGCATAAAAATTGAAATATAGTGGCATATTCCGGTTTTAACTTATTTTCTACGATTTAAATCGTCAGAGTTTTCCTTAAACTTACCAAAAATTTCCTACGAATTATCCAGCGAATTTCCCGGGTCGCAAGGTAGTGCTGGAAAACGTTGGGGCAATTTACACGTTTTAACCAAAGACTTAATATGGCTTGCAAGTTAAGCTAAAAATGTTTTTGTAAGCATTAGCGGTTGCTGAGTTAAGAAAACGACAAAAATTTCACACTTTGCGCAACAACTGGCGTTTAAGAAAAGATGTGACCATTATGAAATTGCCCGATAGACAGTAAGTAAAAATTTCAAGAACCAATCCTATGCTAGTTACTTATAAAAAATAAGTATACGCGTATATTGTGTTCGTTGGAATGTGCGTAACAGGCAGAAGGAGGCATCTCCGACCACATAAAGTATATATATTCTTGATCAGCATCAAGAGCTGAGTCGATATAGCCATGTCCGTCCGTCCGTCTGTCCGTCTGTATGAACAAAAAAATCTCAGAGACCATAAGAGATAGAGATACTAGATACACTAAAAGACTTCTATATACCACACGCAGATCAAGTTTGTTTCAAATTCAAGCCACGCCCCCCTCCGCCCCCGCAAATAGCGAAAAACCGTCTAAACAAAGAAATCTCAGAGACTAAAAGAGATAGAGTAACCAAATTTGGCACACAGATTTATATATACCCAGCGCAGATCAAGTTTGTTTCAAATTTAGGCCACGCCCCCCTCCGCCCTCGCTAATCGCGAAAAACCGTTCGTTCGTCTGTATAAACATAGGGATCTTAAAAATTATAAGTGATAGAGTAACCAAATTTGGCACATATATTTCTATAGACCTCACGCAGATTAAGTATGTTTCAAACCAAAAGCCACGCTCCCTTACACCCCCGCAAATCTCGAAAAACCACCACACCTACAGTTTTTCAGATAATTCACTTTTTATGGTAAATAACGGTATATATTAATATTATCTATAATCTCACATAACCGCAGCAAGATCGGACAAGTAGAACGGGAGTATAAGCTTATTAAAGTTATTAATAAATGTATTATTTTAATACAATCACCTAAAAGTATGCAGTAATTTTGTTAGGTCGTAATTTCTTTAAAGTAGTTTTATGTATATTGAAATAAGTAACGTGTATCCTATGGTCGGGATCTCGACTATAGCCTTTCCCGCTTGTTTTCTCTCAATACCTTCAATGTTTTTGAAGTGCTGCTACAATAGGGTAGTTTGAGCTGACATGACTTTGAAAGACACGTTCCATTAATGAGTTTTGGACACGACAAATTCTCTCCAAACTCTCCATCGGAGCTCCACGAGTTCGCTTTGGTATATTCCAGCATCCTTCATCGTCGTCCGCTGGACGCTTGGCGCTATCCTCATCGAGACTTTCATCCATCTTGATTTCAGTATTTGGTGTGCCGAACGCTTTTCCTTCGTTCCTTTCTACCATTTGAACAGGCCGCAGAATTTGGCCAAGGCTTCCTCCGCATCGGAAAGATGTATTTGTGCGAAAGGTCCGCCACCAGTTGCACAGTTCTCCTTCATGTGCGCCAACTTCTTTCTTACGCTGCATCTCCAATCGTTCCACACCTAAAAGAATTTAAAAATGTTTCAAACTAATGCACAATAAACATATGTTTATGCAAAAAAAAGATTGATCTAATGTACCTTTTTCCATCCGGCCAAATCTTTTGTTGGTGGACCTGCATTATTTAATTCGGCTGCAAGTGCAGACCACTGCAACAAGGTCCCTCTTGGTGAAGCTTCGGGCGATGTCTGCATTTTCCTTCATAAATTTAAGAAGTATCTCGTCCTGCTTAGAATTTTTGTTTTTTGCGCCAGTTAATATGTGTACTTAGTAAATAAAATAAAAATAAAATCAAATATGCTTGTACTTACATTTTTAAAGATTTTTTTGACGGTGCTTCATACTTTCAGTGCTGGTAAGAAACTTTATTCAGGGCACTATGGTCCGATGACGATTTTTTAGGAATAAATTAATAGCTCGACAACGAATTAAGTTTTTTTGGTCTATTTTTTTTGCATTGGGCTTATAATAGCAATACGCAAATGTCCTACAAAAGTGGGCGTGGGTAATTTTGTTTCTTAAGCAATCAGCACGTAATTTGCAGATTAGGGGTGTTACTATGCCCCTAACGTTTTCCTATGAAATGAATTAAAGTATTACGCTGTTCATTAACGGTCTACCCATTATTCTGTCCCATTCTTATATTTTAGTGTATGCAGATGATGTTAAGCTTATTTTTTCATACACGTATCCCATGTTTCACAATCGTCTGCAAGACGATTTGAACACTATGCAACTAGCGTGCTCGGCCAATAAGTTGCATATCAATTGTTCAAAGTGTTAGGCCCTACTTAGGTTCTTATACGATTGACAATATCCCTTTGCAATGTATAAAAACTGTAAAGGATCTTGGAGTTTTATTTGACTGCAAATTATGCTTCAATTTGCACATCTCTACTATAGTTAATGATGCAACAGAAGTACTTGGTTTCATTAAACGTTGGTCGAAAGAATTTAAAGATCCTTTTACCACTAAGCTCCTTGACGTCTCTTTAGTATCTCTTTAAATCAGAATCGAATTGAATCAGTTTAAAAGCAATTCTTGCTTTTCACCTTACGTGGTTTTAACTGGGATCCCAACCTTCGTTTACCACCGTACTCCCAAAGGCTTCGTCTTTTTAACCTTCCGTCTTTAATTAATCGTAGGAAAACTCTTGGTGTTGTTGTTCTAGTTTTTCTTCGATTCTAGTTCTCTTCTGGGCCGCTTCAGCTTTTCGGTCGCCCGCAGGTTAACTAGGAATAACCTTATTCTTACCTACATGTACAACTGATTACGGCTCACACGGTTCGATTCGTGTCTTATACACTAACTACAATAGCCTCTTTCATGTTTTCTACTCAGAGCTCCCTCTCCCTTCCCTAAAATCCGCACTTTTCCAATATTTTTCGTTAAATCCCTGACCTTACTAATACTAATAACCTGTTATATATCTTCAAATACCCAAACATTCATACTAATACTAATTACAACACTAATCTATATTGATCTGATTGGGTTTTTCTGGGTTTTCTCCAATCCTTGCAACAAATGTTGGATAATTTCTAATTTTTGCTTACCCCAGATCTAATAGTAATTTTAATTTTTTCATTACATTCATTATTTATATTTAATATTAATTTTATTTTAATTCTTAACTTAATTTTATATTTTGTAAGATCTGAATTTAATTTTGAATATATAGATATAAGTATCGATAAGTTTTTAAGCAACCAAGTGCAATAGTTTGATGTATCGAGATTGGCATGTCAATATCGATACATCAAACACACATCTCGACCTCTTTTAATGTAAAATCGCGGAACGAACAAGACATTGGAAATAAAATAAGCTTAAAAATAAAATAATATAACGCTTGTTGATATTTTACATATCAGGTGTGGGGTACGCCCAGATAAAAGTAGTGTGACATTGGCTATGAATTACGCCCAAATTTTGTGCAAATCAAAGGAAGAGTTGACATTTTTGCTAAGCGGTTACAACGTAAATTTTGGCGAGGACGCTTCAATTTATCAATTGCGTGCCGGCTTGAAATCCATCATGGATGCAAACCAGCAAGAGGCTGGTGCCAGAGAGCAGAGTTGGGTCTATAAGCATTATCATTACTTTTTAATTAGCATTAAAAAAAGTAATGCTAATGAAATTTCATTTCACTAGCATTGAAAAATGTAGTGCTAATGAAATTTCATTTCACTAGCATTGAAAAAAAGTAGTGCTAATGAAATTTCATTTCACTAGCATTGAAAAAAGTAGTGCTAATGAAATTTCATTTCACTAGCATTAAAAAAAAGTAGTGCTAATGAAATTTCATTTCAATAGCATTGAAAAAAAGTAGTGCTAATGAAATTTCATTTCAATAGCATTGAAAAAAAGTAGTGCTAATGAAAAATTATTTAATTGGCATTAAATGAAAAACTTTTCGTTGGCATTAAGTAATGCCAATGAAAACCCATTTTAATTAGCATTGAAAATAATATTTTGAAATAACTAAAAAATTTTAAAAAAATTTGGAAAATTGTTTTTCCAAAATTTATTTGATAGCCTTATACGATATTTCTATGCAATTGAAAAAAAAAATGCTTTTCTAAAACCCCCGGATAAATAAAAGTCGTTTTCGTTTGTTTTTTTTTTTTCAAAATATATTATTAGCTTTTAGCAAAACCAATTTCTCAAAATGGCTGTCTGAAAGATTCTGCCTCTTTGGTTCGTTCACCATGCCAGCATAGCTGAATAGTCGTTCAACCGGCGCAGATGACGCTATACTAAAGTTATTTACTTTAATAGCATACTTTTATGTTATATTGTTCTTTCAAATTTAGAAAATTTTCCCAAAATAAATATATAATACACATAAATATATTCAAAAAATTATTTTCAATGCTAATTAAAATGGGTTTTCATTGGCATTACTTAATGCCAACGAAAAATTTTTCATTTAATGTCAATTAAATAATTTTTCACTAGCACTACTTTTTTTCAATGCCAATTAAATAATTTTTCATTAGCACTACTTTTTTTCAATGCTAGTGATATGAAATTTCATTAGCACTACTTTTTTTCAATGCTAGTGAAATTAAATTTCATTAGCACTACTTTTTTTAATGCTAGTGAAATGAAATTTCATTAGCACTACTTTTTTTCAATGCTAGTGAAATGAAATTTCATTAGCACTACTTTTTTTAATGCTAGTGAAATGACGATTTCATTAGCACTACTTTTTTTAATGCTAGTGAAATGACGATTTCATTAAAAAAGTAGTTAATTAGGAACAACTCTGCCAGAGAGTTGATCCAGGAGCTCTTGGGAACTGATGAAAAAGCGACGGTCAGCAACAGTGGTGTCATTTCCGCTTTTTTCCCGTCAGATTTGGCTTTTTTTGAAGTGTGATTGCGGGAAAAATTTGAATATAGCGGGCAGCGGGAATTCTGGCTTTATTAGCAAATTGAGGCAGCTTTTTTTTATTTCACTTTTACTCAATTTTTAGAGTTGTTTTAATTGAGTTTGACGGTTGAAATGTTACAAAATGTATTTCTATCGGCAATGTATCGGTATTTACTTTAATAAATTGGCACGCATCGTAAAATTCGTATTGCGAAAGAGAACCAAATTAATTGACGATAGGATGCCAAAGCCAGAGTATAAACAAAAAGTCCGAGATGTCTAGATGCAGAGCCCGGAGTTTAAGGAGTGGATAAGGAAGGATCCCACAGACTTAACACAGGTGTTTTGCACCTATTGTAAATGCCCAATAACTGCAAAACTGAGTGATTTGCGTGCACATGGTGCTACAAAAAAGCACAATAAGACTATTATCCGAACGATGATGCAGAAAATATTGACGATATATTACAAATACTCTAATTTTATAATGAATATATAATGCATGAATTTCCCTTTATGTTAAAAAAAAATATATCTTTATTAATTAAAAAACAAAAAACACATTAATTTATAAATCAGCTTTTTTAAAGCTTTTTTTTCCTGGGATTCTTTTTTTTTTAGCTTTTTTTTTCGTTGATTCAGCTTATATTGCTCAGACAAAAATGACACCACTGGTCAGCAATGCTGTTGAAAATGCGCAAAGCCTAGGAGATGTGGCGCCAACTTCAGAAACGACAAACATACGTGAGAGAGAAAGAGATAACCATAGTGGTGGCAGAGCAGAATATATACACTCAAGCTCGAACGTAATGGCGGCAGCTATTTCATCACAAAATAATGCGCAATTTGTGGAAGATGAAGAAATACAACAATTGAGCAAATTGGTGAAGTTATTGGAAGCACGCAAGCTGGTAGCAGAGTTACAAATAGCTACGGCTCACGTTGAATAAGAAGCTTCCGAGTTGCAGAATCTACCAAAGGAGCGTTTTTAAATCACAAAAATTGATGCATTAGTGCGTTCATTTTCTGGAGACGATAGCTACTCAATTATTCAGTGGATACGAGACTTCGAAGACATCATGACTTTGTACGATGTGTCGGAAGCTAAGCGTTGGATATTGACCAAACAATTGCTGACTGGATCTGCAAAGACGTATATTGCTCATCTAGCTCCGTTAACCTGGAAAGACTTGCGAAGTGAATTACTTAAGGTTTTCGAGAAGAAAGTTACTGCATGGGACGTCGGCAAGCAGTTGGAAGCCCGTAAGATCGCCAAAGGTGAAAGCGCTCTGCAATACTATGTTGTTATGTGTGGCATAGCGGCACAAGCCGAAATGGCTACCACAGACGTCGTCAAGTTTATCGTAGAAGGTCTGCAGGATCGAACCGGCATGGCAGCAGCAATGCTATATTGCACATCGCTAAGCGAACTGCGTGACCGAATGATCATATATGAGAAAGCTCGGAAGTCAACGGCGCCTATACCTGTTCGCAACAACGAGACGTCCAAAGGAAAACCCTGTGTAACCGGTGGAAACGACCAGAAACAAATCATGAGCGAGACTCGCTGTTATAATTGTCGTCGCTTAGGACATATGATGAAGGAGTGCACTCAACCAAAACGCCCAGCTGGAGCATTTTTTGGATGCTGGAGTACGGATCATCAATATGCACAGTGCCCTAAGCGCAAGGTCACAACAGCCATAGCAGCTGTACAGGATGTCGAAAGTAAGGGTGAGCCGAATGAAGACGAGTTGGCAGCGGTTTAGCTGATAAAGTTATGAATGCTGTTTGGTGAAGAAAGAAGCACTAGTATTTATAGTTTGTTTGATAAGGGTAGCCCCGTTAGTTTTATTCATAAATCATTAATTCCTAAAAGTATAATTTTGAAATCAAATATAAGTAAATATCATGGATTAGGAGGGCAACCTATCCCTACATGGGGAAATCTGAAATTCCAAATTGAATTTATGAAGAAAAAATATATTATTTCGTTAAACATAGTAGATGATAAGATAATACCTCTACCTGTATTATTAGGAAGAGACGCGTTGAAAATAATTGAAGTCAAATTAGTTCATAAGAAAAAATTAAATGCTCAGTATCATGTATCATTGAGTTCAATAAAACCTGAAATGTTTAATTCAACTTGTGCGGCTTTATTCACCAGTAATCAATGTAATCATAGTGATATATTTAACCAATCTTTAAATGACATCTCTAATCAAATATTAAGTAGTATTTTAAGTAACCACAAAAAACCTAACTATATAAGTAATGAAACACATAATCATATTGATAAGAATACGATATATGAGAATTTAAGTAACCCAGGTGATAGTCAAAATCGAAACGAAGATAACAATTTTAGTCATTTTTTCGCAAGTATTGAGATTGAAGAAAAACCAGCTATTAACGTAAGCAGAGAGTTTGGTCACGTTATAGCAGATAAATGTGAGGAATTGATTAAATCTCATTACTTACATAAGAAATGTGACTTTACAGCACCTCCAAAATACAATATGAGAATCAGAGTAACAGACACCACACCATTTTATTGTAATCCACGTCGATTGTCGTATTATGAAAGAGACAAGGTATCAGAAATCGTAGAGGACCTTTTGGAAAAGAAAATTATTCGTCATAGTGAATCCCCATATGCTTCTCTGTTAGTATTAGTAAAAAAAGAAGTCAGGAGAAATTCGAATGTGTGAAAACTATCGAGGGCTGAATAAAAGAATTATTAAAGACAATTTCCCGTTACCTCTCATCGAGGATTGCCTTGAGTATTTGGAGAACAAGCGTTGTTTCTCAATCCTTGATTTTAAAAGCGGGTACCACCAAATTGGAGTAGAGGAAAAATCAATTCCATTTACGTCATTTGTAACACCTCATGGACAATATGAATACCTCAGAATGCCTTTCGGACTAAAAAACGAATCAGCCATATTTCAGAGATTCATTTCGTATTTATTGAGAGATTTTATTTATAATAAAAACATCGTAGTTTATATGGACGATATATTAATAGCAACCAAAACAGAAGAGGAACACCTAGAGATTTTAGAGAATTTATTAGATCGTATTAGTGAACATAATCTTGAAATTAATGTAAAGAAATGTGCCTTTTTAAAACAAGAAATCGAATTCCTGGGCTATAAAGTTACTCGAAAAGGTATAGTACCCAGCGATTCTCATATATAATCACTAAAAAACTATCCAATACCGCAAAATGTTAAGTCCCTACACTCTTGCCTTGGGTTTTTCTCTTATTTCAGACGCTTTATGATGTCATTTGCTAAAACAGCAAAACCATTGGTTGAGTTGCTTAAAGCAGGAGGTCCTTTTCCTCTAAATAAAGAACAGTTAGAATAATTCCAAATATTAAAAACGAACCTGGCAAATCCTCCAGTTTTGGCTATTTTTTATCCACAACGGGAGACGGAGCTACACACCGATGCGAGTGCACATGGGTATGGAGCTGTATTGCTGCAAAAGCAAGATGATGGAAAAATTCATCCTATTTCGTTCTATTCAGGCAAGACATCAGAAGCAGAGTCTCGTTATCATAGTTTCGAGTTGGAAACTTTGGCGATAATCTATGCAGTGCGGCGTTTTAGAGTATACTTAGAGCATAGACCTTTTAAGATAGTTACCGACTGCAATTCGTTAGTACAAACGTTAAGCAAAAAATTCAGTAGTCCAAAAATTGGTCGTTGGTCCTTAGAGTTAGCAAATTACGACTACACTATTATACACAGACCTGGTGTTAATATGGCACATGTAGACGCGCTAAGTAGGCAATCTCAAGTAGAAGAAATTATCGGAAGTAAGAAAAATCCTGTAGAGCGAAAAACAAAATTGGACACGACTGTGAGTAATACCGTAGGGAACATTGTGAGAAAAAGTAGAGAAAATGATAGTTTGTACGGTAGAGATAGAGATGAAAAAGACCATAGAGATAAAGATTCGCGCCGAAATCATAGTGTAGAGCATAGAGACGACTTCAAAAAGCCGGTGGGGGGAGTTGGGTGTGTTAGGAACTCAGCTAGGATAGCAGCATTTGAATATGAAGAGGAACCGTTATGGAAGTTAATTGAAGTAACCGGTGTGGTAGGTGTTACCCCAGATGATATTGACTTAATACTAAAAATTAGACAATTAATAGAATACGGTATAGAAACAGATTTTGAGATGGTAGATGCAATTATATTCAAAAGAAGTGACAATAAAGTAGGGATGTATGTGCCGAAGTGTATGGAAGAACAAATAATTAGAATGTCACATGAGAAATTAGGACATTAAGCAGTCGATAAATGCGTAAATGATTTAATGAAAACATATTGGTTCCCGTTAATGCGTAGCAAAGTATCCCAATATATTCGCAATTGTTTACCATGCATTCTGCATTCTATGCCGAAAACAATTCAAAATCGAACTCTACATAGTATTCCAAAGCTACCGGTACCCTTTCACACAATACATATAGATCACTTAGGACCATTGCCAAGCATTATGTCAAAGAAAAAACACATTCTAGTAATTGTAGATGCGTTTACAAAATTCGTAAAACTATTTCCAGTCAATAGTACCAGTACTAAGGAAGCTAAAGACGTATTAGGTAAATACTTTGAGTTTTATAGTCGACCCACTAGAGTCGTATCAGATAGAGGCACGTGTTTCACATCGCTAGAGTTTAGTCAGTTTCTGCAAGAACGAGGAATAGAGCATATCAAAGTGGCCACGGGAGCCCCTCAAGCCAATGGTCAAGTCGAACGTGTCAACCGAGTCCTTACTCCCATGTTAGGAAAATTATTTAAAAATTATTATTAAATTGATGAGCAAAGTAGAGCACGCTATAAATAATGCTGTACATAGTAGCACTCAGGAAACACCGAGTATGTTGTTGTTCGGAGTAAGTCAGAAAGGCCCTATAGTAGATGAATTAACAGAATAACTAGAGGACAGATTAAACGTAGAGAATAGAAACCTAGAGTCCGTGAGACAAAAAGCAAACAATTAAGGAATGAGAGATTATACGCCCAAAAACATAAAGCGCCGTTAACGTATCAAATAGGTGATTATGTAGCCGTTCGAAATGTAGACACTACACCTGGGGTCAATAAGAAATTTGCTCCAAAATATCGAGGGCCGTACAAGATAAGTAGGGTATTCGATAATGATCGTTATGAAGTAACCGATATTGAAGATTGTCAATTAACGCAAATGCCATACCGTGGAGTGCTGGAACCAGCGCGGCTTAAACCATGGATTCAATGTATATCCACTACCATAGGACTTTGTTGTTAAGTTATTCATATGTTTGTAAACTTTAACTTTAAGCACTACATGACTTTAATATTGTATAACCAAAATTGTATTACTAGATCGAGGGCGATCTGTAGTCAGGTTGGCCGAATGTAAGATCTGAATTTAATTTTGAATATAACCGCCTTAGATATAAGTATCGATAAGTTTTTAAGCAACCAAGTGCAATAGTTTGATGTATCGAGATTGGCATGTCAATATCGATACATCAAACACACATCTCGACCTCTTTTAATGTAAAATCGCGGAACGAACAAGACATTGGAAATAAAATAAGCTTTAAAATAAATATAACGCTTGTTGATATTTTACAATTTAATAATTTTTTCTTTGCCGACTGCTTTTAGTCGCGCATAAATAAATAAATATTATTTTGAAATGTCACTTTTTGTACAAAAACCATGCTTTTTCCAAAATATCTAAACAAACTGAGCATATTTATGTGATATTATGCTCCTCACATTCTGGCTAACAGATATCAAGATCTTAATACTATCACTGCGAACGGCAGTTCGCTCTAGTGACGAAAGCAGCAAGAAGGGTGCGAAAGGCGACTAGATAGATATACAGCTAATTTGGAAAATTTGCTACGACTGTCCGATCAGATCGAGTTATATACCGATCGAAAGGTTGAGTCCTAACTTACAAAATGGCATACTAAAACTTTTTGTAACTCACCTGGTTCCTGAGATACGGGGGTGTAAGTGGGAGGGGAAAAATTTAAACGATCGCAGCTAATGGGGCCGTTGGGGCCTTTTTTATTTTTAAAAAATTCTAATCAAAAATACGCGTCGATTGATACCCCGATCACCCAAATCCGATAACTGGTTCGAAAGATAATAAAATTTAAAATTTTTAGTGGACTTCTCAAAATGAGATGAAAAGTCAGTTTGTTTGTCGGTTCGTTTGCGCGTATCAAAGCGCTAAAATAGCTTAGATGTAATGATGAGGATTTGTTTCTTTTCAAAAATATAGAAATGTTTGTTCTACGACTTTTTGAATTTCCCGCTAGTTTAGCGGGAAAACGCTATTTCCCGCTAAAATTGCCAATTTTCGTGTTTTTTTTTTTTTTTTAATAATTTTTATTTTTATTTAAAGTTTTTATAATAAACTGAATTTAGCTCGTCACACAATTGGATATCAGAAATTTTGGATCTAAAAATTGCTTTCGTCACTAGACTTTTACCTCGTGTAGAGGTTTTTTTTGTGGGATTATTTATTACATCATATTGCTTATATTATAAAAATCGTTCGTGAACTGACTTTTTTAAAACAAGAAATTTGTATTTTTTGTCGATTGTAAAAAATTAACATTTATTCAATACTTAAACACAAGTTTTTGTAATTTTCGCCAATGCGCACCATAAAATAAGCCATAAAATATTCGTGACTCAAGTCTTGTCGGCACACTTTCAACTACTACGCGTTTTTTAGCGTGAGGTTAGCTGCAATAGAGTTAAATGTTGAAAAACGGCAGTTCGCTCTAGTGACGAAAGCAGCACGAAGGGTGCGAAAGGCGACTAGCAATATATACAGCTAATTTGGAAAATTTGCTACGACAGTCCGATCAGATCGAGTTATATGCCGATCGAAAGGTTGAGTCCCAACTTACAAAATGGCATACTAAAACTTTTTCTAACTCACCTGGTTCAAGAGATACGGGGGTGTAAGTGGGAGGGGAAAAATTTAAACGATCGCAGCTAATGGGGCCGTTAAGGCCTTTTTGTAAAAGTTTTTATTTTTCTAAATTAAATTCTAATCAAAAATACGCGTCGATTGATACCTCGATCATCCAAATCCGATAACTGGTTCAAAAGATAATAAAATTTGAAATTTTTAGTGGACTTTTCAAATTAAGATGAAAAGTCAGTTTGTTTGTCGAAAACGCTATTTCCCGCTAAATTTGAAACCCCAATAGTTTGCAAACCATAGAAGCTACAGATATATCATTGAAGAGGTGAGTTTGAGTGCTTTTTGACGTACCTTCAAACTTTTTTTCTAAAGTACTCAGGTAACATTTTACAGGTGAAATAAGGTTTTTTAGCTTATATTTTGGAGATTTCTGACAAAACGGCTCTAACGATTTTTATTAAATTTAAGTATATTGTAGTACATAAAATTCTGCGTTTTTTGGTTGAGGGGTTTGGAAGATATTGCCTGTTAACTGAATATATACATTTTTCCATCGGTCGAAAATCGGGTTTTAGTTCGAAAATCACGTTTTTGTACTAAAAACTTTTTGGTTCTATGAGATATCTCAACCAAACTGATAAAATACGCATTTCTTATAGTTTTATCACTGCGAACGGCAGTTCGCTCTAGTGACGAAAGCAGCACGAAGGGTGCGAAAGGCGACTAGCAATATATACAGCTAATTTGTCCGACTGTCCGATCAGATCGAGTTATATACCGATCGAAAGGTTGAGTCCTAACTTACAAAATGGCATACTAAAACTTTTTGTAACTCACCTGGTTCATGAGATACGGGGGTGTAAGCGGGAGGGGAAAAATTTAAACGATCGCAGCTAATGGGGCCGTTGGGGCCTTTTTGTAAAATCTTTTATTTTTAAAAAATACTAATCAAAAATACGCGTCGATTGATACCCAAATCACCCAAATCCGATAACTAATTCAAAAGATAATAAAATTTGAAATTTTTAGTGGACTTTTCAAATTAAGATGAAAAGTCAGTTTGTTTGTCGGTTCGTTTGCGCGTATCAAAGCGCTAAAAAAGCTTAGATGTAATGATGAGGATTTGTTTCTTTTCAAAAATATAGAAATGTTTGTTCTACGACTTTTTGAATTTCCCGCTAGTTTAGCGGGAAAACGCTATTTCCCGCTAAAATTGAACCCCAATAGTTTGCAAACCCTAGAAGCTACAGATATGTCCTATATATCATTGGAAATGTTAGTTTGAGGGCTTTTTGGCGTACCTTTTTTTCTAAAGTACTCAGGTAACATTTTTTTAGCTTATATTTTTGGCGATTTCTGACAAAACGGCTCTAACGATTTTTATTAAATTTAGTACTAAAAACTTTTTGGTTTTATGAGATATCTCAACCAAACTGATAAAATACGCATTTTACATTGTTTTATATATCCTGACCAAAGTTGGTTCAAATCGGACCACTCATCATATAGCTGTCATAGGACCGATCGGATCAAAATTAGGTTTTAGTATGAAAAACGTTTTTGTTTTACGAGATATTTTAACCAAATTGATAGAATATGCATTTAAGTTAGTTTTATACATTCTGACCGAAATTGGTTCATATCGGACCGCTATATCATATAGCTGTCATAGGACCGATCTGGTCAAAATTAGGTTTTAGTATGAAAAACTTTTTTGATTTATGAGATATTTCAACCAAATTGATAGAATATGCATTTAAGTTAGTTTTATACATCCTGACCGAAATTAAGTCATATCGGACCGCTATATCATATTGCTGTCATAGGACCGATCTGGTCAAAATTAGGTTTTAGTATGAAAAACTTTTTTGATTTATGAGATATTTTAACCAAATTGATAGAATATGCATTTAAGTTAGTTTTATACATCCTGACCGAAATTGGTAACCGGTAATCAAACCACAATATCATATAGCTAACATAGGACCGATCGGGCGAAAAGTCTTAGTATGAAAAGTAGACAGTAGTAACGCGAGCGAAGCAAACAGGGGCGGAGCCTCTCAGCTATATTTTTTACTATCTCCCTGCATTTATGATAAAGTTAAAATGTCAAAAGCAAATGCAATTGCAAAAATTTCTGATATCCCACAAAAAAAACCTCTACACGAGGTAAAAGTCTAGTGACGAAAGCAATTTTTAGCTCCAAAATTTCTGATATCCAATTGTGTGACGAACAAAATTCTGTTTATTATAAAAACTTTTAATAAAAATAAAAATTATTAATAAAAAAAAAAAACACGAAAATTGGTATTCGGCACTGTGCAAAAAGTAATTTTTATGTACAAAGAAGCTCGCCCTTTTTGAGCACAGTGCACAATGCCAATTTTCGTGTTTTTTTTTTTAATAATTTCTATTTTTATTAAAAGTTTTTATAATAAACTGAATTTTGTTCGTCACACAATTGGATATCAGAAATTTTGGAGCTAAAAATTGCTTTCGTCACTAGACTTTTACAAAGAAATCTCTGAGACTAAAAGAGATAGAGTAACCAAATTTGGCACACAGATTTATATATACCTCACGCAGATCAAGTTTGTTTCAAATTTAATCCACGCCCCCATCCACCCCCGCAAATCGCGAAAAACCACCACACCCACAGTTTTTAAGATAATACGTTTTTTGTGATTATTACCGTTATCTATTAGCATTATCTATTATCCCACTAAATCGCATCAACATCGGACATGTAGAACGACAGTTATGGCGAATTAAAGTTTTCAGAGCAAAACAAGTATTTTCTTTAAAGTACTTTTCAATATATTTAAGTAAGTAACGGGTATCATATAGTCGGGATCTCGACTATAGCCTTTCCCGCTTGTTTTAAATTGAATTCTTTAATTTTACAAACTGACTGGTCGCAACTTTACTCTTGCACAAACATTAACATGGCCACTTCTATTTTTTATGATATCGTGAATTCGCTTTTTGAGGAGTGCGTTCCCCGTGAGTTTCCTAGGAGAGCTAATAGACCTCCGTGGTTTTCTCGGGAGCTAATGCGGCTGAAAAATGTGAAGTCGCGATATTATAAAAGGTTTAAGTGTTCGGGATTTCCATCTGATTTCTCCCGCTATGTTACTGCCAGATCACATTTTATTTCTCTTAACTCGCGTCTTTACAATGAATATTTAAATCGTTGTCGCTTACAATTCGCTCAAAATCCCAGACAGTTCTATAACTTTGTAAACATGAAGCGTAAATCTTCTGTATTACCCTCTTCCGTTTCCTATGAAGAATTAAAAGCAAATACTGATCAGGCAGCAGCCGATCTGTTTGCTAAATTCTTCCAATCTACTTATACATCTTCTAACTTAATTTGTAATGCTCCTTATCCTTTCACTATACAAAAGTCTAATTGCATTTATTTTCCTGTGATCACTGAAAGCTCGTTACTAAACGAACATAATATAATTAAACCTGGTTTCCAACCGGGCCCCGATGGAGTTCCCGGATGTGTACTTCGATACTGTTCTGGTTCTCTATGTAAGCCACTACTAAAATTATTTGAGTTGTCTGTAAATTCTTGCTCTTTTCCATCTGTTTGGAAGGAATCATATATAATTCCGTTTCACAAAAATGGTTCGAAGTCGGATGTTAAAAACTATAGAGGTATCTCCAAATTGTCTGCAATGCCAAAAGTGTTTGAGAAGCTGATTACTTCTCAACTTCAACACTTATGTAGTTCTATAATTTCACCTTGCCAACACGGTTTTGTGAAATCAAGATCTACTACCACTAACCTACTGGAACTGTCCTCTCTTGTGATCAGAGGATTTCAAAATAATATGCAAACTGTTGCTATTTACACTGACTTCAGTAAGGCTTTTGATTCTGTTAATCACTCTCTTTTGCTTCATTAACTTAATTTTATTGGATTTCCTCATAACCTACTTAATTGGATTTCTGAATATCTTAATTCTCGAGCCCAAAAAGTCCTTTTTAAAAGCTGTCTGTCTAAACCTGTCCTGGTAACCTCTGGTGTACCTCAGGGAAGCCATCTTGGTCCTTTACTCTTTAATCTTTTTATTAACGATCTCCCATTAATCTTTTCCCACTCTCATATACTAATGTATGCCGATGATGTGAAGCTATGCTTTTCGTATAATGACATAAATTCCCATCACTTTTTGCAAGCAGATGTCGATTCTTTTTTCGCCTGGTGTAATTTTAATCATTTACATCTAAACTGCTCAAAGTGTAAGGTTATGTCATTTTACAGAAGCAGGTCTCATATATTTAACTACACGCTCGACCGAAACTGCTTGGACAGACTTAATCGCGTGAATGATTTAGGAATACGCTTTGATTATAAGTTAAAATTTGATCTTCATATTGCACACACTGTCAATAAGGCTACACAAGTTCTTGGATTCATTAAACGATGGTCTAAGGAATTTGATGACCCTTATACGACTAAATTACTATATACCTCTATCGTTCGTCCTATTTTAGAATACGGATCTTGTGTGTGGTCGCCACAATATATGGTACACCAAAATTCAATTGAGTCTGTTCAAAAGAAATTTTTTCTTTTTGCTTTTCGTGGCTTCAACTGGGACCCTGGTTTAGACTTGGCCTCATACACTGATAGACTCTCATTGATTAACCTTCCATCTTTAGCTAATTGGCGCACTATGCTGGGGGTTATGTTCATTATCAAATTGCTTAAGGGTGATATTGACTCCTCTGTACTACTTAGCCAAGTTAACTTGTCGGTTCCTTCTAGGCGTACACGTAACTTCATTCCTCTTTCTCTTAACACCTGTACTACTAACTACTCTCTGCATGAACCTTTTAGAGTACTCTGTGCTGAATATAATCGACTTTATCGTGTTTTCAACTCAGAGGCTTCTCTTCCTACTATTTAATTTCTAATTCTAAACTATTTAAACAGCAGGCACTAACACAACATAACTTTCATTATTTTCCACCATTGATCTGATTGGGTTTTTTCTGGGTTTTCCCCAATCCTTGCAACAAATGTTGGATCAATTAAATATTTTTTTTAATTCCCCAGACTTGACTTAACTTAATTTAATTTTTTATTTTTATAATTTCAGTTATATCATATAATCATATATAGTTGTTAATTTAAATTGTTAATTTAATTCCAATTTTATCTTTATATTAATTTTGTTTTATCTTCTTCAAAATTAAATTTTTTTTCGACTGATCTTAGTTGAAGTAAATAAATAAATAAATAAATAAATAAATAAATAAATAAATAAATAAATAAATAAATAAATAAATAAATAAATAAATAAATAAATAAATAAATAAATAAATTAGTGTTGTAAAATAAATTAAATTAACCTTAACTAGGGAACTCCGCCCTCTGCTCGCTTCGCTCGCGGTGCAACAGTCGAGTATACTCGACTGTCGGAGACCCCGTACTTACTATGGAAAAAAAAAGTCTCACATACAATACAAAGACCTGATTTTTGACAGATCGGTCCTATTACAGCTATATGATATAGTGGTCCGATTTAAACCAACTTCGATAAAGATATATAAGACTAACTAAAATGCATAATATATCAGTTTGGTTACGATATCTCATAGAACAAAAAAGTTTTTCATACTAAAACCTGATTTTTGACCGATCGGTCCTATTACAGCTATATGATATAGTGGTCCAACTTCGCTAAGGATATATTAGACTAATTTAAATCCATATGGTAAGAGTTTGGTAACGATATCTTGTATAACAAAAAAGTTTTTCATACTAAAACTTGATTTTCGACCTATTTCTCCCTTGGCCGCTCTATGATATAGTTGTCCGATTTGCACCAACTTCGGTTATGAATTAAAAGAATAACCCACATGCAAATGCTGTTAGTCTGGTTAAGATACATATCTTATAGAATTCATTTTCCGATATTTTGTTAAGAGCACACATGTATGGATGTGTTTAAAATGTTAATGTACATGACAAAAAAACAAATTAAAACAAAAATTTAAATTTAAACAAAAGCTATAAAATAGAAAAAAAATTGTTGATGGAGCCGGGAATCGAACCTACGACCTAATTTTAAAGAAAGTTTAAAACTTCGGTGGCTCAACCAATTGAGCCATATGATTAATAAATACAAATTAAATGTGAATGCAAAATTATTGAATTAAAAAAAAACACACGTCCCTGCCAGGGGTCGAACTCACGACCGGATGGCCAACCATATCCTGAGTGCTGCGTCTCAGCACAGATGACAACACCAAACGAGCTACAGACCCGAACTTTTGACAGTTCATTAGTCATACCGTCCGCGGCACGAAACAACATGTTTTCTCTTGAAGAGCGTTTTGAAATTTTAAAAACATATTTTCAAAGTCACTGCTGTGTCGCCGAAACTGTACGAATTTTGAAAAGAAATATGGGTCGTGATAAAGCACCCACCGAGTGTGAGATAGAATCCGACGACCTTAACTCGACGCCGATCGCAGCAAATGAGCATTAGTCGCAATTGGATTTGGGGCTCGGAACAGCCACACACAATCGTAGAGAGACCAATGCATCCCCCAAGAGTAACAGTTTGGTGTGGATTTTGGAGTGTTGGCATAATTTGCCAATTTTTCTTCGAAATAGATGCTGGAAACGCCGTTACCGTCAATGGCGAACGCTACAGAGCCATGTTGACCAACTTTTTATGACCTCAAATTGACACTATGAGAGTGGACGACCTTTGGTTTCAAAAAGATAGCGCCACATGCCACACAAGCCGACTTACGATCAACCGCTTAATCAGCCGTTCAGCAGATGTCAACTGGCCTGCGCGTAGCTGCGATTTGACACCGCTGGACTTTTTCATGTGGGGTGCCGTTAAAGACCGATGTTATGCGGATAATCCAGAGACAATTCCAGCTTTAAACTAGGGGGCTCCGCCATTGTTCGCTTCGCTCGCCAACCCCACGCTCGCTTCGCTCGCGGTTCTACTATAGAAATAGAAAAGACTACAATAATTAAAGAATATTTTGCTCGCTAGATGCTGTTGCAGAGCGTTGTAATACATTTCCGACTACTTTTTTTAATGACAGCTATATGATATATTAGACCGATTTGAACCAACTTCGGTCAGAATATATAAGACTAAATCTTATGCATATTGTATCAGTTTGGTTGAGATATCTCATAAAACAAAAAAGTTTTTCTTACTAAGACTTGATTTCCGCCCGATCGGTCCTATGGTAGCCATATGATATGGTGGTCCGATTTCAACCAACTTTGGACAGGATATATAAAACTAACTTAAATGAATTTTGTATTACTTTGGTTGAGATATCTCACAAAACAAAAAAGTTTTTCATACTAAAACTTGATTTTCGACCGATTGGTCCTATGGGCGCTATATGATATAGTGGTTCGATCCAAAAAAGAAATGGACTCAGTATGCCTGCAATGTAGAGGAATCTACATACTAAGTTTGGTGTCACTAGCTTTTAAATTGTTCTTATAATTTGGATATGAAATTTTTGTTTTCAATTTGGGGCCGATAAAGGGGGCGTGGCCAAATTTTGAAACAAACTTGATCTGCTTGCAATATAGGCGAACCTACATACCAAGTTTGGTGGCTCTAGCTCTTATAGTCTCTGAGATCTAGGTGTTCATACAGCCGTCAGGACAGACGGACAGACGGACATTGCTATATCGACTCGGCTATTGATGCTGATCAAGAATATATGTACTTTATGGGGTCTGCCACGCCTCCTTCTGCCTGTTACGCACATTTTCGTTAAAACAAACCCAAAAACCCCTGTATTTTTTTTAAGTACGGGGTCTAAAAATCGTCATTGGGACCATAGTGCCATGCAGTGTATCAATTATTTCATACCTTTAGGAGTCAGAATTATGTATCATCATTTATCCTAATTTTATACCTTGATGTTTATCTGATATTAATGAGAACAAGCAGAGTAATAGCTAAAAACAAGCGGGAAAGGCTATAGTCGAGATCCCGACGATATGATACCCGTTACTTACTTTAACTTGTTTTGCTCGGAAAACTTTAATTCGCCATAACTGTCGTTCTACATGTCCGATCTTGATGCGATTTAGTGGGATAATAGATAATGTTAATAGATAACGGTAATAATCACAAAAAACGTATTATCTTAAAAACTGTGGGTGTGGTGGTTTTTCGCGATTTGCGGGGGCGGATGGGGGCGTGGATTAAATTTGAAACAAACTTGATCTGCGTGAGGTATATATAAATCTGTGTGCCAAATTTGGTTACTCTATCTCTTTTAGTCTCAGAGATTTCTTTGTAAAAGTCTAGTGACGAAAGCAATTTTTAGCTCCAAAATTTCTGATATCCAATTGTGTGACGAACAAAATTCAGTTTATTATAAAAACTTTTAACCCTCAAACACGTAAGACTGTCTTGAGACACTTATTACATTATTCACATTTGCGTAAAAAGTAAGAGCTTTTTCATAATTTAAATACTTAACGGCAGTAAATAACAAACGCCAGATTTCATGTAGAAGCTTTAAAAGCTCTCAGAAGCTTTTAACGGTACTTTTTATTTTTATTTGCACAGAACAAATTTTATTTCGCGCGTGAAACTTGAGATGCTGCAAGTTGTGTTTTGCTCTGCTTATAAAAGTCAAAATATAAATCACATTCAGCTCATTATTTTTTTTCGTAAAAGGTATGTTTATTTACTATTAAAATCAAGTTATAGATTTGCAAATACATAATAAACATGCGTTGTAGCAGTGAAATAGTGATGAGTGCCTCGAGACACTTTTGGGGCTTTAAGTGAACTTTTGTTGCCCGCAGCTATTTCAAAACTACTTGCAATTTATGTGCTGATTTTTGTTTGTGGTACGACTTTTCTTAATAAAAAATTTAAATATTAAAAGAAATGGAAAAGCAGACTCGTTTCAAGTTGTCGGACTTGTCAGATGAGCAGTTGCTGGAGTTGTTTGAGTCAGTCCCGTCGGATGAGGAACTGTCAAGCATATCAAGTGACGACGAGGACGACGATTTTAATGTGGTGGAAGCTCTCACCGACGCATTAGAGGATGCTGACACCATCCTCTCAGGCAATGCAGTCTCCACTCTCTCACCGATCTCCACAGCTACGACTCAAGCTAGGCCAAAAAGCGAAGCATCCAATATCGGACTTGCGGTTTGACCAGGTAAACCATTTCCCCCATTGGTTGGATCGAGACAGTGGAAGAAGATGTTGTAAGCACTGTAAAATTTCGCAAACACAGTGCATTTGCACAAAATGCAATCTGCATTTATGCTGCACAGCTTACAAAAATTGTTTTTCAGAGTACCATAAAAAGAAATAAAATGCAACTTTGAAACTTTAAAACGACTTTTTTACACTCAAAGCCCCAAGAGTGCCTCGAGACACTTATTCACTTTTTCTCACCTTACAGGAAAACGAAAGCTATTACGCACTTTCTGAGTGCATATTTGAGTTTAGAAGCCAGAATTCATTAAAGAAAAAATTATTTGAATAAATTATTTCCATTATTTTAGAAAGTAGCCTTAGAGGGTTAATAAAAATAGAAATTATTAAAAAAAAAAAAACACGAAAATTGGCATTGTGCACTGTACTCAAAAAGGGCGAGCTTCTTTGTACATAAAAATTACTTTTTGCACAGTGCCGAATACCAATTTTCGTGTTTTTTTTTTTTTTTTAATAATTTTTATTTTTATTAAAAGTTTTTATAATAAACAGAATTTGTTCGTCACACAATTGGATATCAGAAATTTTGGAGCTAAAAATTGCTTTCGTCACTAGACTTTTACCTCGTGTAGAGGTTTTTTTTGTGGGATATCAGAAATTTTTGCAATTGCTTTTGCTTTTGACATTTTAACTTTATCATAAATGCAGGGAGATAGTAAAAAATATAGCTGAGAGGCTCCGCCCCTATTTGCTTCGCTCGCGTTACTACTGTCTACTTTTCATACTAAGACTTTTCGCCCGATCGGTCCTATGTTAGCTATATGATATTGTGGTTTGATTACCGGTTACCAATTTCGGTCAGGATGTATAAAACTAACTTAAATGCATATTCTATCAATTTGGTTAAAATATCTCATAAATCAAAAAAGTTTTTCATACTAAAACCTAATTTTGACCAGATCGGTCCTATGACAGCTATATGATATAGCGGTCCGATATGAACCAATTTCGGTCAGGATGTATAAAACTAACTTAAATGCATATTCTATCAATTTGGTTGAAATATCTCATAAATCAAAAAAGTTTTTCATACTAAAACCTAATTTTGACCAGATCGGTCCTATGACAGCTATATGATATAGCGGTCCGATATGAACCAATTTCGGTCAGGATGTATAAAACTAACTTAAATGCATATTCTATCAATTTGGTTAAAATATCTCGTAAAACAAAAAAGTTTTTCATACTAAAACCTAATTTTGATCCGATCGGTCCCAAAAATATAAGCTAAAAACCTTATTTTACCTGTAAAATGTTACCTGAGTACTTTAGAAAAAAAAAAAAATGAAATAGCGTTTTCCCGCTAAACTAGCGGGAAATTCAAAAAGTCGTAGAACAAACATTTCTATATTTTTGAAAAGAAACAAATCCTTATCATTACATCTAAGCTTTTTTAGCGCTTTGATACGCACAAACGAACCGACAAACAAACTGACTTTTCATCTCATTTTGAGAAGTCCACTAAAAATTTCAAATTTTATTATCTTTTGAACCAGTTATCAGATTTGGGTGATCGGGGTATTTTTGATAAGAATTTTTATAAAAGAAAATATTTTAACAAAAAGCCCCAACGACCCCATTAGCTGCAATTATTTAAATTTTTTCCCTCCCACTTACACCCCCTTATCGCATGAACCAGGTGTGCTAGCAAAAGTTTTAGTACGCCATTTTGTAAGTTAGGTCTAAACCTTTCGATCGGTATATAACTCGATCTGATCGGACAAATCGTAGCAAATTTTCCAAATTAGCTGTATATATTGCTAGTCGCCTTTCGCACCCTTCGTGCTGCTTTCGTCACTAGAGCGAACTGCCGTTCGCAGTGATATTAAATTGTTGTTATTGTCAGCTTTTTATTATATGTGCCCAGAAACCGAACAGCTGATTTGTTCTGGTTACATGGCAAATCCATTGAATGTGTCATATTCGGTCGTAAAAGCCTAAATTGAGCCACATCCGAATGTGCGCGAATGAGCCAAATGTGAGTGGTCGTGGAAATAGGCTATTAGTCACAATTGTAAATGTAATATTAAAATCAAGATGAGAGAATGAAAAATGTGAAGCCTAAAGTTAGGGTAAAGTTCCTATGGGTAAAGTTGGCTTTGAAATTAAGCTGCTAATGCGGCCCTAAGATAGTTGTATCCTCAATCGAACCCCTGTCAAGGGTATCAGGGGAAAATGCAGAGAAAAATTACATATGAAATAGAACAAGATCAAAAGCCGGATGCCAACACTGAATGCAAACCACGAGGAGACTGCTGTTTATGACTAGGCTTAATTATAAGCAGAACGCACAAAGGATACTCAATCCAGGCAGCCAAAAGGCTGTGGTCTCTGAACCCACCAAGCGCATATTATGCACATGTCCTGCATAAGACAATCAGACACACACACTCACAAAGTGTGGAATGCATCGTGCTAAAAGTTGGGCACACCGAAAAGTTTTTGCAAGCTTTGCTGCTTTGTGTCAAAGTGTTGAACATAACAACGCAACGATAACAACTCTCATTCCAGCATTGCATTAGAGTTTTGGCCATGTCTTCGACATGACCGTATTTAAAGTTTGCTGTTTTCAGTGTTTTGTCGCCTTTTTATCGACATTGAGGCAGCCCACAAAGCAAACACAAAAATGCTATTAATGCCGCCAGATTTTCCAAGAAGATGACTGATGTTGGCCCGGAATCTCCAACATTAAAGTTCATTACCAAACATGTCCAAGTCCTAGCGGCTGCCTAAACCCCTGGCAGTGTCAGTCTAATGCAGACATGCAAATATATCAAAGTTTAGTTCTCTACGCTCCATTGCAATCCTTGCCAGAGACTGCGATGACTCCACACTCTGCTGATGCTTAAGATTTATTATTTATCAGTGCAGATTTTGCTGCTATGCCAACTCCAACTCTGACTCCGACCCTGAATTTCTCTTTATCTCTTCCTCTGTCTCCGACTTCCCTAAGCTCAGTCATGTGTTTAGTATAGGATTTCACACACACGTACACACACAACTGGGGCATATCCTTTGGCCATGCTTTATTCATTGTCTATGTTCCTGTCTCAAAATGCAGATTGTTTACGTATGTTTTATGTTATTTTCAACTACTTCGCTATGCTTTCCATTTTATATGCAAAAGCTTTGATTTCTTTTTCTTATAGAAAATTATATTTTCACTGCTTTCAGCTTGAGATGTCTGTAACCTCATAATTCTTTCGACATTTTTATATATAGTTTTATAATTATTATTACTATTATAGAACGGGGAATACTTGCCCAAGAAAAGAAACTAACGGATCGCAAACATAAAATAATTGACTTTACCTCAACCAAATCCCAAAAATCATAGACTCTTTAAAAAAGTATCGGTCTCTAAACCGGTCAAGCATTTGGCAAAGTGTTTTCAAATAAATTATTAACATTAAATTTTAAAGTTGAAGGTATTTACTTTAAATACAGCTATTAATAATAAACTTATTTATCAAATTCCTTATTTGAAATTAGGTTACCGGAATTAACATTATTTGAGTATTTTGTGAGTCTTTTTTATACTTATTTAAAGATGAAGTTGGGATCCCACAATGCTCCACATTTGGGTTGTATGCCATTGTATTTGTTTCACTGTTTTTCAAGGTCTGTTTTGCCCAACAAAATAGAATTATTTTTGCCTATTGTTCTCTTGAGCTGTTGTATTGTTTTTGTCTGTCATAGTTGTAGTGCCTTGCAAATCTGTTTATCAAATATTAATAATTTTAGTAAGGTTTGATTTTCCCTTTGGCTTTTATTTTGATAGGCGCTTCTTATAAAAGTGTGTTTGCACGCTTATACTAGCCCCTTTTTGGAAAAATGATCGTATGGAACATTTTTTAAGAAATTGAAAATTGCTCTTAAATCCTTTAGTAATAAAAACAAAACCCCACAGTCCACTCTAAGATATATTTTTGGACTATTACGCATTTCGCAAAAATGGGTCTATATATTTTTAACCAGATGTTATGGTAACTATCCATTCAACTAATTATTTTTCCAAGGCCCGTTAACTAGAAAAATCCCAAAATGTTTATGTCCTGTCCAGATTATCCCATGCTTCAAGAAAAAACTTCAACCATTTACTCAAACTTTACAATTCTAATTACTCAACTCATAACTTAATATAAAAGATTTGCTTAAACTGCTAAATAATTTAAAATTAAAATTAGGGCCGTTTTCTTATCTTTATTTCAAAGCCTACTTTACCCATAGGGAACCTTACTCTAAATGTAGACTTTAACTTTTTTCGTTCTCTCATCTTGATTTTAACATAACATTAAGAATTGTGACTAAGTTGGCAGCTCGGTTCCACAAAAAGAGTCAAACTTTTTAAAAGTGAGCAACACTTGTCCTGCTTTTTTTGTGTGGATTGTCTATATGTCAACCGCTTTGATAGCTAGAGCGACCAAATTTGGCAGACAGACTACCATGAATGTCGAGTAATTCAAGAGACTTTCAAATTTTTTCCACGCCACCGTTGTCCAATGCAAATCGCAGAAATAATATATTACACCCACATTTTTGAGTATGAAACTATTTTGTTATGACATAACGTTTCGTCTTATTTTTAAACTATTATTCAGCTTCTTCTCATTAATATCATATAAACATCGCGGTATCAAATTAGGATAAATGATGATAAACAATTTACGGCCCTAAATGTATGCAATAAGTGATACACTGTATGGCGCTGCCCTTAGCAACACCGAAATAATCGTAGTTGGATAATGTTTTAAAGCCTACTTTCTCTCAACTTTTTTTCGGTAAATTTACGCTTTTTATTTTCGTGTTACCATATGGTAACGCTGGAAAGTACAGGGTACAGGCTTTTTCCATACATCTTATTCGCGTTTCGGTACTGTTTTGTTCATAAAATATGATTGCACCTAGTCCAAACCAAATTTGGTCAGAATGTATAAGAACATATTAAATACATATTCTATGAGATTGGTTGAGATTTCCCAGAAAACAAAAAAGTTTTCCATACTAAAGGTGAATTTGACTCCTATTGTTCCTATGGCGGCTATGTTATATATACGATATACTTCACCGATTTAAACCAAATTTGGTCTTATATATCAAAAAGGAGACCCCCTGTTGAATTAAGCTGTGTTTATAATACTTTTTCTAAAATATTTGTATTTTGCAGTATTAAGAAAACCTGTACCCCGTACTTCCCAGCGTTACCATATGGTAACAGCCGAAAAACTGGCAACAGGACGAACAAAATGAATGTGTTTTTCGGATTCAGCGCCCTCAAATCTATAAGTCCTGAAAGTTTCGTAATGAAACTCGAAAATAAGTTGCTCAGGACGATTCGGGTTAAGCTCAGGAGCCCTGTAAGCTGGAAATATGGCAACTTCCTTTTGATTCTTTCTCTTCTGTTTTTGAGCCACGATTAAGCCGGTGTTCTAAAAAGTGAAATCTTTGATAATAAACGACATCCAAAATTTATTCATTGCTCTTTGTGTTGTTTTTGGTTATTCGTGATTTTTGCAAGTAGGTTTTGTGTTTCTGCCAGTTGGAACTGCCCATTTGGCCCGTAATTAACGCGGCAATTATCCCACACTAAATATAAATTCCGCTCGACCAATCGCCTGTGAGTCACAGGCTGTGACAATACGGAGCTCTTAATTTTGTTAAATACGATTTACGATATCAAAAATACCAAAGTTCTGTTCATAACATAACAGCTGATTCTCAGCAAGGAAAATGGCAAACATAACGATTTTAGGTCGCTCCGGTTGTTGATTAGGCTGAATTAATCAAACAAAACCTTAAAAAAAATTTTGTTTGCTTGCTTGAAACCAATTTTTCTTATGGCAGCTAAATGCTGTAGACCGATCGAAAAATAGCAAACATACTGGATCTGCGTATGCTATCCAGCAACCTATATACACTCCAAATTTAATGTTTCTATCTCTAAAGTCGGCGACTTATTAACAAAATCTCTGGCTTGAGTTGGCCGACGCAAGAAACCGATGAAATAGGACGTGTTCTATTTCCATCGGTGAGAGTCGGTTCCTAACCGACGCTTTAAAAAATTGTGTGTTCACATGACACCGACGGTTTTTTAAGTCCTCGTCTAAGGCATGCTTTATAGTCTTCAGAATATAAGGTGTTGTAGGTTTATTCGAATTACGCCTCCCACAACAGGCATAGCTAAATTTTAAAGCAACTCGGCTGTTGATGCTGATCAAGAACATTGTTACTATTTGCTGTCTGCGACGTCTCCTTTTACCTGTTAAATACAGTGCACAAACTCAATTTATCCCCAAAGGGTTTGAAAATAAATGTCTGTCAAAATGCAGATACTTTAACAGCATCTGCATATTATTAAGTTATGATTACTGCCTATACTCCCTTACTCAATCTATACTTTATGTCCTCCTTCTGACTGTTACTCACATTTTCTTTAAACTTTGAAAATTAAAACAAACTTTATAGTCCACCTTTCTTAAGTACGTTAAGGATCATAAGCCTGAAGACAGGCTTAATAAAGTTTTATCGTAATTTCTAAATAAATTAGAAACGAGTCTAAAAGTAGCTCAAAATCTTTTGAGCGGTATTTGTTACATCTTTAATAATAATTCAAAGAAGAAAAAAAGTTCACAACAAGAGCTCAACAAATTACAACAAAATAATTAAATCAGTACCATAAATTGTTGAATTGCATGCTGTTAACAGTAGTTCCCAGGAATACATACTATTTCAAAAGTAAATCATTTAAAGGAAATGAAAATAACAAAAATCACATATTTTTGCCAGGACAAATGCTCCAATTTACATTCCGTGACATGGGATATGTAAGAATATATACTATAACTATATATGCTTTTGGAGTTATGTTAAAAATGTTTAAATTTTGATGGACCTGATCGATTAAAACACTATCTTTACGATCTGTGTAACGCTGGCAACGGTATTATTTATTTTAATTTTAATTTATTTCATTGATTCCCAGCGCTACAAGTATTATGTTAATTACAATTTAACGCACTAGTCACTACAATCACAATTAATAAAAGTATAATGGTCACTAAGCCTAAACACAAAGATTGCTTAATCTCTAATTATTAAAATTATTTTATATTCATTATTATAAATTGTTTTAGCTTAAATTCAATTTAAGTTTTTAATTTTATTGATTTCATTATTAATTATTTTATATCTGTGAGTTTAATTATATATATTTTTTTAAATTTTATTTTTGACAAAATATTAGTTTAATATTTAATTACTATGATTTGATTGTAAGTGTGAGGATAGTTTGGCAATAAATTGTGTGCTGCTGACATTGGTTTTTAGGTTTTGATGTAGATTATTCCGCAGTCGAACAGCATTAATGAACAAATGACTTTCGGATGCTGCAAGCTTATGTCATATAGGGACAAGATGTCTTACTCTTGTTGAAGAGACAAATTTTAGTTTATCAAATAGATATCTTGGATCCTAACTAACTACAATTTTATAAATAAATATTAATATTCTAAATCTAACGAACGACGTCATACTTAATTGAACAATTTATTTGCATTATATGATGGCCACTCGTAATGCCGAACATATATCTGGCAATATTATTAAATGCCACTGTTACATTGCAAAAGGTAGCAGCGTCAGAGCATCTAAATATTTCGACTCCATAAATAAGCGAAGGGATCAAATAGCTTTTGGCAATCAGTATTTTAATCTTCACTGGGAGTATACGCTTCGTCGTATTAAGGTCTTGGAGTAGGCCATATGATCTACCAACCGCTTGGTTAATGTGATCCGACCAGGACAGGTTCGGTTTATTGTGAGTCGAAGATTAACGACATACTCCATCTGAGAATTATCGATGGTTAGCCTTTGATTTTAATTTATTTTTGTAAATTACGATGCACTTCACCTACTGCCCCAATGTCACTGTTACAGTTATCTATCATATTATCTAGTTCAGTTAACCTACCACAAAGAACATGGAAGATCATTAATATACATTGAAAACTATAACGGCCCTAGTATCGATCCCAGCGGAACACCACGTTTAATCGGCAAAAAAGACAAAGAACAAGACGACGTAACGACAGATTGGACACGCTCACAAAGATATGAGTAGACTAGCATTACAGCAAAACCACTGAAATTAAATAAGCTGTTTAGTTTTGTGCGTAGAATTTTATGATAGGGATAGGGATAACTTTAGTGAGTTTCCACTCATGAAGGTAATTTGAGACTGTAAGTGCTATATTAAAGATATGATTAATAATAATAGGAAGCAGTAATTTTAAAAACTTGGGATGGATTTCATTTTAAAATTCATTGTATAACATCACATTGACAAACACACGTAAAACTAAAGCTATTATAACAGTTAAAATCAGGTACGGAACTCAGGTAGAAATTTTCATTAGCCTCGGGAATAGATAAGTTTACAAACGTGCTGTTCAGGTCATTTACATTTATTTCCACATTAGCTGACTCAGTTTTCTAATTTGTATTAGTATTTGCGGCTAACAATATTATTTGGTTAATACCGGTTAACGATTTCGGTAAACTCATAATATGAAATTTATCTTTTAATAAACTAATTTATTTGACTATGCAGTTTCATAACATAATTATATTGTGTTATGCAGACACTCGTAGCTCCGTGCAACAAAATGGGGAAAACAAATATCTCGAGGATATTTAAAGATAAGAAAGAGGACATTAACAAAGTATATAAGAGCCGAATTACCATTAACACTCCTTTGCATAATCCCAAATGTAAACTTATGTATATCCTTTGGATTATCGGCAGACATATGTGTCTCCTCTGCCTCCCGTTCATTCCCATGGAAGTTCTTTACTTGCTTCGTGTTGCGGCACTGTTGCTATGGTTGCACTTTACTTACCGCTTTGCCGTCTTCGGTTGTTAGTCTTAATTAATTATTGTAATTAGTTAAATGCAGACAACAGCATGGTATTGTTAGCGGGTAGACAAGGAGAGGGAGGCCTAGATAACAACAGCTGACTGCGGCAAAAATGAATTTTCTGCTTTCATTTGCACGAAATGTTCTGATAATTTTCAGTTCTTTCAGTCTGCGTGTTTTGTTTTCATTTTCATTCTCATTTTGTTTGCCAATTTATAGTTGTACTTCATTTTTGTTGTTGCTGTTGCTGTTGTTGTTGTTATCGCTGCTGTTATTGCAGTAATTGAATTGTTTAGCAGTCTTGCCAGCATAAGGTCGTCTTCATCTAGTTTACTGTGGCCTATTTGTTCTATTGTGCCTTAGAAAACAATTAAATTAAATGGATAGAATCAATTATATTTGAACTGGGCTTTGCTCTCGATTATAAAATGAAGATGGACAGGACTAACAATTTGTCATTGGGCATTTGTTAATATTTACGACTATTTGTGTCTATTATTGGTTTAGTCAACTGAAAATGGAACAAAATAGTCTTAGATAAAGCTCTTAAATTCGAAAGGGCCTTAAGTAGATTAGCAAATAAAAAAATATCGCACATTATTTGGTCAAAAGATAATCGAATTTTGTAATGGTAGAAAAAGTTGAAGTAAAAAAAGTAACTTGAAACTATTTGCGTTCATTTTTGCATTCCCCCATCGGGCATTCATATTCAAATAAGTTAATAAATGCATGAACTTATTTACTGTATTCCTGTTGATATGATTTTGTATTTTTTTTTATCACTTAAGGATTGTAAAAAGGGACCTGTTTTTGGGCCTTTTTTGCATAACAAAGTGAGGACAACGAGGATGTCCCGTTGCAATCTATTTAATAAAATGGAAAAACGCAGCTAAGGACCCGCCGACAACAGCGACCAACGCAATTGAAACTTTTTCAACCGCAAAATACTAAAGCATACTTTTAGGCAGTAACGTAATTCAAACACCGTGCCGTTGACGTTGTCGACACCAGCAAACTTTTCACATTTTTCGAAAAACTGGAAACTGAAAACTGAAAACAGAAAACCGGGTTGAGCTGGGCAGTGAGCAAAGTTTTTTGAAAATAGCGTAAATTGCCGGGGACGCTTTCAAGCCCTTTAACCCTTTAGACCCCTTTATCTGACCCGAGCCCAACGCTATGTACAAATAGAGTTGGCGGTTAGGTGTCCAAGTGGGGCAAAGTCAAAGTCAAAGCGCGGCGTTTACTAAAATATTCATGGTTTGGTGCGTCGAGTGTCACAGTTGGGTTGCCAGACTACGCTGGGAACGGGGAGCGGATGGTGTTGGAGCTAGAGCTGAGGGTGAAACTGACTAGCCTTTGGGCTGCTCTGTCGTAGTTCCATTTTTCTCGGCTGGTTTGCGCTTTTTGTTTACGACACGAATGAGCAAAGTTGTTGATTGCTTTTTGGCTGTGATTGTGGGAACATTGGGAAGAGGCAATCGAATAAAGTCATTGCTAAAAGTGTATTTTAGTTAAATTTTAGTTTCGTCCTTTATTGCCTTTGTTGCAAGTATAAGTAAATAGAGTTGCCAGATTGATTAATAAATGTTGGAAAAATACTTAGTTTCAGTTGATATGTTTAGTCGTTGATATAATAGCTTTGAAAATTTGTAATGATAACATCTGTTGCTTTCTTAACTGAAGTGAATGTTGTGAATATTTTATAGCTATAAGCACATAGACTGCACATAGTGATTATAAAATGTATAAATTATTTAAGTACGCTCAATTATTATCAATTATCCTAATTAATCGCATCAAGATCGAGTAGTCTTAACAGTTTTTATGACTATTTTAAGTTTTTAAGCAACGCAACCGCACAATCAGAACTCCTTAAAAAAATAATTCAATTCTTAAAGGGTAATTCATCGTTGGTGTCTCGACAAATACATTTTCTGCTTGTTATTATTAAAAATCGATAAGTAGAAATACAAATCTTTAAAATGAATTCAATTTAAAATAATTCCCGGCATACTATAAATTTGAACTTTGAAGATCCACATAAAGATCCACATTAGAAGTATTTTTATACAATAAAAACACTAGGGCTGAACTGAAAACATTTTATTTTGTCGCAATGTTTATTTAGTGGGCGCAACACTAACAATTTATACAGCATTGTTCAGCCTATGCCACGGGTGCAAAATTTATTCGGCATTTTACGCAGACAGGACCTGAGCCAGCAGGAAATCGTATTTTCGAGTAGGCGGGAGAGCAAAATTGTATCAGTTCACTGCGACCTAAACCTGTGACTATTGACATCGCAGGAGAAACATTTTAGCTTTAATATTATTGTATATCAGGTGTGTTCCAGAAATCTCTAGAGATTTTAAAGGAAATTCCTTTGAAAACAACCGGTCGAAATGTTGGTGTTCCTGAATTGTCAAAGATTTAAAACTTTGGAACATATTTTTATCGGGAACACCAACAATTGATTTTGGGTGGCTTTAGCGCTGTTATAAATTTGTAGAACCCACCTGTAAATTCGTGACAAATTTACTTTGGTAGATGGTAATTTACTTTGAACACTTTTATCTCATGGTCTCTAAAAGTTGGAGTAACCAAATTTGGAGACAATACTCCTAGGATGTTAACCTATACCAAGTTTATTTTAAAATTTTGCCACGCCCACGTAACTGATATAAAATCTAATAACAAGAGCAATTTTAAACCTACAGCCTTGAGACACACATGATCGGGAAATGAGTCCTGACGTGTAGTCAACATTTTATCAAGATCAGTTAATAAAAAAAAGATATTTGAGGATGATGATTGTTGTTTTTCATATAATGGCAGCTTTTCTTTTCTATGGCAGCTGTCCGAAACAGGAGTCCGATTCGACGCCATTTTCATCATCCGGCCCGAATGTGGACTTCATTTCAGTACAAAATCCGAATGATCTTTTTGGCTCATCCAAAATGAATGTGCCGATTTTTAGACCCCGTACATAAAAAAAGTACAGGGGTCTATTCGGTTTGTCTTAACGAAAATGTGCGTAACAGGCAAAAGGAGGCGTAGCAGACCCCATAAAGTATATATATTCTTGATCAGCATCAATAGCCGAGTCGATATAGCAATGTCCGTCTGTCCGTCTGTCCTGACGTCCTGACGTCTGTATGAACACCTAGATCTCAGAGCCTATAAGAGCTAAAGACACCAAATTTGGTATGTAGCTTTGTCTATATTGAAAGCAGATCAAGTTTGTTTCAGAAATCGGCCACTCCCCCTTTACCGCCCAAAAATCGACATAGAAAATTTCATATCCATATTAAAAGAGCACTTTAAATGCTAGAGACACTAAAATTGGTATGTAGGTTCCTCTATATTGCAAGCAGATCAAGTTTGTTTCAGAACTCCGCCACGCCCCCTTTACTGCCCAAAAATCGGCATAGAAAATTTCATATCCATATTAAAAGAGCAGTTTAAAAGCTAGAGATTCAAGATTTTGCACAGACGAAGAGAAAAGTGTCATATATTTTTGATGAAAATTTCATTCCGATCGGACAGTAATATATATTTCAAATAACAATATATTAAATAAATTTTGCTGTTTCGATGATGGAGCGTTGGCAGTAATCAAGATTTGAATAACTTGAAAACATAAAAATTGAATAAACATATTATATAACAAATTGGCCTCCTATACTTAATGGGCTTCTGTGGCGTAGTGTGCCGAGTCGCAGCGCTCGTGATATGGTTAGTCATCCGATCGTGAGTTCAAGCCCTGGCAGGAACATATGTTTTTTAATTCAATCATTTTGCATTGAAATTCAATTTGTATTTATTAATGTTATGATAACATATAATATTAACATTTAATGTTAACAAACGTTTTTAAAATTATGAAATAATATAGAAGTTTGGCGACTTGCACGCAATGCGATGTGTGGCTCAATGGGTTGAGCTACCGAAGTTTTAAACTTTCTTTTAAAACTAGGTCGTGGGTTCGATTCACGGCTCCAACAACATTTTTTTTTTGTGGGTTCGACTCCCGGCTGGGACAATTACACTAGGCAACAAATTTCAACTTTTTGTCTATTACACGAACCAAACCCACTTTTTTGGATAGATTTGGGTCAAAAAACGACGAAAAACATTTTTTTTTTTTTTTTCTATGGCAGATTTTTTTTTTTTTGAATTTTTTGAAATTTGGCTGTTTTTTTAATGCTCTTTTTTAGAGGTACGCCCACTTTTGTCATCATTACACCCGAATGCCAAAACCGATATTCAAAAGCTTTACTTTTTCGGAAAGCCAATGAATATATCTAGAATTCATTTATACAAAGTTTTGGATTTAAACTTATAGTTTAAGAGATATCAATTTTTGAATTAAGAAAATGATGATTTTTTTAAAGCTTTTTTTTTTAGCTTTTTTTATTTTAAAATTCGAGGAAAAGTCGCAAAAAATTTATTACATTTTGTCTTTAATTTTATTTGCATAGCTGCATTAATTATGCGTCGTTTAAGATATGTCTTATCAAAATCTGTGAAGAGACGGCGATATAATATTTTTTTGTGTCTAAGCATGTTTTTGTCGACTTTTTTGACTTCCTCGTAGAGTGGCATAACCTTTAGTATGAAAATTTGTTGTGATTTTTGATATATCTTAACCAATCTTACACAATATCAATTTGTTATTAGTTTACACATTTTGACCATATTTGGTTCAAATCAGTGTACTATATCGTATAGCTGCCATAGTAACGATCGTTCGAAAATCAAGGTTTAGTATGAAAAAGTTTTTTGTTTTTTAAGGTATATCATCCAATCCAGCTGGTTATGTATTTAGTAATGTGGTATGTATCCCTACCAAATTTGGTTCAAATCGGATCACTATTCAATATAGCTGCCATAGGAACGATCAGTCGAAAATTCACCTTTAGTATGAAAAACTTTTTTATATTCTAAGATATTTTAGTCGAACTCACAAATTGTGTACTCTATGTTGTCCTTCACATCTTTATTAATTTTGGTTCGAATCTGTCTACTATATCATACAGCTGCCATAGGACCGATCGGTCTAAAAACAAGTTCTAGTATGAAAAACTTTTGTGTTTTTTGAGATATCTTAACTAAACTGATAGAATATGCATATAAGTTGGTCTTATGCATCCTGACCAAAGTTGGTTCAAATCGGTCCACTATATCATATAGCTGTCGTAGGACCGATCGGTAGAAAATCATGTTTTAGTATAAAAATTTTTTTTGTTTTTGGAGTAATCTCTGTAAAACTCATAAATTGGGCATCTTTCATTGCCCATTACATCCTTACGAAATTTGGTAGAAATCGGACCACTATATCATATAGCTGCCATAGGAACAATCGATACGAACGGTCGATAAGCAACCTTTAGTATGAAAAACTTTTTTGTTTTTAAAGTTATCTGTTCAAAACTTACAAGTTATAAGCCTTCTATTGCCTTATACAACCTGTCTAAATTTGGTTGGAATCGGATCACTATAACATATAGCTTCCATGGGACCGATCATTCGAAAATCTACCTTTGCGTAAAAATTGTTTCATTGTTAATATACTAATAACTTAGCCGTCCTTCAATAGATTTTAACGGTAAACATACGCAACGATTGGTAATTAATATAGCTATATATATATAAACAAATTTAATAGTTCAGATGACCATCTTAAATGCATATTCTGTCAGATTGGTTAAAATATCTCAAAAAACCAAAAACTTTTTAATACTAAACCTTGATTTTCGAACGATCGTTCCTATGACAGCTATAAGATATAGTAGACCGATTTGAACCAAATTTGGTCAAAATGTGTAAAATAATAACAAATTGATATTGTGTAGGATTGGTGAAGATATCTTAAAAATCACAAAAAATTTTCATACTTAAGGTTATGCCACTCTACAAGGAAGTCAAAAAAGTCGACAAAAACATGCCTAGACACAAAAAAATATTATATCGCCGTCTCTTCACAGATTTTGATAAAACTTATCTTTAACGACGCGTAATTAATGCAACTATGCAAATAAAATTAAAGACAAAATGTAATAAATTTTTTTCGACTTTTCCTCGAATTTTAAAGTAAAAAAAGCTAAAAAAAAAAAGCTTTGAAAAAATCATTAATTTCTTAATTCAAAAATTAATGTCTCTTTAACTCCTGGCTTAAATCTAAAACTTTGTATTAATGAATTATAGATATATTCATTGACTTTCAGAAATAGTAAAGCTTTTGAAAATCAGTTTTGTCATTCTCGAGTAATGATGTTATAAGTCGGCGTACCTCTGAAAAAAAGTTCGAAAAAAAAGCCAGATTTTTAAAAAATTCTAAAAAAAAAATTTCACCTTAGAAAAAAAAAAAAATGTTTTTCGTCGTTTTTGGCCCCAAATCTATCCAAAAAAGTGGGTTTGGTTCGTGTAATTTTTTGGCTGTTGCCTAGTGTTATTTTTAAGGTGATTTTTTAGCTCTTTTTAATTTTTATTATTTTTATGATAATAATAATAATATTTTTTATTATTTAGTTTTAAAACTTGTTTTATAGTTATTATCTAATAATTTTGTATTGACATATTAAGCATCGAATACCTGTTAAATAATTTTATTTAAATAATCAGGGGTGCTACAGAAATCACTAGTGAAATTGAATCCCCTTTCTCTGATTGAAAAGTATGTTATAGCGGACCCTGGCCTCAAAAGTCTAATTCAGACTAGGTGGCAGCATCGGATGCCAGCGGATTGAGAGCAGATTCGTCTCGCCTAAAATTATTTTGGTTATTGTTCTGAAGCACGGCGGAATGAAATTCAAGCGGAAGTGATTTCAGTGGCACCCTTAAATGTTATATTGGCAATTATATAAATGTTGTGTTAGAATTCTATGTAAATTTAATGTTATTTACATTTACTATGTAAACTTATGTTTTTAATAAATTTATCTTTTAATTTCTTTTGATTCAAATATATGAATTTAGTGTTGGTTAATTTATTTATTACAACATTTTGTATGTTAAGCGTGTAGTTTTAGTTTTATCTCTGTTAATGCTTTACATATGCTTCACGAGACCAAATAATAATGTTAAGCTAGAAACTTCTTTTGTTTTGTCGCGTGCTTAAATATTTTTGTATGTGTGCACTTAACAGATCTTAGAATTGTGTATATGGCTGTCTAGCTCTCCCTAATGCTTTACGCATATGTATGTCTATTTGACTTTACATTGGCTTTTCTTCAATTCTTTTTTTGCGCGTTGTCTTTGAGTGATTTCGAAATTGACTTTGCGATTTAACGAGTGTAACTTAATTAGATAAATGGTGCGTCTAGGGTTCATAAATAATGTTTAACAGAAGACCCTAGGAAGGCATATAAACTATAAGTTATTTTAAGTTTATTTTAAATATTAATTAATTTTTAGCACTGGCTGCTCTTGGATAGTAAGTACGGGGTCAACGACAGTCGAGTATGCTCGACTGTAGCACCGTCCGACTAGTTTTACAGTATTTTCAGTATTTTCTTATCGATTACCCGATGTTTATCGATATACTCGTGAAAAAAGCAATTATCACCTAACCCAGATGTTTTGTTCAATAAAAACAGAAGGCATTTAATTTTCGAAAATTATAATTTCAATATAAATATTTAATTGTCGTTATTGTCAGCTTTTTATAATATGTGCACAAAAATCGAACAGCTGATTTATTCTGGTTACATGGCAAGTGCTTTGAATGTGTCACATTTGGTCGTGGAAAGCCAAAATTGAGCCACATCCGAATGCGCGTGAATGAGCCAAATTTGTGTGGTCGTGAAAATAGGCTATTAGTCAGAATATATAAGAATAATGCAAATATATAATCCGTGAATTTCGTAATGATACCTCCAGAAACAACTTTTTTTTTTGTACTTAAAATAGTTTTTTTCAAGATTGAAAGAAAGTTAAAAATGAGAACGTTTCGAACTAAAATCAAGAAATGTGTTATGAAAGGTTTCTAACCAACAAAATACACTATTATTAAATAGTATTTAATTATAGTATTTTGGTTAATTTTAGTACACATACCAGTGGATGTTTTAAGATCAAAATTAATTATTTATGAAAATTTTTTGTACTAGAAACAATTACATTTTGAATTTAGTTTTAGATTTTTTTGTACTTCAAGTAGTATGTTTTCAATATTAACAGACTTAAGTTAAACCCAAAACGTACTTGAAGTATCCCCGAAAAATCTCATTTTATGATAACCGTTCTTGCGAAAACTGAACATGCAATAAGATTTTTGTTGTCAAGTTTAGAAATTCCGGACTTAGACAGCTTTCGAGATCGTTTGTACTTGAAAATGACTAAGTTTGGTTAAAATCGGACTACTATTTCGAACAGCTGCCATTGGTATGGGAAGTCAGAATTCTAATTGTAAGATCCATTGATTCGTAATTCAAGATTTTAAGTACACAGCAATCTTGAAATTTTAAGAACAAAACGGTATAAATTCAAATACGGTAGTACCTAATTTTAGGATGACATATTTTTCTGAGTGTATAACACACTAATACATTAAAATTGTTGTTATCTTCTTTCATCTTTGCACAAGCATACAAGCATACTACGTTAAAAAATTTCAATTGATTTGTGCTTGAGTCGCTCGTCGAACATTTTAGCACAAATCCTGATAATGCTTTTTCCTGGATATGCATAAGAAAACGTGGTGCGTGCTTGGTCTTAAAAATTATGCAATCACGTGTGGCCCACTCACCTGTTGGGGATTTGAACAAACTTGTGGCTCTAATGGCAACAAAGTGCTGGGCGTAATGCTTCCCGTACAGTTATTGAAATATTGTGGATAGTTGGAAATAATGTATTAAAGTAGAACTTGACGAGACATCACATTGTGATGTACATCTAAGAAAATTAACGTCTTAGGGGTGCCTTCTTAGTACTTGGCGCTTGGAGCGACGTCGTTTTTTAGCTTATTTAGTAACAAGTAGGAACATATAGTAGTTACTATTTTATACCAAGGAGTGAAAATTACATTTATTTTCTAAAGCGCTGTATAATCAATATTATTAAAAACAAGTACGAGAGTCTACGTCTATGTTGACGAACAATAAAAATTATGCATTAAATAAAAAATGGGGGGCTCCGCACCCTGCTCGCTACGCTCGCTTACAGTCGAGCCCACTCAACAGTTATATGCTTGCTACCCACATCTTTGCGGCAGTAAGATTTAATGATCATTAATTATATAAATATTTAGTATTATTTAAATACTTACAAAAATACTATTTATACAGAGGCTAAATTTAACTGACACTTTTAACTCTTAAAATGTTAAAATAAAAGAAAGGAAAAAAGCATAAATCATAAAAATGGTAATCTAAACGTGTGCTGAATTTGAAACTATCCTCTTAAATTATACTTGTAATTGGATATTTTAGTTTTTTGTCGATTCCAGGAAAATTGGGGGACAAAATTCTAAAGCAAACTTGAACAGCGTACGCAACATAGCAGTATTGTCATCAGATTCGGTTGCTCTAGCTCTTATAGTCTCTGAGATCCAGGTAATTATCTGTCCTCCATATATCTTATTTCCTCAAATATCTTCTCTGTTTATTAACCGATTTCTCGACGCCCTATCCGGTGTGCCAAGTCTGAAGGCTGTTGCTTTAAAATTGCTCTTGTTATTCGACTTTATGTCATTTACGTGGGCAGACGTGGGCGTGGCCAAATTTAAAATAAAATTGATATAGGTCAACATCCTCGGAGTATTGTCGCCAAATTTGGTTGCTCTAACTTGTATAGTCTCGGAGATAAAGGTGTTCTAATAGGATCTAGCTCCCATTTTTTGGGTACCGAGCTAAAAACAAGTGGGAAAGGCTATAGTCAAGATCCCGACCATAGGATACCCGTTACTTATTTCAATACATATAAAAGTACTTTAAAGAAAGTACTTGTATTACTTTGAAAACATTAAATCGCTATAACTTCCGATCACTTGACCGAACTTTATGCGATTCAGTGGGATAATAGATAATACTGGGATAATAGATAATACTAATAAATAATTAATTAGTAAATTATCACAAAAAATGTATTATTTAAAAACTGTGGGTGAGTTGGTCTTTCGCGATTTGCGAGGGTGGAGGTTTAGCGGGAAATCGCTATTTCCCGGTAAAAATTACCCCCGCAGTTTCCAAATCGTTAAAGCTACAGATGTGTACCATATATCGTTTAAGATGTGTTATTGCGGGCTTTTAGTCGTGCCCTTACACTTTTTTTCTAAATTACTCAGGTAACATTTTACAGGTGAATTAATTAAATTTTGGATATTTTAGAAAAATTGACACATGTCGTCTTTATCAAATTTTAATACGTTATTGCCAATCAAATTCCGCGTTTTTTGATCACACATATCTGTAAGAACTAGTTTTGGCGAGATATTACCGTTTAAGGCCTTACTCCAGCAGGCCAGGAAATAAAAATTCCTGTCAAACTTCAAATAAAAAAAACGAAAGAAAATTTATGGCACTTTTTTTTATATGAAGTCTGACAGGCATTTTTATTTCCTGGCCTGCTGGAGTAAGATCTTTAAGTGTAAATATACATATTACATTAAATTAAAGGCTGACAGCGGCAATAACGTGTCATAGCAGCAAACCCACGTAGCTTTAAGCTTACGCGTAAGAAACAACAGGCGTTGCCAGAAAGTTTTGTGTTGCGGTGAAGAAACCCCAGCGTTGCCAGACAGTTTAATTTTTCTTTTCTTTGAGAACTCAGGCTTTTTTTGTACAAAAATAAAGCTCACACTTTTTGCGCACACTGCAGAGTCCCAATTTTCAGGGATTGTTTTTATACCTGTTACTTATAAAAAATAAATAAGTATAAGGGTATATTGTGTTTGTTGGAATGTACGTAACAGGGAGATGGAGGCATCTCCGACCCTATAAAGTATATATATTCTTGATCAGCATCAATAGCCGAGTCGATATAGCCATGTCCGTCTGTATGAACCAAAGGATCTCAGAGACCATAAGAGATAGAGATACTAGATACACTAAAATACTTCTATATACCCCACGCAGATCAAGGTTGTTTCAAATTTAAGCCACGCTTCCCACCGCCCCCGCATAAATCGAAAAACCGTCAGAACAATAAATATCAGAGACTAAAAGAGATAGAGTAACCAAAATTGTCACACAGATTTCTATATTAAATCCACGCCCCTCTCCGCCACCGAAAATCGCGAAAACCACCACACCCACAGTTCTTAAGATAATACGTTTTTTGTGATTATTAGCGTTATCTATTAGCATTATCTATTATCCCACTGAATCGCATTAAGATCGGACATGTAGAACGACAGTTATGGCGAATTAAAGTTTTTAGAGTAAAACAAGTATTTGCTTTAAAGTACTTTTCAATGTATTTAAGTAACGGGTATCATATGGTCGGGATCTCGTCTATAGCCTTTCCCACTTGATTTTTTATTTATTTAATATTTTAATATTAAACTTAAATTCATTCGTCACAAAATTGGATATCAGAAATTTTGGGGCTACAATATGTTTTTGTCACTAGAATTTTACCTCGTGTAGAGGTTTTTTTTTGTTAATTATTAGCTGCCATAGGTGTGATCGAGCAAAGATCCAGCTTTTGTATGAAAATTTTTTTTGTTTTATAAGATATCTCAACCAAACTGATAAAGTATGCATATTACTTGGTTTTATATATCCTGTCCAAAGTTGGTTCAAATTGGACCACTATATCATTTAGCTGCCATTGGACCGATCGAGCGAAAATCAAGTCCTTGTATGAAAAACTTTTATGTTTTATGAGATATCTCAACCAAACTTATAGAATATGCATTTAAGTTAGTCTTCTATATCCTGTCCGAAGTTGATTCAAATCGGACCACTATATCATATAGCTTTCATAGGACCGATCGGGCGAAAATCAAGTCTTAGTATGATAAACTTTTATGTTTTATGAGATATCTCAACCAAAGTAATATAAAATTCATATAACTTGGTTTTATATATCCTGTCTAAAGTTGGTTCAAATGGGACCACTATATCATATAGCTGCCATAGGACCAATCGGGCGAAAATAAAGTCTTAGTATGAAACAAGTGGGAAAATAGTCGAGATCCCGACCATAGGATACCCGTTACTTATTTCAATACATTAGCGATTCAATCATAATGTCATATAGTATTTGCGTTGCCAGAACTAGTTGAGAATTTTAAGCATTCTAATAAGGTTTAACAATACAAAAACTATTGCATACTCTAGGGGGCACCTGTTGCTTCAACAACTTAGGTACGAAATAACTGCTGTTCTACTTGTCCGATCTTGTTGCGATTCAGTGGTAATAATAACAGTAATAATAACAAGTATCGGTTATTACCAAAAAATACGTATTATATGAAAAATTGTGGGTGAGGTGGTTTTTCGCGATTTGCGGGGTTGGAGAGGTTCGTGGCTTGAATTTGAAACAAACTTGGTCTGCGCTGGGTGTCAAATTTGGTTACTCTAGCTCTTATAGTTTGTGAGATCCTTGTGTTTATACAGACGGACGACCGGTTTTTCGCGAATTACAGGCGTGGAAGTAGGAGTGTCAAAAGTTTAAAACAAACTTGACCTGATCCAACGCCTTTGTGATCTGCGTGTGAAAGTTTGTTTACTCTCTTATCTCTTATCTCTTATGGTTGTTGAGATCTAGGCGCTCACACGGACGGACGGACGGACAGACACACATGGCTATATCGACTCGGTTGTTGATGCTGATCAAGAATATATATACTTTATGTGGTCGGAGATGCCTCCTTCTCCCTGTTACATACATTTCAACGAACACAATATACCCTTATACTTATTTTGTATAAGTAACGGGTATAAAAATTGTATGTTTTATGAGATATCTCAACCAAACTAATAGAATATGCATTTTAGTTAGTCTTAGTCCAAAATGTATTACAACTCTCTGCAACACAATCAAGCGAGTAAAATATTTTTGAATTTTTGCAGTTTTTGCTATTTCCATAGTAAGTACGGGGTCTCCGACAGTCGAGTATGCTCGACTGTAGCACCGCGAGCGATGCAATGACAGTTTTGTTTTTAAAATGTTTTAAAATATTCAGAACTTCGGCTTTAACCTATTTTTGCATAGCTGCATTAATTGAGCCTTATTAAAGATATGGTTAATTAAAATCTATGGAGAGATGCAAAATTATTAGCATTAGCAAACAAAAAACAAATTTTAAGTAAAAGTTGGCTTTCGACACATTGAATCCATGGCAGCTCTATCTTATAGTTATCCGATTCCAACCAAATTTGGACAGGTTGTATAAGACAATACGAGATTTATTATTTTTAAGTTTGGTACAGATAGCTTAAAAAATAGAAAAAGTTTTTCATACTATAGGTTGCTTATCGACGGCTCGTATCTATCGTTCCTATGGCCAAAATTCGGTTAGATAAAATATACAAGAAATACCCAATATATTCGTTTGATTGAGATATATCCAAACAAAAAAGTTTTTCAAACAAAGCAAAAAAGTTTTTCATACTAAAACTTAACTTTTTACCGATCAGTCCTATGGCAGCTATATGATATAGTCGACCGATTTAAACCAACTTCTGTAAGGCTGTATTAGACCATCTTATATGGAAGTTCTATCAGTTAAGTTAAGATATCCATAAAAACAAAAGATTTTTTCATACTAAGATTTGATTTGCACCCGATCGTTCCAATGGCAACTTTATGATATAGTGGTCCGATCTAAACCAACTTTGGTAAGGATGTAAAAGACTAATTTAAGTGCATATTCTATCAGTTCGGTTACGATATCTAATAAAACAAAAAGTTTTTCATACTAAGACTTGATTTTCGCCCAATCGGTCCTATGACAGTTATGATGATATGATCCGATTTGAACTAACTTTGGACAGTATATATAAGACCAAGTTAGATGCATATTGTATGCATATTAGGTTGAGATATCTCACAAAACCAAAAAGTTGTTCATAATAAAACTTGATTAAAGACCGATTGTTCCTATGGGCGCTATATGATATAGTGCTCCGATCAACAAAAGAAATAAAGTTGATCTGCCTCTTCACATTTAGTTTCGTGTCACTAGCCTTTACATTGATCTTATAATTTGGGTATGAAATTTTCTATGTCGATTTTTGGGCGGAGAAGGGAACGTGGCCGAATTTTAAAAAACAATCTGGATCTGCTTGCAATATAGAGGAACTTACATTACAACTTTGGTCTCTCTTGCTTTTATAGTCTCTGAGATCTAGGTGTTCATACAGACGGACGGACAGACAGACAGACTGACAGACAGAAATTTATATATCGACTTGGCTATTGATGCTGATCAAGAATATATATACTTTAAAGGGTCTGCCACGCCTCCTTCTGCCTGTTACGCGCATATTCGTTAAAACAATCCCAATAGACACCTGTACTTTTTTTAAGTACGGGGTCGAAAAAGAAAAGATTCTTTTACAATTCTCAAATTAGTGTACATTTCTAATGACTTAAAATTAATTAGAAATTAACTTTGAAGCAGTCGCGTCTATCAAAATTTTCATATGAAATTCTTGTATCTTTTCATTTTCTGAACAATTTGCTGATCTGCCAAAATCCTTATAGCTTTGCGCACATTTTAAGATAAACTACCTTTGGAGACATCCAACTTGTCCATCTCATGTCATAACAGGTCGATTGAGAGTTTGTAATAACCTAGAGAACAATGAAATGTGTTACGTCAACTGCAGGAGCAGCCTTACAAGGGCAGCAGCTCACCTTGAATGGCAGCAGGAATGCGATATGAAATGTCTATATAAGGCCGGTGCTTAACTAGGGTTGCCAGGCAATAAAATTCGCGTCACATTCAGGTTTTGCTGCTGCTGTCACTATTTGTGAATCGATCTCGAAAGATTAAAGCACATAATTTTGATTGATTATTGCAAGAGGATGTTAAATATAGAACTCAAATATAGATTTAAAAGTTTACAAATAGTGGCAAATAAAGACGCAAATTGATTGATATGTGGCCAATACGAAACTGTACACATAAAGAGAAACACACGCAATATAAATCGCTCAAGGAAATAAAAATAAAAAAATGCATGTAGGACATACACACGGCATTTATAGTATTATATGCCATTCTTGTTGTTGCTGTTATTGTTATTTGATATTGCTTTATTTTTATATTTTTATTGCCTGTCGCGCTCATGGTCGGCTGGCCGCTTCGACCGTTGATTACAATTCACTTCCGGCAGTCATTAATTTTTATTTAGCACATTTTCGCAGGAAAAAAAAGAACGAAGGGAAACAATGCAAAGAGAATGGGAAAAAAACGCTCAGAGGTAAGAAAAATGGCGCAAGGACAGCTGAGCAACATGAATAAATTATATCAGACAGAGTGAGTATGTGTGAGTTGTGCGTTTCTGCATGGCCTCATGCGGAAACGGAAAGTGTGTTAATTTCCGACAGCAAAATGTTTACGCTGATGATGGACGTATACTGCAATTGATTTCAATGGATAACTAAAATCAATGAAAGGCGTCAATTTAACTGAATTGCTGGAAGATACAATGACCTTAAAAGCAAAAAGGAGTTTTACTTCGATGTGAACTTTAGTTAAAGTTGTATATGATAACATTAACAGACATATATGTATTTAAATAAAACAAGGGAGCCCCGCTCGCATTGTTATCGCTCCCATACGACAAAAATAAAATAACCGAAATCGAAATTTAGCATTTTTAAATATATAAATAAATTATCTATTTTAAACCAACGCTTTTTTTGAGTGTGACCGTTTAGTAAAAAAATCTGCGTTTTCTTGTGCCATAAAGTAAAGGTTAAAGTTAATGGAAAAATTTTTAAATTTTGTCTGTTTGTATCAAAGCGCTAAAAAACCTTAGATATAACGGAATGGGGAATTATTCCGCTTCAAAAATCTAGAAATGTTTGTTCTACGACTTTTTAAATTTCCCGCTAGTTTAGCGGAAAAACTCTATTTCCCGCTAAAATTTAAACCCTCGCAGTTTCCAAACCGTAAAAGCTACAGATACGTACTATATATCGTTGGAAAGATATATTTAAGGGCGTAGCCTTAAATTTGTGTTCTAAAGTACTCAGGTAACAATTAACAGGTAAAATAAGGTTTTTTAGATTACTTTTTTGCGAATTATGACAAAACGGATCTAACGATTTATTTATTTGACACTGCGCAAAATGTAATTTTTATGTACCAAAAAGATCACCTTTTTTTTTCGCACACTGCAGATTTCCAATTTTCAGGTATTTTTATAGTTATTTAATATTTTTATATTAAATTTAATTTCGGTCGTCACAAAATGGGATATCAGAAATTTCGGGGCTATAATATGCTTTCGTCACTAGACTTTTACCTCGTGTACAGGTATTTTTTGTGTGGTTATAACATTAACACACATAACATAACATAACATTGGAGGGCGTTGCAAAATTCTGACGCTAACTTGATCTGCGTGCCCAAAATTGCTACAAAATTTGCTAGCTCTAGCTTTTATAGTCTCTGAGATCGAGGTAATCACTGCGGGCGGCAGTTCGCGCTAGTGACGAAAGCAGCACGATGGGTACGAATGGCGACTAGCAATATATACAGCTAATATGGAAACTTGCTACGACTATCCGATCAGATCGAGATATATACTGATCGGAAGGTTTAGTCCAAACTTACAAAATGGCGTAGTAAAACTGTTGCTAACCCACCTGGTTCATGAGATAAGGGGGTGTAAGTTAGAGGGGAAAAATATAAATGATTGCAGCCAATGAGGCCGTTGGAGTGCTTTGAAAATCGGTCCACTATATCATACAGCTGCCATAGAATCGGTCGGTCGAAAATCACGTTTAAGTTCGAACAACTTTTATATGTTTCGGGAAATCTTAATCTGATAGAATATGCATAAAAGTTGGTCTTTTATTTTTTATTCAAACCGGACGACTATATTATATGGCTGTCATTGAAATAATCAGTCAAACATTTAACGCCTTAAATCTTCGGCGTGCCGAACGGATTCAAACTGCCTGAGCTCAAGTTATCCTGCTATGATGTAATTGTAAATTGATTTTTATACTCGTTACATAAAAATAAAATAAAAGTAAAGATTTGGAAAATCAGTTTGGGCATTTACAAGTAATGATGGCAAATGTGGGCGTACCTCTTAAAAAAAGTAAGAAAAAGGCAGACTTTTCAAAAATTCTAAAAAAAAAAAATTCTGCCATTTTGGCCCCAAATCTATCCAAAAAAGTGGGTTTCGTTCGTTTAGCTTTTAGGCTGTTGCCTAGTGTAATCAACGATTCTTCCGATTTTAAGAAATTACACTTTTTTTGGTAACTACTACACTCAGAAAAAAATGCCATCCTAGAATTAAGTACAACCGCACTTAAATTTATCCCGTTTTGTACTTAATATTTTAAGATTCCTGTGTACTAAAAATCTTAAATTAAGTATGATTCGATCTTAATTTAAAATTTTTACCGACAATAATGTGATTTAATAGTCCGATTTCAACCAAACTAAGTCAGACTTAGTTAGACCATGCCAAAAGCATAATCTGTAAGTTTGGTTGAGATATCTTTAAAATCAACAGAGTTTTGAGTACTAAACAACTATTTTAAAAATTTAAGATTGTTGTGTACTAAAATCTTAAATTGAGTATGAATCGATCTAAAATTTAGAATTTTCAAGATGGAAAGAAAGTTAAAAATGAGAACGTTTCGATCTAAAATCAAGTACATTTCGGAATATTTCTTTTGCATTGTCGTACCTTAGAATTCTCAACTGGTTCTAGCAACGCAAATATGAAAAAAGGCTTGGTTCGCTGGTAAAATCAGCACCTATTTCGAAAGGTCGCTATCCAAAAAAATACACCATTATTAAATGGTATTTAATTTTGGTATTTTGCTTAATTTTAGTATACATACTAAAGTATGTTTTAAAATTACAATTAATTATTTATTAAAATGTTTTGTACTTGAAATAAGTACATTTTGGATTAAGTTCAAGATTGTTTTGTACTTAAAGTAGTATGTTTTAAATTTTTACAGACTTGAATTAAGACCAAAACGTACTTAAAGTATCCCAAAAAAATCTCATTTTAAGATTTCCGTACTTGCAAAAACCGAACTTGAATTAAGATTTTTGTACTCAGTTTTAGGAATTCCGAACTTACCCAGCTTTTGAGAACGTTTGTACTTGAAAATCGCCTGTTTAAGTACGGAAATCTTGATTTTTTTTCTGAGTATACTAATTCACATCGATATCGGCTACATAGATCGGAAGTAAAAGCAGTTTTAATTTTTAATGAGTTGCATACTCCTGATTACTGATTTTCCTACAGTCCAGGTCTCGACTATATACGTTTCGACTAGTTTTTAGTTATTATTCGAAAAGGGGCGATATGGCGTTTAAATGCATTTCACATGTTGGAAGTTGTTGCATCAAAGGAGAAAAAAAATGGGCGAGCAGCATCAAGGGCGTGAATCATCATCCGTACACTGAAAAAAAAGACCAACTTCTAAAATCAAGAACATACATCTTGAATATTTGGTTCTTAAAATAAGAATATTTTAAGACCAAATAACTAAAACTAAGATTTTTAATCTAAAAAATCATAAAATCTTAATATAAGAATAAAAATCTTAAATTGATAGGAAGATATAAATATGTACAATTTCATATATAATAAATGGTGGCTCCGTGGCGCTCTGGTTAGAGACGCTGCTTAGTAGTAAAGCAGTAGACGGCGGTTCGAACCCCACTGGTTACCAATTAAAACAACAATTTTTAAATTACCACCAAGCAAGACAAAATAAAATAAATATAAATAAAAATAACAAAAAAAAAAATTATAAATATAAAAAAAAATTTTTAATGTTTTAATTTTTTGATTTTAATTTCAAGAACATTTATTCTTAAAATAAGAACTTGTTCTTATTTTAATTGTTCTTAATACCAAGATGTGTTCTCTTAAATTAAGAATTTTATGTTCTCGACGCATTTTTTAGACCAAAAATCTTAGTTCTGAGACCAAAATCTTGATTTTAGAACATTTTTTTTATCAGTGTAGGGCGTGTAAGTAAAATCGTGTACATGAAAATGGCCAGGAAAAACTTAAAAACAATATAACGGAGAGGAAAATGCAAATTAATCTCAGAGGTAGACACGGACATGTGAGATGTTGTTGTTACTTCTTGTTTGGTTTTTGCCATAGCCATTGCAGAAAGAAAAACTGCAATAAATCGGGGATTGATAGGGCCCCAGGATATTCCGGATTGAAAAATAAAAATTTATATTTTTCGCAAGTACCTGGTATAACAACACTTTTGGTAGACATAAGTTTAGGCAATCGGTGCAGTTTTTCGTCTGACTGATTTGCTTAAGCAGAAGTAAAAACCTATATTGTATCAATTAGAGCTTCAAACAGTTACCATAACTTTAAAAATATCTAATTGAAATTGGTAAACGTTAACAAAACAATTCTTTTTATAACGCCCCAACACCGATATAGCTGTTTAGTCAGGTATCCCGGTCTTATTCGATTCGGCTAAGCATAATATTGCATCATGGTGTGTTTTTCAGTTTAATTTCGAACACGTATTTTAAATTTTCATATTGATTTAATATAATAGTTTCGGTTCGTCTTCTGGCATCAATTGTTTAAGTTTAGTATGAAACATTACATTTCTAACGTCTTGTCTTGGCATTTGTTTTTCTTCTGTTCTTGCTTTCAGTTTTCTTTTCTAATTAGTTAGTAGTCCACCTTTTACGCCTCACTTACATCCTCTAATTGTGTGTAACAATAACACAACAATAAAAACAATAAAAAAAAATAACAACAGGTGGCTGATTCCCAAATTTAGCCAGAGAACAAAATGAATTGTTAAGCCCTACCCCCACTTTATAAGCTCTATGTGCTCTTACTGGACGACGCGTCGGCCCTCGCCATTACGTTTTATGATCTTGACATAAACAAGAAGGTACACAACGCACATATACGCACTCAGGCCCCTGTTTCCGTTTCCGTTCGGTAAATGTTTCATTTGGTTTTCGGAGGGTGAGTCCTGTCACTCAGTAAATGCGCCGTGTGTGGCCAAAGTTAATGTGCTATACGCCTGTCCATATGCCAGTTAGTTGACTGCACAACTTCATGAGAGACTGTATGTATTGTATGTCTGTGCGTAAGTGCGAGTGTGTGCGTTTAGGCCATGTGTTAGCTTTCGAGGCTAAATGGCTTAAGTAGTCACTTTTTGTGCTTATGGCTGGACTTTGGTTTAATTAATTACAAGATTAATGCGACTGTTGTATGTATGTGCGTCTGGTCTGGTAACTGCTGCCCTATTTGGCACGTTTTACTGAGCATCATGCGATATTGTTTCTTAGCATGCTACATAAGAGTAATTAGACTAACACCCAACAAAATTGTCCCTTACCTTATGAAGTAAAAAAAGTTTAAACGGTGAATAATCTGTAAATAAACTTTAAGTATATAATCAAAAGTTTCTAATACGTATTTTAAAAATCTATGAAGTAGAGTGCAAAGTGAAACAATTTAATAATTCTGCCACCCAAAAAAGCATGTTTAAAATTTAATTCGTTATTTAGTTACGTTTATGTTATGTTCCGTTGTTTGTTTTATCACTTGCTTAGCTAAAAATAAAATTATTCTATATCTTTATCTTATTTATTTACATTTTTCAATACTATATTTATGTTCGTAATTACAAATTATATTTTAAGCCTCATAACATTATTTATGTGCAACTCTAACTAAAATTCATAACATTTAATTTATTCATAGTTTTGTAAATTTTAGTGACGAGCGTTATTCATTTTCTCACATAAAAACACGTCGCCATTACTTCACACGGTTGTTGACAACTAATTTATTTATTTTATTTGTGTGTAGTGCTTTTTTTAGTTAGGCCATAAAAGTGTGTATATACTGTGTGTGTATTCGTACAATAATCGTGATCAGTATAAAATGGATTTTTCTTTATCTTTATGAAATAATACATACAGAAGCTAATTATGGAATGTGTATAGTATTAAATTTAAGTATTACAACTTAACATTTTTATGTTTTTCAGAAATAAAATTAGTTTTCTCTGGGCGTTTAATGAAAACCTTACAAGGAAATGAGCAATAAGTACTAACTTTCAGCAAACTAAAGGACAAAAAAACCTGATCTTTTATATTTTAGATGGTTATACTTTTGTGTAATATGCAGATAATGTAATAGTTTATCAAGACAAAATTTCGTGATTGGGTTTTGATGTATTTGCATTCGTTTGAATATCAATAGTTAAATTGAATATATATATATATATAAAAAATATATAAATTTTATATTTTATATTTTCTTTCTTTCTATATTTGTTTCAAGATATTTACGGATACTGAGTATCTTACTGCTGAGCACAATCTACTGTAGCATTTTCATTCTTCTTTCTGCTATATGTCAACAATTTAATTAACGCTTCAGCACTCAATTTTATTGCGTAGAGATTCTTTTTATACCCGTTACTTATAAAAAATAAGTATAAGGGTATATTGTGTTCGTTGGAATGTATGTAACAGGGAGAAGGAGGCATCTCCGACCCTATAAAGTATATATATTCTTGATCAGCATCAATAGCCGAGTCGATATAGCCATGTCCGTCTGTCCGTCTGTCCGTCTGTCTGTCTGTATGAACAAAAGGATCTCAGAGACCATAAGAGATAGAGATACCAAACTTTCACTAAAAGACTTCTATATACCCCACGCAGATCAAGTTTGTTTCAAATTGAATCCACGCCCCCATCCGCCCCCGCAAATCGCGAAAAACCACCACAACCACAGTTTTCAGGATAATACGTTTTTTGTGATTATTACCGTTATCTATTTGCATTATCTATTATCCCACTAAATCGCATCAAGATCGGACATGTAGAACGACAGTTATGGCGAATTAAAGTTTTCAGAGCAAAACAAGTATTTTCTTTAAAGTACTTTTCAATATATTTAAGTAAGTAACGGGTATCATATAGTCGGGATCTCGACTATAGCCTTTCCCGCTTGTTTGTTATGTGGCATGTTAACAACAATATCCTCACACTAATCATTAGCCAGGTTTTTTTGTGATTGATGCTTCTTCTGTTATTTAAATGCAGCAAATAATGATGAGGATAGGTGCAAAAGGCGTACATATGTATAAGTCGGCTTTAAATGTCATGTACATGAGATACTTTTGACATTTTATCAACCTGACGAGCGTATGAGTATATGCATTCTACTTTACATTCAAATAGCGTGCCTGCTATTTCAACTTTTCTCCCTATCTTTCTCACTTTATCCATAAGTCTCTCTTGGCCTACATCTACGTCACTCTCTATTTTTTCAAAAGCGCCTTTCAACTTTCGATATGTAATCCTTTGATTGATGCGCCTACCATCAAAGCATACACACACATATGAATACACTCCCATACACAGGCACATATTCATCCATACGCATGCACACCACACCTGTACATATGTATGTGCGCATGTAAGCCTTGTTCTGCGTACTTTCTCTTACCAACGAACAGCAGCCAAAATCAACGCCTATGCAAATTCACAGGTTTTTGGTTAGGGCGCGTATGAGTGTTAGTGTGTGTGTCTCTGAGTGTGGGGTGTTAGACATATGATGACAAAGACGATTTTAGCATTTTTGCTTTTTGATTAGCACAGACAGTAGCAGCAACAGCAGCAGTAGAACAAGAAGGAGCAGCGAGCAGCAGCAGGAACATAAGGTGAAGAAACCTGAGTAGGAGCATAAGCTAACCAAAGGCTGTTGTCTGCTTTTAGGCTGTAGTCAGTGAAATATCAGCTTACATTGGTTTAGTTGAGGTTACCGTAACCGTAAACAGTGGCACAAAGCAAAGCATTTGATTAGCCCAAAAATGGACTCCCAAGATAAGAATGCTGCCTGAAACAAAGCTGTCAATTGGGTTACCATTCGGTCAAACCTTCAGTTGTCGTTGTTGTTTCTATGGATAGTGAAAGCAGCTGCAACAACATTGCAGTGGGAGGCTATTGCGGCTACTACTAACGTTGAGTGATTACCAAGTGTTGCCAATGCTAATACTTTCTTAGCATAATCAAGGCATACATACTGTGCTAACTTAAATAGGCTTCAATAAGAGACCAAGTATAACATGTACTAATTGAACAACAGTTCTATTATAAAAACTAGTCGGACGGTGCTACAGTCGAGCATACTCGACTCTCGGAGACCCCGTACTTACTATCCAAGAGCAGCCAGTGCTAAAAATTAAATAATATTTAAAATAAACTTAAAATAACTTATAGTTTATATGCCTTCCTAGGGTATCTGTTAAACATTATTTATGAACCCTAGACTCACCATTTATCTAATTAAGTTACACTCGTTAAATCGCAAAGTCAATTTCAAAATCACTCAAAGACAACGCGCAAAAATGAATTGAAGAAGAGCCAATGTAAAGTCAAATAGACATACATATGCGTAAAGCATTAGGGAGAGCGAGACAGCCAAACATGAATTTACATAGTAAATGTGAAAACATTAAATTTACATAGAATTCTAACACAACATTTATATAACTGCCAATATAACATTTTTTATATAAAATGATTTAACAGGTATTCGATGCTTAATATGTCAATACAACATTATTAGATATTAATTTTAAAAAAAGTTTTAAAATTAAATAATACAAAACAAGCGGGAAAGGCTATAGTCGAGATCCCGACCATATGATACCCGTTACTTACTTTAATATATTCAAAAGTACTTTAAAGACAATACTTGTTTTTATCTGAAAACTTTAATTCGCCATAACTGTCGTTCGACATATCCGATCTTAATGCGATTCAGTGGGATGATAGATAACGCTAATAGATAACGCTTATAATCACAAAAAACGTATTATCTCAAAAACTGTGGATGTGGTGGTTTTTCGCGATTTGCGGGGGCGGAGGTGGGCGTGGATTAAATTTGAAACAAACTTGATCTGCGTGAGGTATATAGAAATCTGTGTGCCAAATTTGGTTACTTTATCTCTTTTAGTCTCTGAGATTTCTTTGTTTAGACGGTTTTTTCGCTATTTGCCGGGGCGGAGGGGGGCGTGGCTTAAATTTGAAACAAACTTGATCTGCGTGGGGTATATAGAAGTCTTTTAGTGAAAGTTTGGTATCTCTATCTCTTATGGTCTCTGAGATCCTTTTGTTCATACAGACGGACAGACGGACAGACGGACATGGCTATATCGACTCGGCTATTGATGCTGATCAAGAATATATATACTTTATAGGGTCGGAGATGCCTCCTTCTCCCTGTTACATACATTCCAACGAACACAATATACCCTTATACTTATTTTTTATAAGTAACGGGTATAAAAAGCTGACAATAACAACAATTTAATATTTTTATTGAAATTATAACTGGCGAAAATTAATTGCCTTCTGTTTTTATTGCACAAATCAGCTGGGTTAGGTGATAATTGGTTTTTTTCACGAGTATATCGATAAACATCGGGTGTTCGATAAAAAAATACTGAAAATACTGGCAAAAAAAAGGCACATTCATTTTGGATGACCCAAAAAGATCATCCGGATTTTGTACTGAAATGAAGTCCACATTCGGGTCGGATGATGAAAATGGCGTCGAATGTGCCGAATGTGCTTTCGTGGAAATAGCCTATAAGATATCTCATAAAACAAAAAAAGTTTTTCATACTAAGCCTTGATTTTCGCCCGATCGGTCCTATGGCAGCTATATGATATAGTGGTCTGATCCAAAAAAGAAACAAATCCAAAAATGAAATTTTGTTCTTCGATTTGTGGGCAATAAGGGGGGCGTGGCCGAATTTTAAAACAAACTTGATCAGCTTGCAATATATAGGAACCTAAATACCAAGTTTAGTGTCTCTAGCTCTTAAAGTCTCTGAGATCTAGGTGTTCATACAGACGTCAGACGTCCTATATATCGTTTGAAAGGTATTTTTATATGCGTTTATGCGTACCTTTTAACTTTTTTTTTCTAAAGTACTTACATTTACTTATTTTCTTATTTACATGTTTTTTAGCTTACATTTTGGCGATTTTTATTTATTTTCAATATGTTGTAATAGGTAAAGATTCGCGTTTTTTGGTATATGATACACATATTTTGACTGAGAGTTTTAGAACATATAGCCTGTTAACTGAATATATACATTTTAATTAGAATTGAGAGTACAGCAGCAACAAGGCATGCGTAGCAGGCAGAGTCTGAGAGTGTACTTGAACACTTTTGCTCTACTTACAGAACTAGTGTTGCCAGACAAATTTGTTTTGTGGCAATGTGGGCATTCATTAGTTAAACTGAATTATAATGTTTGGGTCTTCCTGCAACTACAATATTTTTATAAATTTCGATATGTTTTTATATTTAAAATAACCTTCTAGCAAAATAACAATTGGGGTGTTCACTATAGAGTAGCATCATTGCAGGGAGCAAATGTGAAACACTTCACAACAACAACTTGTATTGAAAAATTTGGTGCTACGGTGCTAGACCCTTGACCAAGGTGTACTTATGTAAGGTGACGTCTTCGTTGACAGCTGAGGTAGTTAAATTGTCAAAAGTGCTTTCTCGGCTCTCAGAGAGAGAGGTGCTGGAACGCGAACAGGGCAACTGTATCGAAGACGTCACCTTAAATAAGTACACCTTGCCCTTGACTACGAAAAGTGTTTCATATTTGCACCTGTAAAGATGATAAAAATATCGATAAAATGTCGATTATTTCAATCGAAATTTAGTATTTTTGGCATATTTTAGTGTTAAGGTTTTGACAACACTTGTTTAGTGACGTCACGATTGTAGGACAATTTTCCAATGCAACCGACAAATTATTTTTGCAAGTTGGAACAAAATAAAATAGATGGTATTTTCGTATTTTATAAATAAGTAAATCGTAAAAAATGTGTGCATCGAATAAAAATAAATAAAAAAAACATTTAAGGAGTTTCCAAATTTGAACCAGCGACTTTTGTACGTACTCAAACATACTGAAACGAATTATTAAACTGAAATACAAATCCCATTGCAAGACTGAAATCTAAAGGTATGCTCACGATATCAGTGTTTCACATTTGCTCCCTGCAATGATGCTACTCTATAGTGAACACCCTAAATTTCAAAAGCATATGCACTTTTTTTGCGTTGCAGATAAATCCAGTGTTGCCAGACAGTTTTCTTTTGTGTTATTAACAATGCGGGCTTAAGCTAGTTTAAATGTTTATTTAATTTATATGTTCTTTTACTGTTTATTATGTATTTTTAAATCAGAAAGAAATTCAACAAATAAATTTACAAATATTAATGAATTAATAATAATAATAATATTTTGAAAAAGTTACATTGTCAAAAGCAATTGCAAAAACTTCAGATAAATTTTTAACAAAAAAAAAGCAAAAACAAGTGCGAAAGGCTATAGTCGAGATCCCGACCATAGGATACCCGTTACTTATTTCAATACATTAGCGATTCAATCATAATGTCATATTTGCGTTGCCAGAATTACTTGAGAATTTGAAGCATTCTAATAAGGTTTAACAATACAAAAACTATTGCATACTCTAGGGGGAACCTGTTGATTTAACAACTTAGACACGCAATAACTGCTGTTCTACTTGTCCGATCTTGTTGCGATTCAGTGGGATAATAGATAATAATAACAGATATCGGTTATTACCAAAAAATACGTATTATATGAACAATTGTGGGTGAGGTGGTTTTTCGCGATTTGCGGGGTTGGAGAGGTTCGTGGCTTAAATTTGAAACAAACTTGATCTGCGTGAGGTATATGGAAATCTGTGTGACAAATTTGGTTATTCTATCTCTTATAGTGTCTGAGATCCTTGTGTTTATACAGACGGATGACCAGTTTTTCGCGAATTACGGGCGTGGAAGGAGGCGGGTCCAAAATTTGAAACAAACTTGACCTGCTCCAACGCATTTCTGATCTACGTGTGAAAGTTTGGTTACTCTATCTCTTATGGTCTCTGAGATCTAGGCGCTCACACAGACGGACAGACGGACAGACACACATGGCTATATCGACTCGGCTGTTGATGCTGATCAAGAATATATATACTTTATGTGGTCGGAGATGCCTCCTTCTGCCTGTTACATACATTCCAACGAACACAATATACCCTTATACTTATTTTTTATAAGTAACGGGTATAATAAAGCCACAAAATAATTGTCATTCGGTACTGCTCAAAAAGTAATTTTTATGTGCTAAAAAGCTCAACTTTTTTGCGCACAGTGTAGAATGACAATTATTTTGTGGCTTTATTTTTGATTTTTTTTTTTGTTAAAATTTTACATATTTTTTATTTTAAATATTATATTAAACTTAAATTTGTTAGTCACAAAATTGGATATCAGAAATTTTGGGACTAGAATATGCTTTCGTCACTAGACTTTCACCTCGTGTAGAGGTTTTTTTTGTGTGATACTACATACTACAAATTTCACCCGCAAATACAAAAACAGAATACCAGCGCAAACTGAATTGTGTGTTACGAAAAAAGTTGTTTAAAAATTTACAGTCGAAGCAGCAAAAGTCGACTTATTTTGACTTATTTCTGCTTCGACTGTTTCTAACTGTTTAAAAAAAAACTGTTGCTTTTGTTTCGACATTTTAAAAATCTCAAGTCGAAGTCAAAGACGAAGCAAAAATTTTTACATTGCTCATACAGTTATCAACAACTTAATATAAAATACAATAATATTGCTTTTGCTACGACTGCTTAAATATCTGAGGTCGAACTTGACTTTTGTAAGTTGAAGCAGTCGACTTTTGTTAGTTTTAACTTCTAGTTTTGCCTGTGTTTATAACCATATGGAATCGCTGGGAATATTCGGGTTAATTTCCATTAAAAACGTATTAACTTGAAAACTGTGGAAGCTGTGATTTTTTGCCATTATATATAATATACCCTTTAACTTATTTTTTTAGGAACGGGTATATATAGGGTGACCAGAAAATACGGGGACAAGCATTAACATGTCCCAAAACTAAAGAATGGTACTACATTTCATTAAATGTAATAGTATCGTATATTTAAGCTTCTTTATACTAGGTACAAAAATTTTGATTTATTGGTCTTTAATTTTGCAGTGGTTTTATAATTTCAAGTAAACGGGTATGCAATTTTAGAGCTTTTTCGTGTAGAAAAACGTAAATATGAAATTGTTTGTTTGCTCGTTGTGATACGGCATACTGTATCCACGGCCATCCGCCGTTTCAATGAGCTTAGCCATGAAGGTGATCGTCCGGGAACATGATAAAAAAGCACAGTCAACACTTCTTCAAATCATAAGTTCATTCGAAAGCGGGCGAAATGAAATCCCACGGTCTCCACGAGAAAAATCGCCCGTGAGACTGGAATGAAACGTGAATCTGCTCGGAAATTTTTTACGAATTTGAAGCTTTTCACCGTCGAGCTGATCCAAAACCACTATAACGACAGGACCACTATGGCCAGTGTCGAACATCGCCAAAATTTGAAGTCCGTCATGATTTGTGGCGAAACTTGAACCAGCGGCAAGACACCACTGGTTTTCGTCAGTCAAGGGGTTAAGGTGTACCAAAAAGTCTACCACCGCGACATTCTCAGCGCCGTCATACTTTCTTGGGCTCAACACCACTTCGGCGATGCGGACTTGATTTTTTAACAGGACACAAAACAGGTGCAAAACCCAATTTCCAGACTATATCTCGACTGCTGGAAGGTGGCCCTACTCGCCGAAGCTCAACCCGATGGACTACAGTGTGTGGTCGATTTTGGAGGTAAGGATCTGTGCTAAGCGTCATAAAAGCTTGGAGGCGCCGAAGCAATCGCTGCGATTTGAGTGGGACCGATTGCCGCCCTATGACCTGCGGTCCATCTCCGAAAATTTTGCATCACGTTTAGACCTGTAGATTGCCGCTGAAGGGGGCCATTTTGGATCCGTCTTAGAATGTTATTACCAGGGGCTATTTCATCGTTACTAATTGTTGTTTTGCCAAATTTCTTTCGTTAAGTAAAATTAGTATGTAATTGCACTGCGCTCGTCCTTTCTATCCCCATTTTTTCGATGTTGCATTAAAATAAGTCGCAAATCGACGCATACAAAACAGGGGTAGTAAGTTAGAGAATTGATTACCAAAGCGTCCTGAAGTAGTGGGATGGTGTCCAAAAGCGTCCAATTTAAGTAATCTTCCGTGTTTTTTTAACATTGCTGATATAAAAAGTAGACATGGGAAAATTACAAATTTGTCCGGCATTTCATTAAAAAATAACATGCTTTTCATATGAAATCGCATTAATTCTCTTCAATTCAGTTTAAAAGTTTGTATTTTTTGGAAAAATTTCACATTTGGGCGTGATCAGAAAAATGGGTTAACTTTAAGAGGCTGTAAAGCCCACAATTCTTACCCGACTTCAATAATTTTTTGGATTCGTTATCTTTGAAGATTTCTCTATCGAGTGCATATATTTATTTTTACAAACGCTTTCGTCAAAAAAGTTATTTTTTACACGATATTCGGCCTGCGGCCCCGGTGTCACGTCATTAAATTCTTGGCACGCAGAATATTAAATTCCCTTACAAAGCGTTGTATTAAATTATCTACTAATTGTTCCAATTATAGTTATATGATATAGTGGACCAATGAAAACCAAATTCAGTCAGGATAAATAAGACAAACTTTATTTTCGACCGATTGATCTAATAAGAAAAAGAAAGTAATTTTGATCTGCCTGCAATATAGAGGAACCTACATACCCAGTTTGGTGTCTGTAGCTCTTTTAGTCTCTGACATCTAGGTGTTCATTCATTAAATGGTTATATCGACTCGGCTATTGATGTTGATCAAGAATATATACTTCCAATAGGGGTCTTAAAACTTTCTAAATATTGTTTTTTTTTGTGAATGTAAGTTACAATCACTAGCAGTGTTGTGCCCATAAGCATTACCATTATTTTTTCATTTCCATTGAAAAAAAAGTAGTGATAATGAAATTGCATTTCACTAGCATTGAAAAAGTATTGCTAGTGAAAACTTTTTAATTAGTAATGATTAACCAATCAATTAATTATTTTTGTTTTTGGCATTGAATATTCTAATGAAATCGGATTTTAATTAGCATTAGCATTGAATTTTTTTTTTTTAATTTTGAAAAACGTGAACATTTTTTTTGTAGAGCTTACTAAAATGTTTAAAAATTGCTAAGACTTTAGAAAAATGTTGTAAATTATTAAAATGTTAAAAATTTCTAAAAATTTTAAGAAACTGTTAAAATTTGTTTAAAATTTAAAATAAATATTAATATTTTTTAAAAATGTTCAAAGTTAAAAAGAATGTTAGAATTTTTTTTAAATTGTTTGAACATTTTTCTAAAATATTAACATTTCTAAAAGTTTTTGAAATTTTTTTCAATTTTAAAAAGTTTTAACATTTTTTAATACTTAAATAAATTTTTAAAAAATTTAACATTTTTCAAAAATTGTAAAAAAAATTTTAACTAAATGTTTAAAAATTTTCAAAAATTTTAAAGTTGAACAGTTACAAACTCCAAGCCGACGAACGCGGACTTGTAAAACAAGAAAGAAATTTCGCCCTGAAGACGACAGCCGACGGCAGTCGAAATATATCGGCAAATAAATACATATAAAAAACTCCAGACCTCGAGCTAACCAAAATCAAACCTCATCAAGTAGAAAGGTCGCCAAACCCACAACTATAAATTTTAAAGTTATTTTTATGACTTTTTTAATTTTTAACACATTTTAAATTTGTTCATAATTATTAGATTATCATTCATTAACATTTTTTTAAAGTACCCAATTTTCTAATGCTTATTAAAATCCGATTTTATTAGCAATATTCAATGACAAAAAAAAAATAATTAATTGATTGGTTAAGCATTTATAATTAAAACATTTCACTAGCTTTACTTTTTAAATGCTAGTGAAATGAAATTTCATTAGCACTTCTTCTTTATTAATGCCAATGAAATGACAATTTTATTAAATAAATTGTTAACGGGACAGTAGAAGTAACTATTTCTTAATAAAACTCACAGACTATAAAGTTTTTTTGTTTTATCTTTCTTGGCCAAATTTGAACCTGGCGGTTCACTATATATAGCTCTCATTGGAACAACCAGTCAAAAATTGAATGCAGCGTTTAGCAATGCTTGCAGCGTCCAACTTACTAGGCTAAGGTTATCCTACAGTCGAATTAATGGATCTAGTTAAAACATTTTACAACTCATTAAAATGAAATTAAACAATTAACTTAATTACAAATTTAAATTTTGGTGCAAATACATTGAATAACCTGAAGTCCCAAAACCACAAAAAGGCATTTAGTCAAAATGCTTAAAGCCACCAATAAACCACAATCTGATATATACACAAACCAATAGGCTGCCAAAAAAGCCACGAGTTTGAAATTGAAATCAATTATCTAATTATGTCACAAAATGCAACCACGAAGTGGCACTGGAAATTTCCAATACACAGAACTGCAACTTGTTATTGCAAATAACTTTAATAAATAAAAAACTGCAAATTTAAAGTCATTTTATGTTTGAGTCAGTTAATTTATTAGCCTTGGCACATGACAAAGGTCAGCACTTATTCGAAAATGTTAATTGAAGTCAAATATGCCAGCACACGCAAGAGGCCCCGCAACAATAGAATAATGCAAATTTTCCTAAAAGCTCCTCTAAACTTGGCCAATGAGCTAAGCGGCAATTTGTGCGCGCTTTTCCTAGCCCCTGGCAAAATTTCGATACCCTATATATAATTGAAATCATGCAGTACCTAAAGACGGAGAAAGAGAGAAATGCAGTTGGGGAAAGCAGCGAGAGAATGAGTTACGCCTGAGCCAATGTCAGGTGAGCGTCAGTTGGATAAAACTCAAACTTTGCACTCTGGTAATAATGTTATTGAAGGATTAAAGTTAAAAACTTTTAAGTGCAAAAACACTTCAATTGAGTAGAATTGTGTGTGTCCACAAACCTCTTCTCCGCATTATATGTAAAATCACCAGCCTCACCACCCCACTAAACTCGACATCTAGGTAAGCCACTGTGAAAGGCGTGTGGCAAGGTGACTTTTGAGTCAAGTGGACTCACAACTTTTTGTTGTGGATATTCTAGTCATAAAATCGGATACAGAGTTTCAACCAGTTACCATTAATGTTTCTAATCACTGGCACATATAGCGGTCGAGACTTTTGCAAGCCTTAACGCTATTCATCAGTAAATCTGACATAGCAATTTAAATATGACGCCAACGTGCACTCACCTATGTTGCACTTTTTGCAACTCTATTCTCCCGAAATTAAATATAAGCGTCCGCAGTTACAACTAGAGGGCTCCACCCCGTGCTCGCTACGCTCGTGTGAAAGGTCTACAGTCGTGCCAGTCTACAGTTATATTCTCGCTACCCACATTTTCGCGGCAGTTAGATTTAGTGAGCATTAAGTAAATAAATAAACACATTAAAAACTTTAATTCGTACAGAGGCTAAATTTAATTAACACTTTTAACTTTAAATATGTTAAAATAAATGAAAAATCATAACCATCAAACATACATAAATATATGCAAATTTAACCCTTATAGATTAACATAATTTTATGAACAATTGAATTAACAGAAGAAATGTAACTTAATATAAAATTAATAAACATAACATTCATATAACATGTCTAACATAAATTATACTATTTTAATATAACATTGATGTAACATGTATAACTAAAATTATATTATGGTATTATAACATTAACATAACATGTGTACCTGCTGTTACCCCCACCGCTACCGACTGTACGTACCACGGCGTGAAAAGCGAAACTTATTTTCTTAATTTATTTGTTGTTTGTTATCCGCTCGCAATGACATTTTCAGCATACAACATCAAGATGGTAATCTAAAATTGTGCTGAATCTTTACCTATTAAATTGGCCTTGTAATTTGATAACTTGTCGATTACACTAGGCAACAAATTGCAACTTTTTTCTTCTGAATTGGACCAAACCGACTTTTTTGGATAGATTTGGGGCCCCAAACACCGAAAAGCATTTTTTTTTTTTCTATGGCAGAATTTTTTTTTTAGGATTTTTTGAAATTTGGCTGTTTTTTAATACTTTTTTTTAGAGGTACGCCCACTTTTGTCATCATTACACCCGAATGCCAAAACCGATATTCAAAAGCTTTACTTTTCCTGAAAGCTAATGAATATACCTATAATTCATCTATACACAGTCTAAGATTAAAATTTGTAGTTTAAGAGCTATTAATTTTTGAATTAAGAAAATGTTGTTTTTTTTTAAGCTTTTTTTTTTTAGCTTTTTTTTGTTTTTAAATTCAAGGAAAACTCGAAAAAAAATCTGAACGGGGGCTCAGATTTTTTTTTGCAAAGCTGCATTATTTTAGCGTCGTTTAAGATATGTCTTATGAAAACCTGTGGAGAGACGGCGATATAATATTTTTTTTTTCTTTTGACTTCCTTGTAGAGTGGCATAACCTTTTGTATGAAAATTTTGTGTGTATTTAGAGATATCCTAACCAAACTCACAGGAAATCAATTTAATGTGGTTGTACGCATAATGAGCAAAGTTGGTTCAAATCGGTCGACTATGTCTTATAGCTGCCATAGGAACGATCGGTTGAAAATCAAGGTTCAGTATGAAATTTTTTTTTGTTTTTTGAGATATTTTAACCAATCTGACAGAATTGCATTCAAGATGGTCATCTGAACTGTTAAATTTGTTTACATATATATAGCTATATTAATTACCAATCGTTACGTATGTTTACTGTTAAATTCTATGGAAGGACGGCTAAGTTATTAGCATATTAACAATGAAACAATTTTTACGCAAAGGTAGATTTTCGACTGATCGGTCCCATGGAAGCTATATGTTATAGTGATCCGATTCCAACCAAGTTTGGACAGGTTGTATAAGGCAATAGAAGGCTTATAACTTGTAACTTTGGTACAGATAACTTAAAAAACAAAAAAGTTTTTCATACTAAAGGTTGCTTATCGACCGTTCGTATCGATTGTTCCTATGGCAGCTATATGATATAGTGGTCCGATTTCTACCAAATTTGGTAAGGATGTAATGGGCAATTAAAGATACCCAATTTATGAGTTTTATTGAGATTTTTCCAAAAATAAAACATGATTTTCTACCGATCGGTCCTATGACAGCTATATGATATAGTGGACCGATTTGAACCAACTTTGGTCAGGATGCATAAGACCAACTTATATGCATATTATATCAGTTTAGTTAAGATATCTCAAAAAACACAAAAGTTTTTCATACTAAAACTGGTTTTTAGACCGATCGGTCCTATGACAGCTGTATGATATAGTAGACAGATTCGAACCAAAATTAATAAAGATGTAAAGGACAACATGGAGTACACAATTTGTGAATTCGATTAAAATATCTTAGAAAATAAAAAAGTTTTCCATACTAAAGGTGGATTTTCAACCGATCGTTCCTATGGCAGATATAAGATATAGTCGACCGATTTGAACCAACTTTGCTCATTATGCGTACAACCACATCAAATTGATTTCCTGTGAGTTTGGTTAGGATATCTCTAAATACACAAAAAATTTTCATACAAAAGGTTATGCCACTCTACAAGGAAGTCAAAAAAATCGACAAAAACATGCCTAGACACAAATAATATTATATCGCCGTCTCTCCACAGGTTTTCATAAGACATATCTTAAACGACGCTAAAATAATGCAGTTTTCCTTGAATTTAAAAACAAAAAAAAGCTAAAAAAAAAAGCTTAAAAAAAAACAACATTTTCTTAATTCAAAAATTAATAGCTATTAAACTACAAATTTTAATCTTAGACTGTGTATAGATGAATTATAGGTATATTCATTAGCTTTCAGGAAAAGTAAACCTTTTGAATATCAGTTTTGGCATTCGGGTGTAATGATGACAAAAGTGGGCGTACCTCTAAAAAAAAGCATTAAAAAAACAGACAAATTTCAAAAAATTCATAAAAAAAATTCTGCCATGGAAAAAACAAAAAAAAAATGTTTTTCGGTGTTTGGGGCCCCAAATCTATCCAAAATAGTCGGTTTGGTCCAATTTAGAATTGGGCTGTTGCCTAGTGTTACAGAAAATTGTGGGGGGGGGGGGGGGGGGGTCAGTATTCTCAGTATTTATTTGGTTGCTCTAGTTCATACAGTCTCTGAGATCCAGGTGATTATATATGTCCTCCAAATATCATATTTCCTCAAATATCTTCTCTGTTTATTAACCGATCTTGATGAAATATTCAGCACCTCAGGACTCCTCCCCCCAACCACAAGTCTCAAGGCTGTAGCTATAAAATTGCTCTTGTTATTATATTTTATATCATTTACGGAGGCGAACGTGGAAACAAACTTGATATTACTGCGGACGGCAGTTCGCGGTAGTGACGAAAGCAGCATGAAGGGTGCGAAAGGCGTCTAGCAATATGCAGCTAATTTGGAAAATTCGCTATAACTGTCCGTTCAGATCGAGTTACCGTACCGATCGAAAGGTTTAGTTCTAGCTTACAAAAGGGCATACTGAAACTTTTTCTAACTCGCCTGGGTCATGAGATAATGAGGTGTAAGTGGGAGGGAAAAAATTTAAATGATTGCAGCTAAGGGGGCCGTTGGGGCCTTTTGGGAAATTTAGCAGGAAATCACTATTTTCTGCTAAAATTTAAACCCCCGCCGTTTCCAGCCGTAAAAGCTATATATATGTCCTATATATCGTTGGAAATGTATTTTTAAAGGCTTTAAGGTGTACCTATGCTTTCGTTACTAGACTTTTACATCGTGTAGTACGTCAACACCCTCGGAGAATTGTCAACAAATGTGATTGCTCCAATTTGTCTAGTCTCAGAGATAAAATTGTTTAAAGTAGTGTACCATAATTGTCACGAATCTAATAGACTCAAGAACCAATTTTTTGGGTACCCAGATAACAAATTTTATTTTATGAACAAAAAAAGAAATAAATGCGAATAAAATGTATAGAAAATACCTGTGCTCTGTAGGTCAAATCGTAACCATAAATGAAATAAGTGTTTTTTTTATTTTGAATTTTTCTCATAAAGAATAAGTGCACTCCTTTAAGTTTAAGGTGCTTAGGGAAAAACTGAATATGTTTGAAAACAACTTGATATCAAAACCTTACAGACAGAATATGCATCTGGGGTGGTCTTTTACATCTTGACAAACTTAAAAGACTCTCTTAAATTTCTTAAGAACATGGACGATAAGCATTTTGTACGTTAAACATATAATGGCCTGCAAATAACTAAGGAGAAATAGAGTCCCAAAAGCTCATAAAAATTGAAAAGGAACAGAGAAAAGTAAAGAAGAACTGCCGACAACAGCTCAACATAATGGATTGAAAAGAGACAGTCCTTTGGGCCCCTATTGACAAGTGGCCTTTAAATGAAGTGAAGTTAGCTGAGGCACCGTCTTTTCATGAGGATGCAAACGTGGCAGGGCAGAGCAGATTGGGCATGTCCTTGACTATGAGTTGTCATGTTTTTCAACAGAGGATAGTTCGTTTCGGACCTGGTCGTTTCTGTCTTAACACGCTTACAACGACTTAGTAGATAATTTTATATTTTTTCTTTTTTTTTACACTAACAACTTATTCGCTTTTCGCGAGACTTTCACTTGACTGCATTCCTTTGCTTCCTGTCGACAACGTTTAATCCTGACTTATGGTGCAAATAATTTGCTAAACTGTTGCAGCGACTTTTCCTCCTTTAATATTTAACTTAAAGTTTCTCATGTTTCCTTTAAGTTTTTGTGAAACTTTTCTCTATTTAATTCGTTTATTTTGTTTCGATGTCAGCCACAGAACTAGCTATAGACTCGTACCAAATATGCTTATATATATATATATATATATGTATATACTTACAAATATATTTATATGTAATGCGATATAGGCACGCATTCAGTATTGCCATTCGAGCGCCAAACGTCAGCCGTTTAAATTCCGCAAATACTTTTGCATGCCAATACCAACTTCTGACTTGCCACAATCCTACCCCTGCCTTGACTTTCACATATTTTTTTGCTTTTGCAACTGACTGAGTCAAGTAAAATGTTGTAAACGTTTTTGTGAATTGATTTGCTAGCATTTTGGGTTATCGTACCCTTCCCTTCCCTGCACTCACAGTCTACTAGACCTTTAGTACTCCACATTTATAATGAATAATTTCCGCACGACTGAAATTCAATGGCCAAAATGGTTTGCCGGTTCATCGTTTGCCTAATGGCCATTATTATTATTAGGATTATAATGTTCGCGATTACAACGCCGCGCCTTTCCAACTGCGGAAAACTTTGTATCATTTACTTCTACGGGTTGTTCAATAGTTTTCTTTTGTTTCTTTTGAATGATTTATTGCGTTTTTAATTATCGCGTAACTAGGCAAATCCCACATAAGGCTTACTTAGGTTAATTAATTTATATTATTAGTAAAGGTGTAAGCTTATTATCCAAATGAATCAATGAAAAAACAGTTCAAATCTAAAAAAGGCTTTACTCAGTAATCAAGGTTTTCACTGCTACAGATACGTTTCACATTCCCAAACAATAGATACTAGAGCGTATTAAATTCGTGACAATTATGGTACACTGCTTTGAACACCATTATCTCCGAGACTAGAAAAATTAGATCAACCAAAAATTGGTGACAATACTCCTAGAATGTTGACCTATATCAAGTTTGTTTTAAAATTTGGCCACGCCCACGGTCGCCACGTAAATTATATAAAATCTAATAACAAGAGCAGCTTTATAGCTACAACCTTGAGACTTGTCACACTGGAAGGGGGACGAGTCCTGAGGTGCTGAATATTTTATCATCATGAAATATGGAGGACATATATAATCACCTGGATCTCAGAGATTATAAGAACATGAGCTACCAAAGAAATGGTGAGAATACTGCTATGTTGCGCACGGAGATCAAGTTTGCTTTATTATTTTGCCACGCCCGCAATATTCCTGTTATCGACAAAAGACTAAAATATTCAATTACAAAGCCAATTTAATAGGTAGAGATTGCATCTTCAACACCCGTATAGATTATAATGTATACTGAAAATTTTATTGTGATCAGATAATAGTCAACGAATATATTAGTCAAATAAGTTTCGCTTTACACGCCGTGGTAAGCACAGTCTGGAGGGGTGGGGATAACACATGCTATTTTAATGTTATAATAACATAATATAATTTTAGTTATACATATAATATTAACATTGTATAATTTATGTAAGCCATGTTAACGAATGTAATGTTAATATACATTTTCTGTTAATTCAATAAATCTAAAAATGTTAAATTTGCATATATTTATGTATGTTTGATGGTTAGTATAATAAATTTTCATTTATTTTGACATTTGAAAGTTAAAATTGTCAATTAATTTTAGCCTCTGTAAGAACTGAAGCTTAAGTATTTATTTAATCCCACAAAAAATCTGTACACGAGGTAAAACTCTAGTGACGAAAGCATATTCTAGCTCAAAAATTTCTGATATCAAATTTTGTGACGAACGAAATTAACATAATACGCATAAAATTTTAAAATAAAAATATTAAATATTTAAAAAAAAATTTTAATTTTGCACTGTGCACAAAAAGGGTGTGCTTTTATGTACATCAAAATTAATTTTTGCGCAGTGCCGAATGTCAATTTTTTTTTAATAATTAATATTTTTATGTCTATTATTTTAATTTCGTTTGTCACAAAATTGGATATCAGAAATTTTTGGGGCTAGAATATGCTTTCGTCACCAGAGTTTTACCTCGTGTAGAGATTATTTTTTATAGGATATCAGAACTTTTTGCAATTGCTTTTGCTATTGACATTGTAACTTTATCATTAATGCAGGCAGATAGTTAAATATTTAATTAATTTAATTTTTATCTATTTTAAATAAATTTTTTTCTTTAATTATAAAGATAAATAGGAGGCTCCACCCCCTGCTCACTTCGCTCGCGTCGAGCATATTTGACTGTCGGAGACCCCGTACTTACTATGGGAAATAAAGGTTTTCATACTAAGACTTGATTTTCGACCGATCGGTCCCTTTATAGCTATATGATACAGTGGAATGAATATTCTATTAGTTTGGTTACGATATCTCATAAAACAAAAAGGTTTTTCATACTATGATTTAATATTGGACCGATCGGTCCTATGACAGCTATATGACATAGTAGTCCGATTTAAACCAACTTTAGTCAGGATGTATAAAACTAACCTTAATGCATATTATAAAAACTTGGTTAAAATATTTCATAAAACAAAAAGAATTTTCATACTGAGACCTAATTTTTGCCCCCTTTAAAAATACCTTTCCAGCGATATATAGTACATATCGGTAGCTTTTACGGGAAATAGCGTTTTCCCGTTAAACTAGCGGGAAATTCAAAAAGTCGTAGAACAAACATTTCTAGATAATTGAGAAGGAATAAATCCCCAACATTACATTTAAACTTCTTTAGCGCTTTTATGCAAACAGACAAACAAACTGACTTTTCATTTCATTTTGAGAAGTTCACTAAAAATTTAAAATCTTATTATCTTTTCGTACTAATTTGCAATCGTATATATATTCATACAGTGGCTAATTTTAATTGACACTTTTCAAATGTTAAAATAAAAGACAAGTGGGAAAGGCTATAGTCGAGATCCCGACCATAGGATACCCGTTACTTATTTCAATACATTAGCGATTCAATCCTAATGTCATATTTGCGTTGCCAGAACTAGTTGAGAATTTGAAGCATTCTAATAAAGTTTAACAATACAAAAACTATTGCATACTCTAGGGGGCATCTGTTGCTTCCACAAATTAGGTACGCAATAACTGCTCTTCTACTTGTCCGATCTTGTTGCGATTCAGTGGGATAATAAATAATATTAACAGATATCGGTTATTACCAAAAAATACGTATTATATGAAAAATTGTGGGTGAGGTGGTTTTCGCGATTTGCGGGGGTGGAGAGGTTCGTGGCTTGAATTTGAAACAAACTTTATCTGCGTGGGATCAATAGAAATCTGTGTGCTCTCTGAGATCCTTGTGTTTATACAGACGGACGACCGGTTTTTCGCGAATAACGGGCGTATAAGGAGGAGGGTCAAAAGATTAAAACAAACTTGACCTGCTCCATCGCCTTTGTGATATGCGTGTGAAAGTTTGGTTACTCTACCTCTTATGGTCTAGGCACTCACACGGACGGACAGACACACACGGCTATATCGACTCGGCTGCTAATGCTGATCAAGAATATATATACTTTATGTGGTCGGAGATGCCTCATTCTCCCTGTTACATACATTTCAACGAACACAATATACCCTTATACTTATTTTTTATAAGTAACGGGTATAATAATTTAACGTACTAACAATCCAAAATACATACGTATGTATATGTAAATTTCACATTTATGGATTTGACATTATTGAATTAACACTTGAATTAACAGAAGAAATATATATTAACATAAAATTAATTAACATAACATTAATATAACTTGTCTAACATAAATTAAACTATGTTAAAATAACATTGATATAACATGTATAACTTAAGTTATATTATGTTATAATAACATTAGCATAACATGTGTAACTGCTGTTACCCGACCCCTCCAGACTGTGCGTACCACGATGTGCATAGCGAAAGTTGATTGCTTAATATATTTGTTGCTTATTATCCAATCGTAACATTTTAACTGTAGCTCTTATAGTCTCTGAGATCCAGGTGATGATATGTCCTTCATGTATCATATTTCCTTAAATATCTTCTCTGTTTATTAACCGATCTTGATTATACGATTTGTCACGATTTGTCTCCCCATCCTGTGTGCCAAGTATCAAGGCTGTAGCTTTAAAATTGCTCTTGTTATTAGATTTTATATCATTTTCGTGGGCGAACGTGGGCGTGGCCAAATTTTAAAATAAAATTGATGCAGGTCACCAACCTAGGGGTATTGTCATTAAATTTGGTTGGTCAAACTCTTATAGTCTCTGAGATAAAGGTGTTAAAAATAGTTTACCATAATTGACACGAATCTAATAGGCTCTAGTACCCATTTTTTGGGTACCGAGCTAAAAAAAATTCGTATGCTTACCAATGTTTTTAATGACTTCAAGAATTATGAACCCCGATTTGATTATCCCCAATAAAATTTAATTTAGAATAATATTTTATCATTAGTTTTGAATCGTTTCCTCTGGTTTTTTTCTATCGAAATAAAAAAAAGTGATATGTAGACATTTATTGGCCTTTGTAAATAGGAATACATTTCATAACATGCATAAGACAGACATAAATATTCACAATGTTTTATTATCTTTGAGTATATTGAGTTTAATCCACCTAGTAACGCTCACCAATTTTATTAATACTATCCATTTTATTGGCCATATCAAAGACATTCAATTGAGCCCTTCAGCTGACAATTAAACTTAAATACCTAAATAAAAATTTACTCACATTTATTTAACGTTTCAAATTGCATTTAAACAAATTGAAAACATTCGCGAACATTAATTGAAATTGCCACAAACCGAGAATTTCATAGTAATAAAAAAATATAATTGATAAAAATTAAATTTGATAATGCTCAATATTTTTATTTAAAGGTAGATTTCAAACAATATGTCCATTAATTGCCAAATGAAAACAATGCATTGAAAATACCAGCAGCATCCACTCTCCATTTAAATGCGAATTATACAGCGCAAAAAATTTCCAATCGTCGGATAACCATTGACCAAAGACCCAACCAAAAGCTTTTATGTACTCTATAAAAATTTGCAAAACAAGCCACAAAAGTAAACAATGAAATTACATACAGAAACGCACAAAAACCAGCTCAATAACAACTGCAACCAACAAAAAAAATACACCTATAATAACTGTATTTGCCCATTGAATGTTATTGCATTAGTTTGTCGCAAATAACTAAAAAACAAAAAATGAAAGGAAATCGCTGGCAACAGAAAACTTTTTACAGAGTGATGCTTTGCCAATGTAATTGCATTATCATTGTGTTCGAAGTGCCAAAGTGTGCGTGTATGTATGGTTGGTCTTGTATGTTCGATGCACAATCTATAAGGACAAATTATCCCACAATCCTTAGACGTTATTGCGGTAACTAAATGTTTTTAAGCTCTATATTACTTCAGCATACAGTAACCATATAAAGTGAAGGAAGGCGTTAAGTTAAATTTGTTTGTATTTGTCTGTATATTACACATGCTTATTGCATATATTAAGGTTAATTTAACCCATAGAAACGACGCACAGTGAGGCCATTTCTCATTTTGCGTTGTAAAAATCATTTCTTTTGACCCAGTACAGATATTTTCATTTTAAAATAATTTCTTACAGGTGTATTTGTATTTGTATTTGTCTGTATATTATACATGTTTATTGCATATATTAACTTTAATTTAACCCATAAAAACGACGCAAAGTGGGGCCACTTCTTATTTTGCGTTGCAAAAATCATTTCTTTTTACCCAATAAAGATATTTTCATTTTCATTTTAAAAGCATTTCATACAGGTTTGTTCTACAAATTTCTAACAGCGCTAAAGTAACCCAAAAGCAATTGTTAGTGTTTCTGATATCAACAAAATATTACTTGCAAATTTATAAAAAAATTCTTGAGATATTTGACAAACTATTATTAAATTGAATATTGAAGAAAAATGAAAAATATAATATGGTTGAAACTGTTAAATCTCTAACATTTAAGGAACACCAACATTTCGAACGGTTGTTTTCAAAAACATTTATATTCAATATCTCTAGAGATTTCTGGAACACACCGGATAGAAAATTCGGAAGCTTTAAATTTTAAAGTTTAAAATGACAGCATACACAGGATGATTAGCCCACTGGGAGACTCAGGTTTGGCGGTCAAAGATAAAAAATATTTTCTGTGCACATTTTACATAAAAAATTTTAAAAAAAATTTATTTCTTTTGTCCACAGTATACATTTAAATTAATCAACATGGTTTAATATTTAGAAAAGTTTAATTACGTCCAGTTTGATAGCTGAATAAATGTAGCGATTTTGCGCGGTGTTATTTAGGCAAGTTCACCTAGAGTGGAGAGAAAAGGTTTTTCCAGGGTGTGGAGTCTTCTATTACTCAGTGCGGTACAGGAGCAGAAGAAATGTTTAGGTGATTCAATTTCTTCTTCGTCTCTGTAGCTCCTGCGGAAATCATTGTATGGAGCATTCCGCCATGTGGCGTGGATGCCCACCAGCCAATGTCCTGTCAGTGCTCTTACTACTGCAGAACAGTCAGTTCTGCTTAGTTTACAGAGAAATCTAGATCGAGTCTTAATCAGGTGGGGCCAGAAGTAGTAGCTTGCAGGTCGCCAGTGGCATACGCGTATCCTCCTTGTCAGGAAGGTGGTGTACTGTTGTACCTTTTCTGGCTAGTTCATCAGCTATACAGTTTCCTGTAATGTCTTGATGCCCTGATACCCATATTAGGCTGATGTCGAAATGCTCAGCCATCTCATGTAGAGATTTGCGGCAGTTCGAAACTGAGGTGGAATTAGTTGTGGTCGATTCTATGAACTATTCTATTCTATGTTAATACGGCCCGAATTGACTTGGGATTCTCTTAGGAGTTTTAAGGCTTCATTTATAGCCAGCATTTCGGCTTGGAAGACGCTACAATGATCAGGTAGTCTAAAGGAGACCTCTATATTTATCTCCTGAGAATATACCCCTCCACCTACTTGATTGTTAAATTTTGAACCATCTGTGTAGAAGGATAAGGCCCTACTTTGTCCCGGAGTATGTGATGACCATTCCTATCTGCGCGGAATGGTTGTTTGAAAGGGAGTTTCGATATGCTCTACTGGCATACAGAAGTCGGTTCCTTAAGAATGGTGGAGTGCACCGTTGAGCCTTCTATCCAAGAGTTAGAATCTTTCAGTCAAATTGCTCTCAAGGTGGAGATATTTTTGCTTACTTGCTTGATTGGCTATGCATACCACGAAAAACCACCACACTCACAGTTTTTAGAAAATAAATTTTCTGTGGTAATTAACGTTATTTACTATCCCACTGAATCGCATCAAGATCGGACAAGTAGAATGGCAGTTATGGCGAATACAAGTTTTCTGAGCAAAACAAGTAATTTCTTAAAAGTACTTTTAAATGTATTGAAATAAGTAACGGGTATCCTATAGTCGGGATCTCGACTATAACCTTTCCCACTTGTATTTATATTAATTTATATTTTTATATAACATTTTTTAATTAAACTTAATTTCGTTCGTCACAAAATGGGATATCATAAATTTTGGGGCTAGAGTATGCTTTCGTCACTAGACTTTTACCTCGTGTAGAGGTTTTTTGTGTGATATCAGAAATTTTTGCAATTGCTTTTGCTTTTGACTTTATAACTTTATCATTAATTCGGCAGATAGTAAAGTATATAAATAATATTATTTTTATGTTTTAAATAAATTTGTTCTTTAATTATAAAGAAAAATACGAGGCTCCGCACCACGCTCGTTTCGTTTGAGTTGCTACAGTCGAGCATATTTGACTGTCGGAGACTCCGTACTTACTATGAAAATTAAAGTTTCTCGTACTTAGGCTTGATTTTCGCCACTTGATTTTCGGAATTATATGTTTAATTTATATGCATGTTTTATTAGTTTGGTTACGATATCTCATAAAACAAAAAAGTTGTTTATACTAAGACTTAACCCGAATATTCGCAGCATTACCATAACAAGCAATAGGCATTTACTAAAACTTCATTTTTACACAACATATTAACATTAGATTAACTTTTATTTGATATTCAAAGAGTAAATTGTTGTCTCTATCTGATAAAAAGTTGACTGAAACAATCTCTCGAAGCTAGCTGATCGAAAACTGCGCATTAACTTGCTCATAATATTCTGCAGTGCAATTCGTCGCAAGTAAATTTAAATCGTTTAACTAATTAGACCCCGTACTTAAAAAAAGTACAGGGGTCTATTGGGTTTGTTTTAACGAAAATGTGCGTAACAGGGAGAAGGAGGCGTGGCAGACCCTATAAAGTATATATATTCTTGATCAGCATCAATAGCCGAGTCGATATAGCAATGTCCGTCTGTCCTGACGTCCTGCTGTCCTGACGTCAGGACACCAAATTTGGTATGCAGCTTTGTCTATATTGCAAGCTGGTCAATTTTGTTTCAGAAATCGGCCACGCCCCCTTTACCGCCCAAAAATCGACATAGAAAATTTCATATCCATATTAAAAGAGCACTTTAAATGCTAGAGACACCAAAATTGGTATGTAGGTTCCTCTATATTGCAAGCAGATCAAGTTTCTTTCAGAATTCGGCCACGCCCCCTTTACCACCCTAAAATTGAAATAGAAAATTTCATATCCAAATTATAAGGGCAATTTAAAAGCTAGAGATTCGAGATTTTGCACAGACGAATTGATGAAAATTTCCGATCGGACAGTAAATAACCAAGATATTCAATTAATAAATTTTGCTTTTTCGATGATGGAGCGTTGGCAGTAATTAAGATTTGAATAACTTGAAAACATGAAAATTTAATAAACATATTATTTAACAAATTGGCCTCCTATGCATAATGGGCTTCTGGGGCGTAGTGTGCCGAGTCGCAGCGCTCGTGATATGGTTAGTCATCCGATCGTGAGTTCAAACCCTGGCAGGAACATATGTTTTTTAATTCAATCATTTTGCATTGAAATTCAATTTGTATTTATTACTGTTATGATAACATATAATATTAACAAACGTTTTTAAAATTATGAAATAGAGACTTGTAAAACCAAAATAGAAATTTGGCAACTTGCACGCAATGCCATGTGTGGCTCAATAGGTTGAGCCACCGAAGTTTTAAACTTTCTTTTAAAACTAGGTCGTGGGTTCGATTCCCGGCTCCAACAACATTTTTTTTTTTGTGGGTTCGACTCCCGGCTGGCACAATTTTTTTTAAGATGATTTTTAATTTTTTTGTATTTTTTAATTTTAAAACTTTTTTAAAATTATTATCTAATAATGTTGTATTGACATATTAAGCATCGAATACCTGTTAAATCATTTTATTTAAATAATGTTATATTGGCAGTTATATAAATGTTGTGCTAGAATTCTATGTAAATTTAATGTTATTTACATTTACTATGTAAATTCATGTTTTTAATAAATTTATCTTTTAATTTCTTTTGATTCAACTATATTATTAAACTAAATTTTGAGCTTCAATTATGTTACTATATGAATTAAGTGTTGGTTAATTTATTTATTACAACATTTTGCATGTTAAACGTGTAGTTTTAGTTTTATCTCTGTTAATGTTTTACATATGCTTCACAAGACCAAATAATAATGTTAAGCTAGAAACTTCTTTTGTTTTGTCGCGTGCTTAAATATGTATGTATGTGTGCACTTAACAGATCTTAGAGTTGTGTATATGGCTGTCTCGCTCTCCCTAATGCTTTACGCATGTGTATGTCTATTTGACTTTACATTGGCTCTTCTTCAATTCTTTTTTGCGTGTTGTCTTCGAGTGATTTTGAAATTGACTTTGCGATTTAACGAGTGTAACTTAATTAGATAAATGGTGCGACTAGTGTTCATAAATAATGTTTAACAGAAGACCCTAGGAAGGCATATAAACTATAAGTTATTTTAAGTTTATTTTAAATATTATTTAATTTTTAGCAGTGGCTGCTTTTGGATAGTAAGTACGGGGTCCGACAGTCGAGAATGCTCGACTGTAGCACCGTCCGACTAGTTTTTTATAAGTAACGGGTATAAAAACCTTCTTTCACCTGTAAAATTTTACCTGAGCAGTCTAGAAAAAAAGTTTAAGGGCACGCCTTAAAGCCCCCAATCTTAGCTTTCCTGCTATAGGACATATCTAAAATTCCATCATTCAATCATCAAAATTACACAAATAATTTTTAATTTGATTATCTTTTGAACTTCTTGTCAGATTTGGGTAATTAAGGTAACATTCGACGTATTTTTACCAAAATGCCCCAACGGCTCGTTAGCTGCAATCACTTAAATTTGTTTCCTCTCACTTATACCCGCTTATCTCATGACCCAGGTGAGTTAGAAGAAGTTTAAGTATTTCAATTTGTTAGTTAGGACTAAGCCTTTCGATCGGTATATAAATCGATCTGATCGGACAGACGCACCCTTCATGCTGCTTTCGTCACTATAGCGGACTGTCGTCCGCAGTGATGTCAAGTTAATGTAATATATAAAATAACATTTTTATCAGACTTTTTTTGTTTTTTATGCCACTGATTTTACCTGTGCACTTATTAAAATAATGGGGCTCTGCCCCCGGCTCGTTTCGCTCGCGAAATGACGATTTCACTAGCACTATTTTGTTCAATGCTAGTGAAATGTAATTTCATTAGCACTACTTTTTTCAATGCTTGTGAAATGAAACTACATTAGCACTACTTTTTTTTAATGCTAATTAAAAAGTAATGATAATGCTCATGGACCCAACTCTGAAATCTAAGCAATATAAACAAACAAACAAATTTACTTTTCTTTTCATTTTGAGAAGTCCACTAAATATCAAATTTAATTATATTTTGAACTAGTTGTCGGATTTGGTTGATCGAGGAATCAATCGATGCGAGTTTTTAATTAGAAAAAATTTACCAAACGATCCTATTAGCTGCATTTAAATTTTTCCCCTCCCATTTAGACCTGCTTATCTCATGAAAAAGGAGTTAGAAAAGTTTAGTACTCCATTTTGTTAGTTAGGACTAAACCTTTCGATTAATATATATCTCGATCTGATCGGACAGTCGTAGCAAGTTTTCCTTCTTAACTGTAGATGTTTCTGGTCGTCTTTCGCACCCTTTTTGCTGCTTTTGTCACTAGCGTCTGTGTTGGTTTTATAGGCAAACTATTATTGAAGAATATTATATATAAAAAAATTATAAAATTTCGAAGTGCAACAGGAAAAAGAAAGGTATACAACAGTCGCGTAATCGAAATACTTCTTTTTATAACCAGTCTAACCAGTCAGGAGCTCTGCCAGTCTAGTGTTGTACCGCGAGCGAAGCGAATAAGGGACGGAGTCTATATATCGCCTAGACCAACCAAATTTGGCACACAGTCTCCAATTGCTGTGAAGCAGATCAAGTTTGTTTTTAATATTTGCAGCGCCTATGTCGTCCACACAAATCGTAAAAAAAAACAAGGGGGCTCCGCCTCCTACTCGCTTCGCTCGCCTACCCCCGGCTCGCTTCGCTCGCGGTGAGGTGCGGCTACAGTCGAGCACGCTCGACAGTAGGATACCCTGAGCCCAGGTACTCTTTTATAAATGTTGATTTTCGACCAATTATTCCAATGGCAGCTATATGATATATGGAGCCGATCTGAACCAAATCTGGTCAGAATGTACAAAACCATCATAAATGCATATTCTATCAGTTTGGTTAAGATATCTCAAAAAACAAAAAACTTTTTCATACTAAAACTTGATTTTCGGCAGAGCGTCTGTATGACAGCTATATGATATTGTGGGCCGATTTGGACCAAACTTGGTCAGGATGTATAATACCAGCCCAGATACATATTCTATCAGTTTGGTTACGATATCTCAAAAAACTTTTTCATACTAAAACTTGATTTTCGGCAGAGCGACTGTATGACAGCTATATGATATAGTGGGCCGATTTGGACCAAATTTGGTCAGGATGTATAATACCACCCCAAATATATATCGTGTGAGATTGGTTGAGATATCTCAAAAATTAAAGAAGCTTTTCATACAAAAACTTCATTTTCGATGTATCGTTCCTATGGCAGCTATATGATATAGTTGTCCGATCCAAAAATAAAAACAAACTTGATCTGCGTACGGTATCTTATGGTTTCTGAGATCGACGCGTTCAAACAGACGGACAGACGGACATGGCTCAATCGACTCGACTGTTGATCCTGATCAAGAATATATATACTTTTTGGGGTCTGCCACGCCCCCTTCTGCCTGTTACATACATTCTGCCAAATGCATTATACCTTTTTTTGCCCATTTTTAATGGGCTCAGGGTATAACAAACTCTAAGTTTTTAAGATAAACCGTTTTTTTTTGTAATTAGCGTTATTAACACAAACAAGGCAGTTTATTATATTGTACAATTTACTTTAATGTGTGCTACAAATTTCATAACTCAACAATAACAAGAATAATAATTATTTTGCACATAAACAAGAGCTCGTAAAACAAAAATAAACACATGAATTTCAATGCAGTCAACACAGACAAAACAAAAACAAAACCAAAGCTTTGTAATCAACATGGAAGGGGGAAAGTCAAGACGGAAGTCAAGAAAATAAATGCCGCCTTTAAACTGAGTATGAGTAACAAAAAGCAAAAAGCTAATGATAAAAATATTGAATTAGCAATTATATATAAAAAAAAACTTGATTCTAAATGAATTATTAATTAGAATTAAAGTAGTTGGCACCGATTTTGTTATTGTTTTAGTAATAAAATATTAAAATTAACTATTTCGAAATAAATTCGACTTAATAATTCTATTATTGAAAATGGTATAGTGATAAACCCTGGATAAATTGTCAAAAACACAAGTTTTTAAGTTTTAGGCAAACATTTTATGAGCTATGGATATTCAATGGAAAACGAAGTGCCAAACGCATTGAGCAAATAAATTTGTTGTCCAAAAAAATGATTCGATTCGGTTTTATGCACACTCTTTGCGCATGTTTTCTCATTTCCTGTATGCAGGGGAATAGCATAGTACTCAACATATGTTGAAGGTGAAATTTTATCATACGAACGCAACAAGTGTTTGCCGGCATTGCACACAAACGTTTTCAGGGGAAATTAAGGTAATCTGCTTCAATTCAGCGGACGAAGGAGAAATGAGTGTATCATATGCTATGGTGAAAATGATAGCACTGCTTTACCGACAGCATGTTTTATGCTTGTCATAGAGTTGAGTTTCTTATTGAGAGGCGTAACGGTTTTAAGGGGTGCGACTAACAGTTTTTGTTATATATATTTTTAAAATCACACTTGCCAACAAATTTGAACTTTTTTCTTCTGAACTGAATCAAATCGACATTTTGGATAGATATGACGCCCCAAATGACAAAAAATATATTTTTTTTTTTCTAAAGCAGATTTATTATAGAATTTTTTTATAATTTCGGTTCTTTTCTTAGCAAATTTCTCATTATTACTCGAGAATGCCAAAACTGAATTTAACAAGGGGACTCCGTCCCATTTTGTTTGAAAGGACTACAGACGAGCCCACTCGACAGTTATATGCTCGCTATCCACATTTTCGCAGCAGTTAGACTTAATGACCATTAATTAAATGATCAAATTATATATATATAAGCAAATTTCACATTTATAGATTAACATAATTGAATGAACAACTGAATTTACAGAAGAAATATATATTAACATAAATTTAATTAACATAACATCAGTTATGTTATGTTATGCTGTTATCCCCACTCCATATTTGCTTAATATATTTGTTGTTTATTATCCGATCGCAATGATCGGCTTACATCATTAAGAGGGTAATCTAAACGTGGGCTGAATTTGAAATATTTACCTATTTTAGCTCTAGCTCTTATTAACCGATCTTGATTAAGCACACGTCAGGACTCGTCTGCCCATGGTTTGATACAGGTCAGCAACCTAAAAGTATTGTCACCAAATTTGGTTGCTCTAATTCTTATAGTTTCGGAGATAAAGGTGTTCAAAGAAGTGTACTATAATTGCCACGAGTCTAATAGGCTTTAGTACCCATTTCTTGGGTACCGAACTAACAATACATGTTTAATCAAATAATAAATCAAAGTATTCAAAGAAATTTATGTTGTTGTTGATGTACAACACTAATTTGTCTATCTTAAATTAAAATGATCTTTCAGAAAAAATTAGGTTTGCATGTTTTATTTACTATGGTATTGAACTATCATCGGTTCAACATTACATACATTGCGGACGGCAGTTCGCGCTAGTGACGAAAGCAGCACGAAGGGCGCGAAAATTAATATAATATAAACTCACATTTTAAAAGATGGAATTTAACGCACAAAAAATCACATGTCATGTGTAAAAAAAATAACTTTCAAAGCTTTTGAGAGATTTTAAGCATTAGATGTATTTATTAGCAACAATCTAAAAATATTTTTTTATTAAAACATGATTTATTTTTTAAGTTATTGTAATTAAACGAATAAGAGTGTTGAGACACGCTTACGTGTAAGAGGGTTAAATGAAACATTGTGGCATACTGAATTTTTTGTTGCACGTCGAACTTTTGAATAACGGTAACGTTTTTTCGAGGTTGATAGAGTTAAACAATTATATGTCTTTAACTATACATCCTTCATTATATTGTAATACGTCGTTGGAAAGAGAAAAGTAACAACTAACGGTGTATTACAATAAAATTTAGGGAGCTACGTGTAAAGTTATATGGATTTTTTCAGTTTTTTGCGTCTTTACCGTTTTTTGAACAAAAATTACTAAGTCAAATTGGTATAAAACTATAATTTTTTGGTATGCAGTTTCAAACATTTAAAAATTTAACATTTAGTTTTGCGTCTTTTACAACTTAGTTATTTAAAATTGAGTTAGAATTAACTGAGTTATTCAATTTTGTAGGAAAAAAAGCCATCCAATTGGCTACAGTATTTGATCGTTTTTAATTCTTTTTCGCTCCGTTTAGGTATTTTTATCGGGTCACAGATCCGAAAGCTTATGAAAAGTCGAAATTGAACGTTACCGACAAACGAGCTTGGGAAAGTTATATGTCGGTATGTGATAATTTTGTTGGCAATAACAGGAACGCCGTCTATGTTACAGTTTTAAACAATTTTTTAATGGCGTACAATGACAAGAATAGCAGCATGTCTATAAAAACTAATTTTTTTCATACCCATTTTAATTTCATCCCAGTTAATGTAGACCAGTTCAGAATTTTTTAAAATTTTCTAGCCGTTTTTTAAGGTTGGCCCATTTCTGTCGTCATTACTCCACAATGCCAAAATCAATTTTCAAAACTTTTCCTGAAGCTAATAAATATATCTGTAATTCATCCATACATAGTCTAAGATCTAAGCCAGTAGTTTAATATAATCTTAGTTATACATATTACATCAATGCTATATTAACATAGTATAATTTATGTTAGACATGTTATATGAATATTATTTTAATTAATTTTAAGATAAAATATCATACCGCTGTCTCGCCATAGATTTTACTAAGTCATATCTTAAGTGACGGGTAAATAAGAAATATAACACGTTATACATTTTTTTTTCGATATTTCCTCGAATTTTAAAGTAAGAGTTGATTTCTTTAAAACTGCCTGTTTAATACTAAAACATTGTTTTAACTAATTATAGATATATATTCATTAGGCTTCAGAAAAAGTAAAGCTTTTGAAAATCGGTTTCGTCATTCTCGAGTAATAAATACAAATGCTGATGAACCTCTGAAAAAAAACGCTGACTTTCACAACCCCTTGTACATGAGTGTAACAAGTTATTTTGTCCACACGCTTCTTATGTAATTATGTATATACACCAACATTTTTCGTAAAGTTTGCACGCACCTTTGACTTTAGCAATCGTAAAAAGTTAAAAGAGCTTCTTATTTCACTTATTTCTGGCTTCGTGAACTCGTTTCCGTTTCACGTGAATTGCACAATGATTTGTCACGTGCAATTTACGATATTAATTACAAGTGTATTTCAGTACAAATTTGTAATATTTAGATTATTATGACTCCCAGCTTAGAATAATATTCGTAAATATCTACCAAGTGAGCAACATAAATCTAAATGAATGGAAAACCAAATCTGTTTAATGTGACACCGAACCCTGTTTGCGCTGATCTTAAAGTTTTCTGAATTTCAATTGTCGCGGAGTCAGACAATGTTCGTAGGTTCGAGTTCTGCCGGGGGCGAAAGAATTTTAATTTATTAAACTTAGTATTCATTTTCATTTTATATTAAAACTAAAAACAAACAACTACACGAGGTAAAATACTAATGACGGATGTAATTTCTAGCCCCAAAATTTTGTGAGGAACAAACTTAAATTTCATATAAAAATTTTTAATAAAAATATATATTAATAAAAAAGGCACGAAAATTGGCATTCTGCAGCTAACAGCTAAATGATACAGTGGTCCGATTTAAAACAACTGTAGTCAGGATATATATAAAGTAGTTAAATGCATATTGCAGCAGTTGTTTTTAGATATCTCATTAAACCAAAAAGTTTTTCGAACGAAAACATGATTTTCGAAACATTTTTATTATTTATTTTAAGCTCGGTACCCATAAAATGGGTACTATAGCCTATTAGATTCGTGTCAATTATGGTACATTATTTTGAACACCTTTATCTCCAAAATTAAAAGAGTTAGAGCAACCAAATTTGGTGACAATACTTTTAGGTTGCTGACCTGTATATAGTTTATTTAAAAAAAAATCCACGAGCACGTCCGCCCACGTAAATTATATAAAATTGAAAACATATAGCAATTTTAAAGCTACAGCCTTGATACTTTCCACACAGGATGGGGAGACGAGTCCTGACGTGTGCTGAAAATTTAATCAAGATCGGTTAATAAACAGAGAAGATATTTAAGGAAATATGATATATGGAGGACAAATACATAACAGATAGAGCTACCAAATTTGGTGAAAATACTGCTAGGTTAAGCACGCAGATCAAGTTTGTTTTAGAATTGAGCCACGACCCCCAACTTTTCTGTAATTACTAGGCCAATTTAATAGGTAGAGATTTAAAATTCAGCACACTTATAGATTAGCATCATTATGATGCATTCTAAAAACTTCATTCCAATCGGATAATAAACATCGAATATATTAAGCAACAAATAAGTTTCGATTTACACGCCGTGGTACGCACAGTCTGGTGGGTTGTGGGTAACAGTAGGTACCCATGTTATGTTAATGTTATTATAACAAAATATAACTTTTGTTATACATGTTATATAAATGATATATTAACATATTATAATTTATGTTAGACATGTTAGCGTAGCGAGCAGGGGGCCGTCGACGGCCTTTAACGTTCAACAGCACTTCACCCGCAGCTGTGCGCCGAATTCCGGACACCAACTCCTTAATCGCTAATCATGACTTCTTCCGGCCGGTTGCTGCGCAGAGGGGTCTCTTTTACTCGCTTTTATACACTCAACCATTTGGGATTCCCGGAGCTGGACAGATCAACTGTGGGAACCTCTCCATATCCAGTCACGTAAGAGACGACGTTATTATGTAAGACGCTACTACATTTATGGAACACAGCTTTAGTATGTACATCATGTGGCTCCTCTGTAGATGTATACTCACATCTGTTTCGATATCACTTATCCGCTTTAATTCAATAAATGTTTTGAAGTAAGCGCCCAAGTTCCCTCATTAGCTCGCTGGAAGTTAGCTTCGGTTTCTTCGGGGTGCTGGACGCACCAGGTTTGTAGGCTTATCGTGATTCCTGCTTCTCTTAGGGGTCTCCGTGTCACCGGATGCCTCAAAAATAAAGATATTCCCAGCCAACTGCAGTAGAGCCGATTGCGAAGTATGCTCCGATATAATCGGCGACCGAAGCATTTTGCTAGATTTAGCGAATGCTTGCGGTACCTCGTTTTCTTCTCCGTGAACCAAGCCAGTTAGGGCTACTGTTACGGGAGTCTGACGCGACATCCCCGAAACAGTCCTGGCTTTACTAGCCAGCTTCCCGATTTTCGTGAATATTTTTTTTTTATTCTTTATTATTTCCCTGGCAACGGTATCGATGTTAACTCCAGAGGGGACAAAAGTTTCACTTTGATTTATGATGTGGAGGTTATACCGCCGCGGCTCGGTCGCCAGAGCCCCTTTGATGGGCCCACTAGTCTGGAGGAGTTGGTCGTTTGTCAGATTGCCTTATGTGTCTCAACTTATCCTCTGAACACGATGAATTGCAAGCCCATCTATAAGGTCTTGTTATGAAATACAGGGAGAAAAACGTGTATGAGTTAATTTAAATTTTGTAGTTAAAAATATAATTATAAAATTTAATTCATATTTAATGCTACCGAATTCAATATTAAAATTCAACTAGTTAAATATCATATGTTGCGAAAAGCACAGCCAGCCGATCGGCGAACTGCTTAATATGCAGCGATTTACACAATCCGCTGTTTTAACATATCAATGAGCTTTCGCAGCAGTGCATTGCCAACCGTTAGTAAAGTTTGAATTTGAATTTAAATTCAAACTTTACTAACGGTTTGCATTGCACTGCTGCGAAAGCTCACTGATATGAAACTCCAGTTTTTAATGGTGTGATCAATCTGGCAACTCTTCACAGCTGAGCTGCTCAAGCGTCGCTATCCAACACTGACGTAGAAACAGTGTTAACAATGCCACGAGCGAGTGAGAAATTTATTCCAAGGCTGCTTGAGTGATTTCTATCGTCGAATGCCTCCAGATTCTGCAAACTACACCAGGATGAGCATGCAGCCAGATTTCTGCTCGGTATGTAGAAAGCTGTTCACTGTGCACAGTACAGAAACTTTGGGTATTTTTACAGATGGAGAACTCTTGGATAATACAAAGAAGGAAACCGAGTTAATACCCAGTGAACCAAAAGCTCTTAAAAGACATCGCTAGCTATACTTACGCGAATAAATATCGTGTAAAACTATCGAAAAATGACTCGCAAACGATGTGCAAAGTACTCACCCGTCGCTCAGTTTGTGGCAGAGAAAGATTCGTTCTCGAAAGATCGCAAAAGATTCGTTTGCGAGCCTTTTTCGATATCTTTTGCGAATTGGTAAGAAAATATTAATTAAATTAAATAATGTGTGTGTATGTATATGTATGCAATGACCTGTGGTTCGGCTGGTGTTGAGGCATCACCCAGTTCTAGCCCCGTGGTGCGTCACTGGTAGGTAGCTAAGTCGTTAGGTTCAAGTAATGCAGAGGTACTAGGAAAATAGTAGCTAACTAAGTCGCTAGGTTCAAGTAATGCAGAGGATGCTAGGCACCCGTGATGCATCACTGGTAGTTAGCTAAGTCGTAAATTCAAGTAATGCAGGCAAAACTAGTCGGACGGTGCTACAGTCGAGCATACTCGACTGCCGGAGACCCTGTACTTACTAACCAAAAGCAGCCACTGCTAAAAATTAAATAATATTTAAAATAAACTTAAAATAACCTATAGTTTATATGCCTTCCTAGGGTCTTCTGTTAAACATTATTTATGAACACTATTCGCACCATTTATCTAATTCAGTTACACTCGTTAAATCGCAAAGTCAATTTCAAAATCTTTCGAAGACAACGCGCAAAAATGAATTGAAGAAGAGCCAATGTAAAGTCAAATAGACATACACATGCGTAAAGCATTAGGGAGAGCGAGACAGCCATATACACAATTCTAAGATCTGTTAAGTGCACACATACATACACATTTAAGCACGCGACAAAACAAAATAAGTTTCTAGCCTAACATTATTATTTGGTCTTGTGAAGCACATGTAAAACATTAGCAGAGATAAAACTAAAAATACACGTTTAACATGCAAAATGTTGTAATAAATAAATTAACCAACACTTAATTCATATTGTAACATAATTGAAGCTCAAAATTTAGTTTAATAATATATTTGAATCATAACAAATTAAAAGATAAATTTATTAAAAACAGAAATTTTTATAGTAAATGTAAATAACATTAAATTTACATAGAATTCTAACACAACATTTATATAACTGCCAATATAACATTATTTAAATAAAATGATATAACAGGTATTCGATGCTTAATATGTCAATACAACATTATTAGATAATAATTTGAAAAAAGTTTTAAAATTAAATAATAAAAAAAAATTAAAAATAGCTAAAATATCACCTTAAAAAAATTGTCCCAGCAGGGAGTCGAACCCTCAAAAAAAAAATTTTTGTTGGAGCCGGGAATCGAACCCACGACGTAGTTTTAAAAGAAAGTTTAAAACTTCGGTGTCTCAACCCATTGAGCCACACATGGCATTGCGTGCAAGTTGCCAAATTTCTATTTTGGTTTTACAAGTCTCTATTTCATAATTTTAAAAACGTTTGTTAATATTATATGTTATCATAACATTAATAAATACAAATTGAATTTCAATGCAAAATGATTAAATTAAAAAACATATGTTCCTGTCAGGGTTTGAACTCACGATCGGATGGATGACCAACCATATCACGAGCGCTGCGACTCGGCACACTACGCCACAGAAGCCCATTATGTATAGGAGGCCAATTTGTTATATAATATGTTTATTCAATTTTCATGTTTTCAAAGTATTCAAATCTTAATTACTGCCAACGCTTCATCATCGAAACATCAAAATTTATTATTTGAATATCTTGGTTACTCACTGTCCGATCGGAATGAAATTTTCATAAAAAATCTATGACACTTTTTTCTTCGTCTGTGCAAAATCTTGTATCTCTAGCTTTTAAATTGCCCTTATAATTTGGATATGAAATTTTCTATGTCAATTTTAGGGTGGTAAAGGGGGCGTGGCCGAATTCTGAAACAAACTTGATCTGCTTGCAATACAGAGGAACCTACATACCAATTTTGGTGTTTTTAGCATTTAAAGTGCTCTTTTAATATGGATATGAAATTTTCTATGTCGATTTTTGGGCGGTAAAGGGGGCGTGGCCGATTTCTGAAACAAACTTGATCTGCTTGCAGTATAGAGGAACCTACATACCAAATTTGGTGTCTTTAGCTCTTATAGTCTCTGAGATCTAGGTGTTCATACAGACGTCAGGACAGCAGGACGTCAGGACGTCAGGACAGACGGACATTGCTATATCGACTCGGCTATTGATGCTGATCAAGAATATATATACTTTATGGGGTCTGCCACGCCTCCTTCTGCCTGTTACGCACATTTTCGTTAAAACAAACCCAATAGACCCCTGTACTTTTTTTAAGTACGGGGTCTAAAAATGTCTATCTTTCCGCGACCGACGCTCTCCAATGAATCTGCAAATTATCGATAACAATTCTCTCATTCATCGCAGGGTCGTTAATTATATTCAGGGCTTCAAAAGAACTATCGGGTGACACATTATTGCGTGACTTACTTGATAACTTACAAATCCGATGTATTTTCAGTATTTAAGGATTTTGTTACAAAAGGCGAAGCTCACTTTAACGTAAAAGTAGTAAATCTTTATATAGACAATGGAAGAGAATATTTATCTAATGAGATGCGTGAATATTGCGTAGAAAAAGGCATCAGCTATCATTTAACTGTTCCACACACTCCACAACAAAATGGTGTATCTGAACGTATGATCAGAACAAAAACAGAAAAGGCTCGATCAATGATTAACGGAGCTAAAATGAAAAAAAGTTTCTGGGGTGAGGCTGTTTTAACAGCAACCTATTTAATAAATGTAAGGAAAACCCCTTACGAAGTTTGGCATAATAAAAAGCCTGTCTTAAAATATCTAAAGATATTTGGTTCAATTGTATATGTAAAGTACGAAAACGAAAGTTCGATGAAAAATCGACAAAACGTATTCTAGTTGAATATGAACCAAATGGTTTCAAATTGTGGAGTGTGGAATCAAGAAAATTTTTGATAGCTAGAGATGTTGTGGTGGATGAAACCAACATGTTAAATTCTAGGACTGTAGATGACTGTGAAAAGCAGTCTGAAGAGTTGAAACATAACTTGATAGTTTGAAACCAGGTTGAAAATTCTTGTTTGCAAAATTCAATTGAAGAACAAGAAATTGATTCTCTGAATGCAAGTTCAGAAAATGAAGGGGTTTATCCGTTGAAAGAGATGGAGGATATGGAAAAATCTGATAGTTCAAAATCAGATGTACAGCCTAGTGAAAATTCCACAATTCTTGAGAATACTGATCCAGTTTTGAATGCTGGTGATAAAATGCGTCATTTAGAAGAAAATATAGAAAGTAAAGAAATCAATCAAAGTGAACGATTGAAAGGTCGACCGAAATTATCTTATAGATTATTAGAAAAATGATTAATGAATGACTACACTGCCTTTAATAATATTCCTAGCACTTACGATGAAATTAAGCATCGAAATGATAAAGTTTATTGGGAGCAAGCAATTCAAGATGAATTAGATTCTCATTTCGAAAATAAAACCTGGTCGTTAGTAAAGAGACCAGAAAACAAAAATATTGTAGATTACAAATGGGTGTTTACGGTAAAACAGGATGAATATGGCAATTTGTTGAAATATAAGGCAAGACTTGTCGCGCGTGGTTTCACGCAAGAATGCTTGACAGACTACGACGAAACATTTGCACCAGTTGCACGAATCTCTAGTTTCCGATTTATTTTGGCACTTTCAAACCAATGTGGTTTAAAGATTCATCATATGGATGTAAAAACTGCTTTTTTAAATGAGATTCTAAAAGAGGAAAATTATTTGATGATACCTCAAGGATTAGTCCATGATAAAAATTCAGTCTGCAAACTAAACAAGGCTATTTATGGCCTTAAACAAGCAGCTAGGTGCTGGTTTGAGGTATTTGAAGATGTGTTAAAAGATATAGGTTTTGTAAATCTAGGAGTTGATCGTTGTATTTATATTAAAGATAAAGGAGATATTTCTAAAAATATATATATATATTTTTATATTTGGACGATGTAGTGATAGCCACAGAAAATATTGTTACAATGTCTAAGTTCAAATCATATTTAATGAACAGATTTAAAATGAACGATTTAATGGATATTAGATATTTTATTGGAATAAAAATAGACAGAGAAGGAGATCAATTATTCTTAAGTCAATCTGCATACATTTAAAATGTTTTAAGAAAATTTAATATGGAGGATTGTAAGCCAGTTAGTACACCACTTCAAAGCAAACTCAATTATGAAGCTTTAGAATCAGAGGAGACATTTGATGCACCATGTAGAAATTTAATTGGTTGCATTATGTATATTATGCTATGTACACTAGGGTGGAGTGAATTCCACTTTTTTTCGATTATCGAAAACGCTGTATCATTTATGGATGATACGGTATAAATGCAATATCTGTAAAAAAAATCAATTTTTTTGGAGGTCACGATGTATTTTGAGAAATCGGTCAAATACATCGTCGATGCGCCACCTCAGGATGACCTCCAAAAAAATTGATTTTTTTTTTACAGATATTGCATTTATACCGTATCATCCATAAATGATACAGCGTTTTCGAAAATCGAAAAAAATTGGAATTCACTCCACACTAATGTACACGACCGGATTTGAGTACATCAATAAGTATACTAAGTCGGTATACCAATAATAATAATAAAGAACTTTGGCAATGACTTAAGAGAGTTCTGAGATACCTAAAGGGTACTGTTGATTTAAAGTTAACCTTTACAAGAAGCGTTGACTGTAAGAATATTATTATTGGTTATGTAGATTCTGATTGGGCAGGTAGTGAGATAGACAGAAGAAGTACTACTGGGTTTATTTTTAAAATGTTTGAGTCATGTTTAATATGCTGGAGTACTATGAAACAAAAATCAGTTGATGCTTTATCTACTGAAGCTGAGTATATGGCACTATTTTAAAGTGTTAGAGAAACATTATGGTTGAAGTCATTCATGAAAGGCATAAAATTTGAATTAAATGAGCCAATAAACATTTTTAGACCCCGTACTTAAAAAAAGTGCAGGGGTCTATTGGGTTTGTTTTAACGAAAATGTGCGTAACAGGCATCAGCATCAATAGCCGAGTCGATATAGCAATGTCCGTCTGTCCTGACGTCCTGCTGTCCTGACGTCTGTATGAACACCTAGATCTCAGAGACTATAAGAGCTAGAGACACCAAAATTGGTATGTAGGTTCCTCTATATTGCAAGCAGATCAAGTTTGTTTCAGAATTCGGCCACGCCCCCTTTACCCCCTAAAATTGACATAGAAAATTTCATATCCAAATTATAAGCGCCATTTAAAAGCTAGAGATTCAAGATTTTGCACAGACGAGGAGAAAATTGTCATAGATTTTCATTCCGATCGGACAGTAAATAACCAAGATATTCAAATAATAAATTTTGCTGTTTCGATGATGGAGCGTTGACAGTAATTAAAATTTGAATACTTTGAAAACATGAAAATTTAATAAACATATTATATAACAAATTGGCCTCCTATACTAAATGGGCTTCTGTGGCGTAGTGTGCCGAGTCGCAGCGCTCGTGATATGGTTGGTCATCCGATCGTGAGTTCAAACCCTGGGAGGGACATATGTTTTTTAATTCATTCATTTTGCATTAAAATTCAATTTGTATTTATTAATGTTATGATAACATATACTAACATTTAATGTTAACAAACGTTTTTAAAATTATTAATTGAGTCCTGTAAAACCAATATAGAAATTTGGCGACTTGCACTCAATGCGATGTGTGGCCCAATGGGTTGAGACATCGAAGTTTTAAACTTTCTTTTAAAACTAGGTCGTGGGTTCGATTCCCGGCTCCAACAAAATTTTTTTTTTTTTGAGGTTTCGACTCCCGGCTGGGACAATTTTTTTAAGGTGATTTTTTGGCTATTTTTAATATTTTTGTATTATTTAATTTTAAAACTTTTTTTAATATTATTATCTAATAATGTTGTATTGACATATTAAGCATCGAATACCTGTTATATCATTTTATTTAAATAATGTTATATTGGCAGTTATATAAATGTTGTGCTAGAATTCTATGTAAATTTAATGTTATTTACATTAACTATGTAAATTCATGTTTTTAATAAATTTATCATTTAATTTCTTTTGATTCAAATATATTATTAAGCTAAATTTTGAGCTTCAATTATGTTACTATATGAATTAAGTGTTGGTTAATTTATTTATTACAACATTTTGCATGTTAAACGTGTAGTTTTAGTTTTTATCTCTGTTAATGTTTTACATATGCTTCACAAGACCAAATAATAATGTTAAGCTAGAAACTTCTTTTGTTTTGTCGCGTGCTTAAATATGTATGTATGTGTGCACTTAACAGATCTTAGAGTTGTGTATATGGCTGTCTCGCTCTCCCTAATGCTTTACGCATGTGTATGTCTATTTGACTTTACATTGGCTCTTCTTCAATTCTTTTTTGCGCGTTGTCTTCGAGTGATTTTGAAATTGACTTTGCGATTTAACGAGTGTAACTTAATTAGATAAATGGTGCGAATAGTGTTCATAAATAATGTTTAACAGAAGACCCTAGGAAGGCATATAAACTATAAGTTATTTTAAGTTTATTTTAAATATTATTTAATTTTTAGCAGTGGCTGCTTTTGGATAGTAAGTACGGGGTCTCCGACAGTCGAGTATGCTCGACTGTAGCACCGTCCGACTAGTTGAAGATAACCAAGGTTGCATAAGTATAGCCAATAACCCTACCAGTCACAAACGAACTAAGCATGTAGATATCAAGTATCACTTTACTAGAGAACAAATTGAAAAGAAAATAATTTGCATTAAGTATATTTCTACAGATATGCAGTTGGCAGATATCCTGACAAAACCACTACCGGCAGCCAGATTTCTACATTTAAGGCAACAATTGGGACTATCTGAATAGTTTTGTTTCAGATATGCAGTTGACTGTCCTACATGACTTCGCTACCGCCAGCACAAATACGATTCCCTGAAGGAAGACATAGATATTTTATTTTAAAATATTACTTATTCATACTTTGATTGACAAACACTGAATTTAAACTTAAAATTGATTATCTTGAATTTTAAATTTTAATTTTAATCTTATTTAACTTAAAAAGTCCAAATTTTGAATTGCTTTAATGTTAATTTTGAATTTAAAATATTTTTCTTGTAATGCGACATGAATTTAATACTAACATAGATGGGCCTGATTAGGTTTTTCCTAATCCTGCTCATCGAATGCTGGACCATGATGATTGTATACTCCCAGGATGCACAACTCGTCTACTAAGAAATATTGTAACTTTTAATTTTTTTTTAATCAATGATACTTTTGAAGATGTGTGTTAAACATGCCCATATATGGCGTGATGCAAAGACATTATTGTTTTGTGATACTCATTAACATATATATATGGACATATGCAAAAGTCTCATTGATTCACTAATGAGAAAAAGAGATCACTAATGTGTACACACTCAAGTAACGGGACAATTCCAGTGATTTTCTGTACTGATGTCCGTTTGCAGTCTGACGCGAGTTAGTTCTGAGTTAGTTGCTTTTAGATAGTGATGTAAAATTATCGATGATTTTTATTGACGATCTATCGAGTTGATTAAATCGATTTCCATGAAAAAATGACAACTCACTGGGGCTTGTACATCGTAGTTAATTTTCAAAATTAAGTTTTGTTGTTAAATTTTTGATAAGAATCCGTAATATATAAGCTACAAAATTGTCAAAGTTTGAATTAGGCATGAAAACGATGCAAGAAAAATAAGATTTCTAACAAAAGTATTGCGTTTTCAAATTAAAAAAAATTTTTTTTTTAAATAACTCGATTTTTGCAACTCGATCTACTATATTCCGATATATCGACAACTCGATACATAATTTTTGCCGATTTTCTATTTCGATATAAAACTCGATCTAAAATTTGAATTTACATCACTACTTTTAGAAGACGAGCTTGTGCGCATAGAAAATATTTGAAGAACTATATATAAGTGATACGAAACTGAAAACCAAAGGCTTATTATATTGGCAATCTGGAATTCATCATATTCATTTATAATAATAACAATAGTTGAAACTGCCTGTTACACCCTGACCAAATTTGGTCAAGAATGGGTAACTATATTGTATAGCTGCCATTGGAACAATTGGATGGTAATTATTTTTGTTTATTGAGCTATCTCAACTAAACTTACAGGACATGTCTTTTGTAAAAAATATTACACACTATTCAAAATTTGGGCTAAATCGGATAACTATATAAAATATCTGCTATATGAACGTCAGTTTCAAATTAACCTATTATATGAATAGCTTTATTAATTTTTGCAATTTCTTAACCGAACTCACAAATCGCTTTTGCACGCCAAATATTGAACTGTTCTGCCAAATCTAGCAGCGTGCATACAATTATTTGTTTTTTTACAAAAAATTTATATTATATAAATTTGTTGATACTTATTGCATTTAGCATAACATTTTCAACTGCAAAAATATTTCAAATTTTTTTTAAATAGTATTAAGCGAACAGGAGGCGGATCCCCCAGTATATCATATTACCTTAAATATCATTTGTGTTTATTAACCGATCTCGATAAAATTTAAGGATTTAAGGTTTCCTTCCATCCTGTGTGCTATGGCTCAAGCTGTAGCTTTAAAATTGCTCTTATAATTAGATTTGGGCGTGGCCAAATTTTAAAATTAACTTGATATAGGTCAACATCCTCCAAGTATTGTCACCAAATTTGGTGTCGAAATTAAATAGGCTTAATTTTCGTCTAGCTCAGCAGTCCTCAGAAAAAAATTCATAGGTGCCACTCGTATAAGGGGTTATCGGTTTCCAAATAGGGACCCTGTAAAAAAAATGCTATTTTCAATATTCTTACACCATTTGGCAAAAATGACCGCCATTCATTGGAAATCAAAACATATATGTTTGGAGTTGTTCAACAAGATTAAAAAGCTACAATATATGCTACAGCTAAAACCATATGTGCACCCAAAATATGTAATTTTTTGTTTTTTTTTAAAAAAAAATAGAGAAATATTCAAAATATATATATTGAATTACAAAAAAATAAATATCCTACATTTTCCATTTCCCATGTCTTTTCAATGTGTTCTAATCAGCTGTGTATTATATAATCCCACAAAAAAAACCTCTACACGAGGTAAAAGTCTAGTGACGAAAGCAATTTTTAGTTCAAAAATTTCTTTTTTTTTTTTTTTTTAATTACGTTGGCTTTATTTATTGAATCTTCTCCAAGGGAGACTTACAATAAGTTTATCAAATCTTATATTTAAAGATTAACTAACAGTCATGTTGACTTAATATGAACTACGGTGCCCCAAGTGTTTATTGCTGGGCTGGAAGGTCGTTTCGTTGAAGACGGGTTCGACTGCAAACCCGAGTTAATTGTCGAGCAAGTGGATTGGGGTGCAGGGATAACTTAATGTTGTAGCTCTCCTTTTGTCGTGCTATCTCATCTTTAACGTATATAACGTTCAAATCTCTATGAATGTTGTCGTTTCCAACATACCACGGTGCCCCAGTGATAGTCCTCAAGATTTTCGATTGTACTCGCTGGATGATATCAATATTGCTACTGCACGCGTTTCCCCATAGCTGCGAGCCGTAGGTCCACACTGGTTTTATGGTGGAATTGTAGAGTAGGACCTTGTAGTCCAAGCTGAGAGGAGATCGGTGGTTTAAAAGCCAATAAAGTTTATTGGCTTTCAGTTTAATCTGCGTTTTCTTTGCTTCAAGGTGACGACGCCAGGTGAGCCGCCTATCAAGATGAACGCCAAGGTACGTTACTTCTTTGGCTTGTGGAAGTTGCCTATTAGAGAGTGTTAACGGAGGACATGTTTGCATGTTGAGGGTAAACGTGATGTGTTTACATTTTTGGTTATTTATTTTAATACGCCAGTCGGCTAACCATTTCTCTACTACCGCCAAATGTTCAGCTAGACGTGCTGTTGCCTGAATGGGGCATCTGGAGCGACTGAGGATTGCGGTATCGTCTGCAAACGTGGATGTTGTTAGCCGCTCATTTATCGGGATGTCCGCTGTGTATATTACGTATAGTGTTGGTCCCAGAACACTTCCCTGAGGAACTCCAGCTTCTATAATGTGATCGTTAGATGTAGTAGTGTTGCATCTAACTGCGAAGACTCTATTGTAGAGGTACGACTCGAGTAGCTTATGAGTGTACACCGGGAGCGTCGTTTTGATTTTGTGCATGAGGCCATCAAGCCACACTCGATCGAAAGCCTGGGAGACGTCGAGGAATATTGCACTGCAGTATTCCCGATGTTCGTATGCTGTACGTATTTCTGATGTTATTCGGTTGACTTGCTCGATAGTTCCATGCTTTTCTCTGAAGCCAAATTGATGTGTTGGGATTGCATTGCGTGTTATCAGATGAGGAATTATGCGCGTCAGTAGGCATTTTTCAAAGAGCTTAGACAAGCACGGTAGTAGACTAATTGGTCTATAAGATGATGGTATTGTATGATCTTTTCCAGGTTTGGGTGTCATTATAATGACCGACTTCTTCCATTTTTTTGGGAAGTAGCCAAGTGTTGTAATCGCGTTGAAAAGCTTACAGATGAGGGAAATAGCACAGTTTGGAAGTTCAATGATCATTTTTTGAGTTATTTGATCACAGCCTGGAGCTTTTTTTGGTTTCATCTGTTCTTTTATGACTTTTCCAATTTCGTTCGCACGGAACTGAGGTGGTTCAGACTCGCCTGGATTATGAGGTGCACAGGAAGAAAGTACGAATGAATTTGTTGCGGGATTTGGTTGGAATACATTACGTAGGTGAGTGGCAAATGTGTTGGCTCTGTCTATGTCGCTACGGGCCCAGCAGCCTTCATTTAGATAACGGGAGATTTTACGGAAATGCACCTCGTCTTTTGTTTGGAGCTTTATTTCGTGAATATTCCCTTTTATTAGAGGAATGACATGAAAGTTGTTGTTTCCAATGTGATCAACAATCTTGTTCACCAGTGCGTTGGATATCTTCTCCCTAATGTATATAGGTGGGGGCTTAAGTTTCTTTGGTCCATGTCCAGCTTCGGTAGGTTGTTCGTTGACAGTATCAGCCAGCGGCGCAAACCTATTGTTGGTGTTTATTGGGTCCCCAGCAGTTTGGTTTAAGTCACCGCGGTTTATTTTTGTTTTATTTCCCAGTATTTTTTGTGGGCTTAGTTTTCGCTTGGGTACTATTTGAAAGTAGCGATCCATTCCGGTCTGCCTAGCCGGAACCGTTGGTTTTGACGCTGCGCTTGCATTCGAAGCTGTAGTTGAGAAAGATTGTGCTTGGTCAGCAGAAGACGGTACGACGACTGTTGACACAGTTAAAGTTGTTGTTGCTGTAGCGTCAGCTGCAGGGGCTTGTGAGGGCAAATTTGGTGGTGATAGTGGCTTATGCGGGGAGACGATCGGCATTGGAGAGGCACACTCTTCGCTCCAGCTTTTTGGAGTTGTAGTTGGTAAATTCGGAGAGCAAGAACGCGCTCTCGTGTCTTCTGCGGCTAAGAGGTTCTGCTTTGATTTTTCGGTTATTTGTGCTGTTGTGTCGGAGACATAGCTAAAGTAAGCGTTATTTTTGGCCAAAGAGAGTCGTCGCTCGTCTTGCTCGCGCTGACGGTGGGCACGGGTATCGTAGTGACTCATCGAAGTTAGCACTTGTTCAATACAAATTCTATTTGATTTGTTTATAGTTTTTAGAATAGTTTTATTATATTCGCAAAACTAGTTTAGTGGGCGCGCACATCGCACTAGGGGGCTCTTGGGCTAAATCTAGATTTTTACCGCACGTGGGTACTATTTAGATTAAGATTATTACGGAGCGCTTTATAGAAACACGTCTGCACGGTCCGAATTTCTGATATCCAATTGTGTGTCGAGCAAAATTCAGTTTATTATAAAAATTTTAAGTAAAAATAAAAATTATTAAAAAAAAAAAAAAATCACGAAAACTGGCATTGTGCACTGTGCTCAAAAAGGGCGAGCTTCTTTGTACATAAAAATTACTTTTTGCACAGTGCCGAATACCAATTTTCGTGTTTTTTTTTTTAATAATTTTTATTTTTTTTTTAAATTTTTATATTTAACTTAAATTTGCTCGTCACACAATTGGATATCAGAAATTTTGGGGCTAAAAATTGCTTTCGTCACTAGACTTTTACCTCGTATAGAGGTTTTTTTTGTGGGATATCAGAAATTTTTGCAATTTCTTTTGCTTTTGACATTTTAACTTTATCATTAATGCAGGGAGATAGTAAAATATATAACTAAGAGACTCCGCCCATGTTTGCTTCGCTCGCATTACTACTGTCTACTTTTCATACTAAGACTTGGATTTCGCCCGATCGGTCCTATGTTAGCTATATGATATAGTGGTTTGATTACCGGTTACCAATTTCGGTCAGGATGTATAAAACTATCTTAAATGCATTCTATCAATTTGTTTAAAATAGCTCATAAACCAAAAGAGTTTTTCATACTAAAACCTAATTTTGACCCGATCGGTCCTATGACAGCTATATGATATAGCGGTCCGATATGAACCAATTTCGGTCAGGATGTATAAAACTAACTTAACCCGAATCGTCCTGAGCAACATTTTTTCGAATTCCTTAATGAAACTTTCAGGATTGATAAATTTGAGTTCGCTGAATCCGAAAAAAACATTCATTTTGTTTGTCCTTGTCAGGATAATCGACAGGATAATTTTTTCGGCTGTTACCATATGGTAACGCTGGGAAGTACAGGGTACAGATTTTCTTAATGCTACAAAATACAAATGTTGGAGAAAAAGTCTAATAAACACAACTTAATCCAACAGGGGGGCTCTTCCTTGATATATAGAACCAAATTTGGGTCAAATCGGTGCAGTATATCGTATATATAACACAACTGTCATAGGAACAATCGGGGTCAAATTCACCTTTAGTATGAAAAACTCATTTCTATTCTGAGATATCTCAACCAAACCAAAGAATATGTGTCTTATATGTTGCTACACATCCTGACCAAATTTGGTTCATATAGCTGCCATAGGAGCAATCATATTTTATGAACAAAACAGTACCGAAACGCGAAAAAATTTATGGAAAAACCTGTACCCTGTACTTCCCAGCGTTACCATATGGTAACACGAAAATAATAAACGCAAATTAAGCGAAAAAAAGTGGTTTTTATTTAGAATTTTTTTCATAATTAATAAGTGCACTCTTTTACCTTTCTAATGATGTGTACATTGCATATAGTTCAGTACTAAAATTAGTTAAATGTTTTAAATTTACTTGCGGCGAGTTGCCAAGTGCCGTTTTTTTGCACTGCAGAATATAATGAACAACTTAAAGCTCATTTTTCGATCAGCTAACTTCAAGAGATTTGTTAAATCAACTTTTTATTAGTTAGAGACAACATTTTACTCTTAGAATATCAAATAAAAGTTAATCTAATGTTAATATGTTGTCTAAAAATAAAGTTTTAGTAAATGCCTATTGCTTGTTACCATATGGTAACGCTGGGAAGATTCGGGTTCGGGTCGGAAAATAGCGTTATCCCGTTAAACTAGCGGGAAATTCAAAAAGTCGTAGAACAAACATTTCTATATTTTTGAAAAGAAACAAATCCTCATCATTATATCTAAGCTTTTTTAGCGCTTTGATACGGACAAACAGACAAACAAACTGACTTTTCATCTTAATTTGAAAAGTCCACTAAAAATTTCAAATTTTATTATCTTTTGAACCAGTTATCGAAATTGGGCGATCGAGGTGTCAATCGACGCGTAAATTTTACAAAAAGGCCCCAACGGTCCCATTAGCTGCGATCGTTTAAAATTTTCCCCTCCCACTTACACCCCCGTATCTCATGAACCAGGTGAGTTAGAAATTTTAGTATGCCATTTTGTAAGTTAGGACTCAACCTTTCGATCGGTATATAACTCGATCTGATCGGACAGTCGTAGCATTTCCAAATTAGCTGCATATATTGCTAGACGCCTTTCGCACCCTTTATGCTGCTTTCGTCACTACCGCGAACTGCCGTTCGCAGTGATTTAAGCAAAGCGCGCAACAGAGTTACCACTCCACTTTTTTTTTGTGTGTTGCATTGGCAACCCTGGCCTTTTCTAGGCCTCCGCAAATGATTGGGAGTTTTTCGCTAGCGAAGAAAAACTTTATGATGTGTGCATTGCATATAGTTCAGTACTAAAATTTGTTAAGCGATTTAAATGTACTTGGGGCGAATTGCAAAATTAGGTTTTTTTTTCAAATAACTATAAATAATTACTCTTAGAATATCATATAAAGGTATCATAGTAAAATTTTTTATACAAAGCAATATTCTCAAAGTGTGCACTTTAACCCCAAACTAGACCACTTTTAAATAGAATTTTGCAAAGCCTTTGCTTTGTTGTGTAAAAATTTCAGCCTTCTAGGTCATATGGTTTGGGTTGTGCAATGATCTGTGCGTCAGTCAGTCAGTCAGAACAAAATTTTTGACCCCGTACTTAAAAAAAGTACAGGGGTCTATTGGGTTTGTTTTAACGAAAATGTGCGTAACAGGCAGAAGGAGGCGTGGCAGACCCCATAAAGTATATATATTCTTGATCAGCATCAATAGCCGAGTCGATATAGCAATGTCCGTCTGTCCTGACGTCCTGCTGTCCTGACGTCCTGACGTCTGTATGAACACCTAGATCTCAGAGACTATAAGAGCTAAAGACACCAAATTTGGTATGTAGGTTCCTCTATACTGCAAGCAGATCAAGTTTGTTTCAGAATTCGGCCACGCCCCCTATACCCCCCAAAAATCGACATAGAAAATTTCATATCCATATTAAAAGAGCAGTTTAAATGCTAGAGAAACCAAAATTGGTATGTAGGTTCCTCTGTATTGCAAGCAGATCAAATTTGTTTCAGAATTCGGCCACGCCCCCTTTACCCGCCTAAAATTGACATAGAAAATTTCATATCCAAATTATAAGGGCAATTTAAAAGCTAGAGAGACAAGATTTTGCACAGACGAAGAGAAAAGTGTCATAGATTTTTTATGAAAATTTCATTCCGATCGGACAGTGAGTAACCAAGATATTCAAATAATAAATTTTGCTGTTTCGATGATGGAGCGTTGGCAGTAATTAAGATTTGAATACTTTGATAACATGAAAATTGAATAAACATATTATATAACAAATGGGCCTCCTATACATAATGGGCTTCTGTGGCGTAGTGTGCCGAGTCGCAGCGCTCGTGATATGGTTAGTCATCCGATCGTGAGTTCAAACCCTGGCAGGAACATATGTTTTTTAATTCATTCATTTTGCATTGAAATTCAATTTGTATATATTAATGTTATGATAACATTTAATGTTAACAAACGTTTTTAAAATTATGAAATAGAGTCCTGTAAAACCAAAATAGAAATTTGGCAACTTGCACGCAATGCCATGTGTGGCTCAATGGGTTGAGCCACCGAAGTTTTAAACTTTCTTTTATAACTTGGTCGTGGGTTCGATTCCCGGCTTCAACAAAATTTTTTTTTTTTGAGGGTTCGACTCCCAGCTGGAATAATATTTTTAAGGTGATATTTTAGCTATTTTTAATTTTTTTTTATTATTTAATTTTAAAACTTTTTTCAAATTATTATCTAATAATGTTGTATTGACATATTAAGCATCGAATACCTGTTATATCATTTTATTTAAATAATGTTATATTGGCAGTTATATAAATGTTGTGTTAGAATTCTATGTGAATTTAATGTTATTTACATTTACTATAAAAGTTTATGTTTTTAATAAATTTATCTTTTAATTTGTTATGATTCAAATATATTATTAAACTAAATTTTGAGCTTCAATTATGTTACAATATGAATTAAGTGTTGGTTAATTTATTTATTACAACATTTTGCATGTTAAACGTGTAGTTTTAGTTTTATCTCTGTTAATGTTTTTCATATGTTTCACAAGACCAAATAATAATGTTAGGCTAGAAACTTTTTTTGTTTTGTCGCGTGCTTTAATATGATGTATGTGTGCACTTAACAGATCTTAGAATTGTGTATATGGCTGTCTCGCTCTCCCTAATGCTTTACGCATATGTATGTCTATTTGACTTTACATTGGCTCTTCTTCAATTCATTTTTGCGCGTTGTCTTCGAGGGATTTTGAAATTGACTTTGCGATTTAACGAGTGTAACTTAATTAGGTAAATGGTGCGACTAGTGTTCATAAATAATGTTTAACAGAAGACCCTAGGAAGGCATATAAACTATAAGTTATTTTAAGTTTATTTTAAATATTATTTAATTTTTAGCAGTGGCTGCTTTTGGATAGTAAGTACGGGGTCTCCGACAGTCGAGTATGCTCGACTGTAGCACCGTCCGACTAGTTTTAAATAAATTGATTTAAGAGCTTAATTCAAGCAAAAAACTGGAGTTTATTTAAGATTTTTAAATTTATCCGTAGAATAACTACATGTGTACATATTTGCGTAACAGATGAAGATATTTAAAATTTTGCTGTTCGCATATGTTTTCTTCTTTCGACTTTTACCTACATGTTTTTTAATTTGATTTGAATTACTCTTGCCGTCATAGACTAGTAAATCCAAACACAGATTTTATGTCAAAATAAACTATTTATAGTGTTTTAATTTATTGTACTGTACTTACTAAAAGATCAGACATGTCAAGGAATGTGCTTGGCAAACAGACAGGAGGACAAACTTTGTCTACAGCATGAGTAGCGATTGGAGTGTGAGAAACGAGTTTAAGTATATGCAAAGGAGACTCGACATGGTAAACTTAAAAGCTTGGCAATAATTGTAAGTGCAGCCTCGCATATCATCTTGACTCTCTCAACAGGAAGCACTTAATAAATTCTAAACTACAATTGTGTATGTCGTTTGGCGAGCATTCTAACAAAAGGCATGGCCCATTGTCTGGTCAGAACCCGACAGCTGCCAGATGTCAATGAACCTGCCACAACTATACAGACATAAGAATTAGACCACTGCATGTTTCACATCTGTGGATATCAGTAAGCATGTGTCTTGACTGGTTGTCAGTGTCGAAATCAAATTTCGTGTTGCCAAATTTCAAATGAGCAGCGCAACCAGCTAATGCTTGGTCATCGTACCAGCATACGGTCAAGTTGGCAATGATGATTGGTGATGAGAAATAATTTTGGTCGTGGCGTTGATGGTTATAACTCCAATTTTCCAGTCACTGACATGTTTGTAATTAGCATATCAACATGGTGGCCAATGCGATATTGGCTTTGGTATTTGTCTCTAATGCAGCAGCAAAATATTTTTCTTCTCTCAGTGCCCTTATATTTCCCACTTCCTCGTTTCGCCACCATTTACATGTTTTTCTGGACGAAACATGAAATATAAAAGTGTTGCTGTTTTAAGCTAATGACTGACGACCAAATGACAAAATCCACACGCAAAATAGTTTCAAATTTGGACGGACAGGAAGATATTTACTTGTATACCAAGGTCAAAGGATAATTGTATCTAATGTACAAATCGCATATTTTTTAGTTTTGTAGCGAATCTTTTACTATGTAGACTTCTTAAGTTACGTAATATACAAAATAAATGATCCAAACTCAAAACAAAGTTTTTTCTATGGTACAGTTTTATTTTGATTTTAAGCTCGGGTTTCAAAAAATGGGTACTAGAGCCTATTAAATTAGTGACAATTATGGTACACTACTTTGATCACCTTTGTCTTTGAGACAAAAAAGTTAGAGCAATCAAATTTGGTGACAGTACTTCAAGGATGTTGTCATACATCAAGTTCATTTTAAAATTTGAACACGCTCACGGCGCACAGTGGGACAATCGCGGATTTTTTTTTTTGCAAAAATCATATCTTTTGAATCAAAAAAAATATTTCAAAAATTTTAACTGGTTGATTTGTACTGGTTGATTCAGAGTTTGTGGTCAAAGTTGAAAAATATTTGAAGTGCATATTTTACATGTAAAATTTAAAAAAAAATTAGTTCGTTTCTGTCCAAAGCTCAGATTTTTAACTTTTTCATCCTTAAAACAACATTGTTTAATATTTAATAATGATTTCTTACGGTTAATACTTTTTGAAAAATCTCGTTTGATGCCTGGCATAGCGAAAACGTATGATATTGCACAGCGCTCTTCCTCTTCCATCTTCAATTTATTGCGATGTTGCGTCAGTTTTTGCTCCATAACTTCCGTAGACGCAGCTGGACGCTTGAAAGACCGGGGTTATTTAGTTAGAGAATTGATTGCCTAAGAGTCTCGTGGTAGTGGGATAGTGGCCAAATGTGGCGAAGTTCTTTTTTCTTCCACCAAAGTTAAAAGATACCCTAATTTTAGTGCTATCTTTAAACACCGCTGTCCGGCATTATGTTTGAAATGAACGCACTTTTTATATGAAACCAAAAACATAAAGATTGGTCGTATAACCTGTAAACAAATCAGCCTTAAAGTTTGCATTTTTAGTAAAATTAGGACATTTGTGCGCGCACTGCAAAATAGTTCAACTTTGAGAGGCTGCCACTCCTACATTTCTTGCCCGATTTCAATAATTTTTTGGACTTGTTATCCTTCAAGAATTTTCTATCGAATGCATATATTATTTTTACAATCGCTTTCATCGAAAAAAAGAATTTTTGCCACGCTCCCCCACCCTTTTGTCCCACAGTGCGGCGCCAACGTTAATGATATAATAGAATAGAATAACAAGAGCAATTTGAAAGCTGCAGCCTTGCGACTCGGAACACAGAATAAGGGGACGAGTCCAGAAGTGCTGAACGAAGGGGCGAAAGGCGACTAGCAATATATACAGCTAATATGCAAAATTTGCTATGACTGTCCGATCGGATCGAGTTATATACCAATTGAAAGGTCTTGTCCTAACTCACAAAATGGCATACTAGAACTTTTTCAAACTCACCTGGTTTATGAGATATGGGGGTGTAAGTGGGAAGGGCAACAATTAAACGATCGCGGCTAATCGGGCCTTTGGGACCTTTTAGTAAAATTTTATATTTTTAAAAAATACGCGTCGATTGATACCTCGATCACCCAAATCAGACTGCTAGTTCAAAAGGTAATCAAATTTGAAATTTTTAGTGGACTTCTCAAATTGAAATGAAAATTCAGTTTGTTTGTTTGTATTAACGCGCTAAAAAAGCTAAGATGTAATGATGGGGACTTATTCGTTCGTATTTATTCGTTCGTCACAAAATTGGCTATCAGAAATTTTGGGGCTAGAATTTGCTTTAGTCACTAGAAGATGTATCGTTTCTATGGCAGCTAAATGATATTGTTGTCCGAACCAAAAATAAAAACAAAGTTGATCTGCGTACGGTATCCAGGAACCTACATACCAAGTTTGAACCAGTTATCGGATTTGGGTGATCGAGATATCAATCGACGCGTATTTTTAATAAACATTTTTTTAAAATAAAATTTTTACCAAAAGACTCCAACGGCCCCATTGGCTGCAATCATTTAAATTTTTTCCCTCCCACTTACACCCACTTATCTCATGAACCAGACGGGTTAGCAAAAGTTTGAGTACGCCATTTAGTTAGGTCTAAACCTTTCGATCGGTGTATAACTCGATCTGATCGGACAGTCGTAGCAAATTTTCCAAATAAGCTGTATACATTGCTTGTCGCCTTTCGCACCCTGCTGCTGTATGTTAAATTTTCTTTTTCTTTAAGTTTTTGAAGTTATTACGGCCAAGCTAGCGGTTTTTTCAAAAAGTCGTAAAACAAACATTTCTCGATTTTTTAAGAGGAATAAGTCCTCATCATCCTATTTAAGCTTGTTTTTTAACGATTTGATACAGACACACAAACAGACAAGCAAACTGACTTTTCATTTCGTTCTGAAATGTCCACTAAAAATTTCAAATTGAATTATCTTTTGAATCTAGATTTGGGTTATCGAAGTAAACTTTTTAAAAATAAACTAGGGGGCTCCGCCCCCTGCTCGCTTCGCTCGCGGTGTTACAGTCGAGCATACTCGACTGTCGGAGACCCCGTACTTACTATGGTTAAAAATGTTTCACTTACAATACTAAGACTTGATTTTCGCACGATCTGTCCTATGACCGCTATATTATATAGTGTAACGATTTGGTCCAACTTCGGTAAGGATGTATAACACTAACTCAAATGCATATTATATCAGTTTGGTTACGATATCTCATTAAACAAAAAAGTTTTTCATACTAAAACCTGATTTTCGACCAATCGGTCCTATTACAGCTATATGATATAGTGGTCCGATTTAAACTTCGCTAAGGGTATACAAGACTAATTTAAAAGCATATGGTAAAAGTTTGGTAACGATATCTTCTACAACAAGAAAGTTTTTCATACTTAAACTTGAATTAAACAAAAACTTTTTCTCACTTTTAAACATATAAACTTATAGTTTATATGCCTTCCTAGGGTCTGGAAGCCTTAGCAAAGGCAAAGGAGCCACGTGCGGTACCGCAGACGCAGGCCTCAACACCTGCCCCTAAGAGGTCAAGCAGTACGCTGACACCACCATCGGACACTCCGAAAAGGGTGCTGCTGCGACCTATACGGATGCAGCACGTGGAGCGATCGAGCGGCAGCAGGATGCGTTAAGCGAGCGCCCAAGCACGTCGCAAGCAGCAGCAGCCCTCAGAGAGAAGTCTTCCTCTCTAGCGCCCACCAAGCCTGCTTCCTCCTACGCTGAGGTCGCGAAAAAGGCAAGGGTGGCCGTGTTACCAGTGGATTATCCCCAAGTAATTCTCAGCCACGGGGAACAATCCACGCTAGAGGAGGTCATCCTGGACGAGGTAATCTCTACAGGATGGGACACCGCGGTATCGTTCACTGGCATTCACTTCCGGGTTGGACACCTAGTTGTTGACTGCAGTGATGAGAATGCCGCAGACTGGCTGATGACCGTGGCGTCCAGACTTCAGTCATGGAAGGGTGTGCCGCTAGATGCCAGGATGGGAGACGACATACCGTCGCCCCACAACATCACGCTCGTTTGCCCTAGAAGCGCGGATCGTTCAAACGATTCATTGCTGGCTCTGCTGAGGAACCAGAACAAGTTGGATACCGATGCATGGAGAGTGCTATCCAGGAGAAACGAGGGAGGCGGTGCACTACTCGTCATTGGTATCGATGAGCTATCCAAGGAGGAGATCATAGCTAGAGGGCACCACATATTCTTCCGTTTCGGACTGAAGAAGAAAGAGAGAGTCGGCGGGCAGACCACACCGGCCGCAACAGAGCAGGCAGTTGGCTTGAAGGCTCCGCCTGCCCCAGCTGACCCCGCAGCACCGACCCCACCCGATAGCGATCCAAGCTATCGTACGCCAGAGTCCATCAACGCGCTGGAAGACCTAGCCGAGGATGAGGATGTGGCGGATGTAACGCTGGAGTTGCTATCGGATGGGGCGATGGATGACGAATAGGCCATGTCTTCGCAGGAGCTCGAAGAGGAGCTCAACATGGAGGAGGAAGAAGCGGATAACACACTCCGCGGCGACTTGGACACATCCCGCCCCCAGTCGCCAGTGCAGGTGGAGCCGCAGCTGTGATGACTGAAGTCATCACCACAAGGCTAGCCCAGGTGAATATCCATCACGCCAAAGCCGCCTCGGCTGTCCTAGCTAAGATATTCACCCACCAACAACTTGGGCTAGCCCTTTGCTGACTCAAAGGTAATCTGGGATCAAAGGGACCCATTACCAAGAACATGTATAATGGTAAGGAAATGCCCTAATGCCCATCATCAGGTATGGGGAAGCACAGACACGAACCAACGTGGTGAGTACCTTATGGATTTTATATTTAAATATAATCTAGAAATTGGCAATGTCGGAAACACTCCGACATTTGTTACTAGAGTTAGGGAAGAGGTCTTAGACGTCACCCTACTCAGTAGATCCCTTGTGCCCCACCTAAGGGATTGGCATTTCTCGCCAGAAGAATCCATGTCAGATCATAGGATCATCCTGTATAAACTGCAAGTAAATACAGATAGTAGCATACCTACCCGCAATCCCATAAAAACAAAATGGGATAAGTTTTCAGTGATCCTAGAGCACAATCTACCTGCGACTGTATCTGGTATACCTAGACGCCCCTCGGAGCTAGAAAAAGCTGTAGGGTCACTGAACAGTATCATTAGCAATGCATACTTAAGAAGCTGCCCTATGGGGAAGAAACGAAAAGAAAAAGATACCCCGTGGTGGAATGATAGCCTTGAAGTGCTACGACTCACCACACGTCGCCTCTTTAACAGAGCGAAGAGAGACAGAACATGGGATCTTTACCGACAGGCACTGACCTCCTACAACAAAGAGATCCGGAAAGCCAAACGGAAGAACTATAGGGACTTCTGTGAAAGCATCGGAAGTACGTATGAAGGCGCTCGGCTCCATAGAGCATTATCAAAACGGGCGCCAGAGGCAAACTTAGCCTTGAAGCGTAGGGACAACACCTTCACTTGTAGTAATATGCAAAAGTTAGAGCTTCTGTTCGAAACACATTTTCCAGGGAGCATCCCCATGAATGAGGATAGTCTCGAGCAAGGAAGACGATTTAGGCCGGAGACCGATGATTTTGCTATTGCAAAATCAACGGTCACATCCGAGAGATTGTGGAACTTTCCAGCCCTATAAATCACCGGGTCTAGATGGTATATACCAATTTTCCTGCAACAGCCACAGGGCACACTCCTATCGGTCCTCAGGAAGATTTTGGTCAGTAGCCTCGCACTTGGACACATACCGAGCGCATGGAGTAGAGCTAGGGTGGTCTTCATCCTCAGGGCAGGGAAGAAAGACGTCACCAACCCAAAGTCCTTCAGACCCATCAGCTTAACATCGTTTTTATTGAAAACGTTGAAGAAGCTGGTGGACCACAGAATTAGGAGCACTCTTCTAATGCAAAGTCCGCTCCAGCCGACACAGCATGCATACAGAGCAGGTCGTTCTACCGACACTGCACTGTACCAATTACAGCACGTTCTCAGCGCTGCAGTTGACAATAAGGAGGTGGCTATCTGTGCCTTCCTAGACATAGAGGGTGCTTTTGACAACGCATCACACGATGCAGTCAAGGCTGCCCTCGTCAGGAGGGGTCTGGATCATACCACCTGCAGATGGATCTCCTCCCTGCTGAGATCCAGGCAAGCCACAGCAACTATACATGAAAGTACGGTTACAGTAACAACCACAAAAGGATGTCCTCAAGGGGGTGTACTATCTCCACTATTTTGGAGCTTATTAGTAGACGAGCTGCTCGTAAGACTAGCTACTAGAGGGATTCAATGTCAAGGCTATGCTGATGACATTGTTATCACAGCGCGAGGCAAATTTGAAGAAACACTCTGTGACATAGTCCAGCTAGGGCTAAAGATGACTAGTGACTGTTGTACTGAGGTTGGCCTCAACCTTAACCCCACCAAAACTGTCATCGTACCCTTCACGAGACGGTACAAGTTACAGAGACTAAGGCAAATAATGCTCTCGGGAAGCATAATAGAGGCAAGCAAGGAGGTTAAATATCTTGGAGTGACCTTCGACAGTAGATTAAGCTTTGGCCCACACGTTCAGAATACGATAGGAAAGTGCTCAAGAGCACTTTACACATGTCGTAGTATAGCCGGAAAGTCGTGGGGCACTTCTCCAAAGATAATCAGGTGGCTATACCTAATGGTAGTAAGGCCGATGCTCACATACGGAGCAATCGCCTGGGGTGACAGAGCACGTCTGATCACAGTGCAAAAACAAATGCCAAAGCTGCAAAGACTGGCCTGCGTATGTATGACAGGAGCAATGAGAACCTGTCCGACAACGGCTATTGAAGTCCTAATGGAGCTCACACCACTCCATCATGTCATTGGACTACAAAAGAAAGCAACCTTGCTAAGGATGGCAAAGAGTGGAATAGGAGCGGACTGCATCCTTAGCAATAGGTCTGCCGAAACACTATCAGGAGAATTACCCCTAATATTATTACCCAGGGATGAAATGGAAGTTGAACATTTGTTCAATAAAAACTTCAGCGTGAGCCTAAGTAGCAAAGGGGACTGGACTTCATTAGAAGAAATCCACCCCATGAAGCCGCACACAATCAAGTGGTACACCGATGGATCACTTACGCACCTGGGCACTGGCCTAGGCGTCGTAGGCCCTCGGATATCCTACCACGAGTCTCTAGGGAAATACACCAGCATATTTCAGGCTGAAGTATGTGCAATAGGGAGGTGTGCAAACTTTAATCTAAGACGTAACTATCACAATAGAGATATTGCAATCCTATCGGATAGTCAAGCGGCATTAAATGCAATTAGTAAGACGAAAATAACGTCAAAAGTTGTCCGGGAGGTCCGGTCTAAACTAGATCAACTGGGTTCGCTGAACAGGCTGACCCTCAGGTGGATCCCTGGACATAACGATATAGCAGGAAATGAAGCCGCTGACAAATTGGCAAGAATAGGATCCAACAATCCCCTTATAGGTCCTGAACCGTTCTGTGGAATAGGCAAGCACACTTTCCGAGAACATCTCAGGAGAGATGAAAAGCATCTAAGACAGTCAGAGTGGGAGCAAACCACGGGTCTCCGACAGGCGAAAAGTCTTATAGGCAACTATAATCAGAGGCGTTTCGATCAACTGATTCCCATGGGGAAGAATAGACTCAGTATAATGACCGGTCTGCTGACCGGCCATTGTAGACTAAGAAGCCACCTACACAAAATAGGTATAGTTAGTAACGGAACATGCCGCTACTGTGACATAGAGGAGGAAACCTCGATGCACATCATAGCAGAATGCGCAGCCCTGGCCAGACGCAGATGTAGTATCCTTGGAAAACATGTCATCAAGTTGGGAGATATAGCAGACCTCAACCCTAACAAAATCCTCGAATTCGTGCAGGAGATAGGGCTGATGGGGGAGCTTTAGGCTCAGAAGGGGGTACAATAGATCTTTTAGGTCGCAGGTACAAATTTCCCCATCACATAATAATAAAGGGTCTTATGTTAAACACTATTCAAGAACACTAGTCACACCGTTTAACTAATTAAGTAACACTTGTCAAATCGCACAATTAATTTTTTGAATCACTCGAACACAACGCGCACAAAAAGAGTTGAAGAAGAGTCAATGTAAAGTCAAATAGACATACATATGGGTTAAGCATTAAGGAGAGCGGGACAGCCATATATGCAATTCTAAGATCTGTTAAGTGCACACATACATACATATGTAAGCACGCGCCAAAACAAAAGAAGTTTCTAGCTTAACATTTACATACATATTTGGTATATACATGTCCATATACATGTCCAATATGCAAAATGTTAAAATAAATAAATTATCTAACACTTAATTCATATAGTAACAAAATTGAAACTCAATAATTATTTAAATAATATAATTGAATCAAAAGAAGTGAAAAGATGAATTTATTAAAAACTTAAATTTACATGGTCAATTTATAGAGAACTTTTACATAACATTTATATGAATGCCATTGTAAAATAATTTTAATAATATGATTATAAATAAAATGACTTAAACAATTTCTTAACAATATGTATTCAATATAATATGTCAACACAACATTTATAATTAAAAATTTAATAATTAATATTAAAAATTATAAAAAAAACTGCTAAAATTTAGCTAAAAAAAAAGTTGTCCCAGCCGGGAATCGAACCCGCGTTCGATTTCCAAAAAGTTATGCGACAGAGGCTCAACATACTGAGCCATCCTTGCACTTCGTAGTTTGGTCTCCCAAATTGTCATATTACTCGTTTAAGTACTCAATTGCAAAATTAAAAAGAATTTTATTTCAACATTTTTAAAGAAATACTGATTTTTAATATAAAATCAAAATTAATAAATTAAATGTCTTTCGCCCATGGCAGGACTCGAACCTACGTACATTGCCTGACTCCGCGACTCAGCACACTGCGCCACAGAAGCCCTTGACTGATTGGACGGCAATTTGATATATGTTAACACACTTTTCATGTTATCAAGTTATTCATTTAAATTTTAATTACTGCCCACGCTCATCGAGTCGAACAGCAATATTTATTATTTGAATATCTTGGCTTTTACTGTCCAATCGGAATGCAATTTTCAGCAATAATCTACCCTTTTTTCTATGTCTATGCAAAATCTTGAATCTCTAGGTTTTAAATTGCTCTTATAATTTAGGTATGAAATTTTTTTTGTCGAATTGTGGGCGATAAAGGGGGCGTGGCCGAATTTTGAAACAAACTTGATCTGCTTGCAATATTTAGGAACCTATATACCAATGTTACCTATGTTCATACAGACGGACAGACGGACATTGCTATATCGACTTGGCTATTGATGCTGATCAAGAATATATATACTTTATAGGGTCTGCAACGCCTCCTTCTACCTGTTACGCACATTTTCGTTAAAACAAACCCAATAGACCCCTGTACTTTTTTTAAGTACGGGGTCTAAAAATTTTTCCAACAGGCCCCATTAGCAGCGATCATTTAAATTTTGATCCTTCCACTAACTAGATATATTGCTAGTCGCCTTCCGCTCACTTCGTGCTGCTTTCGTCACTAGCGCGAACTACCGTCCGCAGTAATAACCATGTTATGACTAACAGTTGGGAAAAATCTTAAATCGATTTAATGCACTTATATTTGCTTTGATCAAATTGCATTCGCATTGAATTAATTATAAAATATTAAAAATCCCATTCGAGTTACCGCCCACTCAACACTCTCCCGTTTGGCAGTTGTTGGCTGTATACCCGTCAGAATTTTTGCTCTTTATTAGATTTACTTTGGCTTCCGTAGGTTTGGTGTACCTCTGCATTTTAGCTAACATTAAAAAGTGAAAGGAATGTAGAAATAAATGGCGAAACACATCTACGAAACTCTAGTTAATATTGCAGAAAATCAAAGGTACATCCGAGATTTAATTTCTTCTTTCTCTGCAGTCAAGAGTCATTTGCATGCAATTCGTCTTGTCGTATGGGGGTAATCCGATTTAAAAATAACTCTCAAAGGACAGAAGTAAAATAAATTGACAAGAAAATGTCGTATAGGTATGCACGGATTTTACAGAAATGTTATGTTGTACTGTCAAACGAAAAGCAATGTAAAATTACTCTGGAAACTGTGACTTTGTCGTACCTGGGATATCAAATTAGGGCGACATTCAAACGGATCATGTATTATTCTAGCACAATCGTATCTCCGTATCCCGTATCCCGAAAATAAAAATATCTGTCAAGCTTTATATAAAGAACTTTGTTCGTTTTTTCGGTATTAAGCGCGACTGGGAATACTGATTAAAATTTTATTCGATTTAAGTTTTGTACTTTGTTGAAAGTTTCCAACGAAAAATAATTATTTTTTTTAATTTAGTTGGGTATTTCAGTCTACAGTAAATTTTTTTTGAAAATTGCTTCACTTCTGTCTCAACTATTTTTTGTATCAATTGCAGAGTTGTGCCTAATTAACTACTTTTTTAATGAAATCGTCATTTCACTAGCATTAAAAAAATTAACTTTTATTTCAATAGCATTGAAAAAAGTAGTGCTAATGAAATTTAATTTCAGTAGCATTGAAAAAATAGTAAGTGGCATTGAATTTAAGCGTTTTTTGAAGGCATTAAGTAATGCCATTGAAAATCCATTTTAATTATCATTGAAAATTATTTTATGGAGAAATTAAAAAATACAGAAAAATATGAAAATTAGTTTTTTTCTTCGATATTTTTATGCGATTGTCTTATAGGAAAATAATGAAATATTTTTAGTTGATATTTTTGCGATATTTGCAGATCTCAGAGACTATAAAAGATAGAGATACCAAACTTTCACACACAGATCTCTATAGACCCCACACAGATCAAGTTTGTTTAAAATTTAACCCATGTCCCCCTCTGCGCCCGCAAACCCCAAAAGACTTCCACACCCACAGATTTTAAGATAATACAGTTATGGCGATTTAATGTTATCAAAATAATCAAGTAATTTCTTTAAAGTACTTTTATATGTATCGAAATAAGCAATGGGCATCCTATGGTCGGGATCTCGACTATAGCCTTTCCCACTAAATTAATCCATAAAATAATTTGCAATGCCAATTAAAATGGGTTTTCATTGGCATTACTTAATGACTTCAATAAATTTTAAATTTAATGCCAATTACAAATTTGTCATTAGCACTACTTTTTCAAAGCTAGTGATATGAAATTTCATTAGCACTACTTTTTTCAGTGCTAGTGAAATAAAATTTTATTAGCACTACTTTTTTCAATGCTAATTAAAAAGTAATGATAATGCTTATTTACCCAACTCTGATCAATTGTACTTTCCAGTTGACATTTAAAATGATTGAGAATTCAAGCTTACAGTAAATTGTTACTGGCACTGTTTTATGTTCCAGCACCAGCAAATATTTATTTATTTTGTTCCCTACTAGTACAATTTTACTTCACATTTTTCAAAGCAATAAAAATTTACTTGTAATTTTTCATATCAGCACATTTTTGATTGGGATATTTATATAAGCTATATAATTTTTTTTTTGGCATACAATTACTTGAGATTTCATACTCCAGCAAATATTTACTTGTAATTTTTCGGCAACATCAATTTTTACTTGACATTTGTCATTTCCAGCATATTTTAACTTGAATTTTTGTACTCCAGCATATATAATACTGGGAAGTATTAGAAGGTCGGATGTCAGTTTTTGTACTTTTTGGTTGTGACGGACTTTCATTTTCAATAGTCCCTAAGAAAAATTAATGATCAATGGAGATTTTTACCATATTACAGCTCTAGTTAAAACTATGGTGGAGTACATAATCTGAAGTGAAAATATGCTGGACGAAAAATTCCAAATAAATACTTGCTGGAGTATCAAATCTCAAGTAATTACATGCAGAAGTAAAATATCCCAAAAAAAATAATTAGTGGATATAAATGTCCCAATTAAAGATACTTAATTTATGAGTTTGATTGAGATATCTCAAAAAAAAAAAAAAAAAAATGTTTTCATACAAAAACTTTATGGGGTCGGAGATGCCTCCTTCTCCGTGTTACATATGTATGTATGGAATGTTCCAATGAACACAATATACCCTTACAGTTAATTTGTATTAGTAACGGGCATAATAACCAAGAAATTCAAAGGAAATATTGAAAATAAATAGTTTCATTTTGATTTTCGATGTCAATATATCAATAGTCATAATTCTTTGTCTCCGTATCTGCGAGCAATCTTTGAGAGTCGATTTTGAACGGACTTCGGCTCTTGTCTGTGTCAAATGCCGAAAAACTTCGGCTCCCACGGTCATAGGCTGGGACCCCTGGTATAATGCAAAGTCATTCTTATCCAAAAACAAGTTGTAAGATATTTCGATCATTGCAATCCGACCATTCCATAAAATAATTTGAACACTTTTGACATACACTTGTTTGTTTGATTTATGTTTATTGTTAACATTCTTTCTGAAATCTTGGAACTCGTCAATGTAAAAGTAATTGAAAACTATGGGGCTCCGCCCCTGCTCGCTTCGCTCGCGGTGCTACAGTCTAGCATACTCGACTGTCGGAGACCCCGTACTTACTATGAAAATAGCAAAGACTGCAAAAATGAAAAAAAAATTTTCTCGCTTGATGCGGTTGCGGAGCGTGGTAATATTCGAATACTTTACCCCCTCCGCCCCCGCAAATCGCGAAAAACCACCACACCCAAAATTTTTCATATAATACATTTTTTGTAGTAATAGCCGATATCTATTATTATTATCTATTATCCCACTGAATCGCAACCAGATCGGACGAGTAGAACAGCATTAATTGAGTGCCTAAGAGGTGCGCCCACTTTCGTCATCATTACTCGAGAATGGCAACACCGATTTTCAAATACATTACTTTTCCTGAAAGCCAAGAAAAATATCTATAATTCGTTAATACAGCGCTTTTTTTACTTAAATTCAAGGAAAAGTCGAAAAGTCAAAAAAGTTAATTTTTTCTCTTATTTTATTTACATAGCTGCAATAACAACGCGTCGTTTAAGATATGATTCATAAAAACTGAAGTGAGACGGCTATATAATATTTTTTTATGTCTAGGCATTTTTTTTTGTCGACATTGATGACTTCCCTGTAGAGCGGCATGACCTCTAGTATGAAATTTTTGTGATTTTTGAGATATCTTAACCAATCTCGCACATTATCAATTTGTTGTAATTTAACACATTTTGACCATATTTGGTTCAAATCGGTCTACTATATCATATAGCTGCCATAAGAACGATCGTTACAAAGTCAAGGTTTAGTTTGAAAAAGTTTTTTTGTTTTTTAAGATATATCATCCAATCTCGCAGGTTATGTATCTGGTAATGTGCTATGTATGAACCACTTTTTTATTTTCAAAGTTATGGCCTATTTCCACGACCACTCACATTTGGCTCATTCGCGCACATTCGGATGTGGCTCAATTTTGGCTTTCCACGACCAAATATGACACATTCAATGCACTTGCCACATCAGCAGAATAAATCAGCTGTTCGATTTCTGTGCACATATAATAAAAAGCTGACAATAACAACAATTTAATATTTATATTGAAATTATAATTGGCGAAAAATAAATGCCTTCTGTTTTTATTGAACAAAACAGCTGGGTTAGGTGATGATTGCATTTTTTTCACGAATATATCGATAAACATCGGGTGTTCGATCAAAAAATACTGAAAATACTGGCAAAAAATCGGCACATTCATTTTGGATGAGCCAAAAAGATCATTCGGATTTTGTACTGAAATGAAGTCCACATTCGGGCCGGATGATGAAAATGGCGTCGAATGTGGTGTCGTGGAAATAGCCTATTATTTTATCCAAACTCACAAATTTAAATATAAAATTTTGTTTTCGACTTTTCCTTGAATTTTTGGGGCCTCAGTCGAGCATTCTCGACTGTCGGAGACCCCGTACTTACTATGGAAATAGCAAAGACTGCAAAAATAAATATTACTTTGGTTGAGATATCTCATAAAACAATAAACAAAAAAGTTTTTCCTACTAAGACTTTAATTTCGCCCGATTGGTCCGATGATAGCTATATGTTATAGTAGTCCGATTTTAACCAACTTTGGACAGAACATATAAAACCAAATTATATGCATATACTATTAGTTTGGTTGAGATATCTCAAAAAGCAAAACTGTTTTAATACTAAAACTTGATATTCGACGGGTGCTAAATGATATAGTGATCCGATCCAAAAACGAAACAAACTTGATATGCCTGCAATATAGGGGAATCTATATACTAGGTTTGGTGTCACTAGCTTTTAAATTGCTCTTATAATTTGGATATAGAGTTTTTTTTTCCCATTTGTGGGCGATAAAGGGGGTTAACCGAATTTTGAAACAAACTTGATCTGCATGCAATATAGAGGAGCCAACATGCCAAGTTTGGTGTCTCTAGCCCTTATAGTCTCTGAGATCTAGGGGTTCATACAGACAGACAGACAAACGGACATTGATATATCGACTTGGCTTTTGATGCTGATCAAGAATATATATACTTTATAGGGTCTGCCACGCCTCATTCTGCCTGTTACGCACATTTTCTTTAAAACAAAACCAATAGACCCCTTTACTTTTTTTAAGTACGGGGTCTAAAAAATGTAAATGTTTTTCGTCATATGGGGCCCCAAATCTATCCAAAAAAGTGAGTTTGGTACGTGTAATTTTTTGGCTGTTGCCTAGTGTAATAGTTATTTCTCAAAAATCTCTTTTTCTTAAAAAAATTTTCTTTAAAATACTTTTATATATATTAAATAAGTAATTGTCGGGATCTCGACTATAACCTTTCCCACTTGATTTTTTTCTCAAAACTTTTGCTTCAAAAGTAATAATTATTTCTTGAATTTTCACTGCGGGCGGCAGTCCGCGATAGTGACGAAAGCAGTACGAAGGGTGCGAAAGGCGACTATATACCGATCGAAAGGTTTAGACCTAACTTACAAAATGAAGTACTAAAACTTTTTCTAACCCATTTATTTCATAAGATAGGGGGTGTAGGTGGGAGGGAAAAACTTTAACGGCCGTTTTTGGCTGTGACGGGAACTTAGATTTTCTTGTAAAAAATTTAAGTTACAGGGCAGGTCATCCAAACTTTAAGGGCTTAACATTCGCCAACTACGATTATTTCAGTGTCGCTAAGAGCAACGCTATAAAGTGTATCAATTATTGCATACCTTTAGGGTCCTGAATTGTTTATCATCATTTATCCTAATTTATAACCGCGATTTGTATCTGATATTAATAAGAGTAAGCAGAATAATAGCTAAGAATAACACGAAACGTTATTTAAAAACAAAACAGTTCTATACTCATAAATGTGGGTGTGATATATTGTTTTTGCGATTTGCATTGTACAACCGTGGCTTAGAAAAAATTTAAAAGGCTATTGAATGACTCCACATTCATGGTAGTCAAATTTGATTGCCAAATTTGGTTGCTCTAGCTCACAAAGCGGTTGAGATAAAGACACACAATAATTTCAGGATATTCAATTTTGCGCCAAGCCTTTCAACAAATGTTGGTCATTTTTAAAAAGTGTGACCCTTTTTTTTTAAACCGAGCTGCCAACTTAAGCACAGTACTCTCGAGAGATAAAAGCTGTTCGCGAGGTGTCAACTCCATATAAAAAAAAACGGTGTCAAAATTAGGTAGAAGAAAATTCAGCAGCGGTTTAGCTGAGCAGTCCTCAGAAAAAAAATTCAGAGTTGCCAGATCTAAGGGGTTGTCGGTTTCCAACACTGTTAGTGAAACAGCTGATTTTCGCTAGGCTGCCTGTAAGAAAAATGAAATTTTCAATCCTCTTACACCCCTTGGCAAAAATGGCAGCCATTTATTTGAAAACAAAACAAAATGTTTGGAGTTATTCAACAAGAATACAAAATCTACAATATAGGATACAACTGAAACCATCTTTGCACCCTGAATATACAAATTTTTTTTTTATTTTTTTTAAAAAAGTGCAGAAATCTGCAAAATATATATATTGAGCTACCAGACATATAATATCCTACATTTTCCATTCACCATGCCTCTTCAATGTGTTCTAATCAGTTGTGTGTTTTTTAATTTAAACAAAGCGCGCAACTGTCGCAACAGAGTTACCATTATACTTTAGTTAATTTTTGTGAGTTGCACTGGCAACACTGGTCTTTTCTAGGGCCTAGCGAATGATTGGGAGTTTTTCGCTAGCGAAGACAAACTTTTTCTGAGTACTCACCTTTAGTCACAATTCTTAATGTGACGTTAAAATCAAGATGAGAGAACGATAAAAGTTAAAGCCTACACTTAAAGTAAAGTTCCCTATGGGCAAAGTATGCTTTAAAATTAAGATAAGAAAAAATCCCTAAATGATTGAATGATTTTGGAACTGAGCAAAAAGTAATTTTTATGTCAAAAAAGCTCACCCTTTTTGCGCACAGTGCAGAATGTAAATTTTCAGGTATTGTTTTTTTATATTTATTGATTATTTTTACATTAAACTTAATTTCGTTCGTCACAAAATGGGATATCAGATATTTTGGGGCTTGAATATGCTTTCGTCACTAGACTTTTACCTCGTTTAGACGTTTTTTCGTGTGATATTTTTTAACTCTTACTATGTACTTATCTTAATCATTGAAGCACTATATAACCCACAATAAACTCGAAGAGCATAGTAATAGAGCGATGCTTGAAGTCCTACATATATAGTATAAGCAGAACACAACCTTTCGGGTTTCTCTAGTTGAACATGACACCACTGATATGCTTTAAATAAAGCTTAAGTATTCTAAATTAAAACATTTAAGCATATCAAGAAATGTTTTTAATAAAGAACACTCGAAATAAGCTTCAGCTGAGTGCGAAACGACCACCAGCGGTGCGGTTGTATTTTGCATTTCATTCTTCTTATTATAATTTTTTGTTTTGTTTATTTTGCTTCATCTTTTTCTTGTACCTCATCCTGCCCAAAATACGTTCTTTACATCAACATTGTTATCGTTGTTGTATTTTTTGGTTTGTCGGGCAGGATATTACACCTCGTTTTTTGTCACTGTCTCTCACTTTCACATGCTGTGACATATTTCTATAGCATTCTCCCCTCTTCACTGTCATCCTCCTAACGTCTTGTGTTAACTTGAGTAAAAGTGTGCTGTGAGACAGTCATCCAGTCAACCAGACAGAGTTTGCAGAGTTTTCCCTCTTTTTTTTAATCTTATAAACAATGTCAGCATGAGCTCCGCTCTGTTGTTCTTGCCTCTTAATGTTGCATATACATTCATATAGCCCAAAGCCTTTTATTGCTTTAATATGTTAAATCGCAAGTAAGAATTATTTATGATAGTTGAAATATATATAAACAAGGGGATTCCGCCCCTCGTCGGTTGGAGACCCCGTACTTGTATTGCAAAAGGCACGTTATTTTTGCAAAAGCTTAAATGAATTTTTTAAGTATATTAATTTAATAATATGGTTTCAAAAAGGATGTGAAATGGCTTAGCGCTATAGTAGGTGCAAGTACCGGTGATACAATTTTATTTGGCAAAATAACGTGCCTTCTTCATACATTCCATCCATTCCAAAGAACGTGCCCGTCTCAAATGTAACGGATTTTTACCAATTTTAGTATTCTTAAAAAATGTGTTCGATGTTTTTTCACCAATCCACTATGGGCGATTTTTTAAGTTAGGCGGCATAAACTCAAAATTATAAGCTAGAGACTAAAAATTTTTTGTGTACGTTAGTTAGACCAAAATAAGATTAAAAAATTTATTTTGGAAATTGGACCACCCCTCCCCACATGGGTTTGGCAAAAAAATTCGACATATTGGCACAAACTCTAAAAGTGAAGCTATGACATTTTTTAAATGTGATTTATTCGAAAAGGAGCTAAACGGAACAAAAAAGGATAATTACATTGTAGACTATAGACCATAACAAAAAACTTGTCATCTTTAGTTGCCTACACCAGTGTGCACCACAAAAATAACACTCACGGACGCTACGTCTTTGGTAAGATTTTTGATAAAAAAGTATACTGACAATAACAGTGAACGACAACAACACAACACATATAAATAACTTGTGACAGCAGATATATATTTTGAATACCTCAAGAATATTTATCCACATCAAACATATTTTACTTTTAACAGTTTTGCTTATTTATTAGCTTTTAAAAGTCAGCATACATTGGGCGCCAAATTTCACAAGCACATTATATGAAAAATCAGCTGGCTTTGCAGAGCTGGCACAAGAAAAGGGTTGCCACCCAACCGACAAAAAAATATTTTTTAATCTAACTGAAGGATCTGCTTTTAATAAATGAAGCCATTTTTTGATAATCGCCCATAGTGCAACGCACAGTGGGGCCATTTGTCATTTTGCGATATTTTTAAAATTTAAAAGCATTTGACAGAAAACTTCTTAAAATGACGGTGAAAGCTTAAAAATATTTTCTGTGCACATATTACATGTTAAATTTAAAAAAAAAATCAATTGTTTTTTCTCCAAAATATACATTTTAAACATTTTTCTTCTTTAAAACAACATAAATTATTATTAAAAGAAGTATCGTTTCGCACATTATAAATAAAATATTGTATGAAATTGCACTGCGCTCTTCCTCTTTCATCACCTTTTTATTGCGAGATTGCATCAGATTTTGCACTATAACTTCCGTAGACACAGCCCGACGCATGAAAGACCGGGGTAATTCAGTTAAAGAATTGATTGCCAAAGAGTCCTGTGATAGTGGCCGAATGGGACGAAATGTTTTTTTGTCCACCAAAGTTTAAAAGTACCCTAAATAAAGTGATACTTTAAAACATCACTGGGAAAAAAAGTTAACAAGTGAAGAAACATATTTCTCCGGCATTTTAATGAAATTAGTATCGCAACGTAACTTAGGGACAACTTAAATCTTTTTTGTCAAATAATTAAATTAAGTTAATAATATAAATTCATTTTTCTATTCGTGATTGTTATAATATTAAAATTATTATTTATTCGAAAGAAATAAAAATTTTAAAAATATTTAGGTTAATAAAATATGTATTTATATAATATATGATTGAGACTAGTGCACTAATTTATAAGGATACCCTTTTAGCACTAGGAATTAAGACTAAAAAAAAAATTTCAAGAAATTACTGCAACATCAGCGTCGACGCACTGTCCCACTGTGATTTTGCTGTACAAAAATAATATCGGTTGAACCAGTGAAGGTATTTTAAAAATTCAAAAAGCATTCGATAAAAAACTTCTTATGCATTAAAATGAGTGTTTGCACTGCGTGATAGGCCCACTTGTTGATTCAGGGTTTTCAGTCAATAAAAACAAAAATATATATGTTTCCACGTCCGAAATAAAATTTTTAATTTCTTTCATCCTTTTAACAGCATTGTTTAATTCATCAACAATAAATAAAATATTTTTTTTTTTTTTTTTGAAAATCTGGTATGGTATGGTACCATTTTATGAGAGGTCGCTTCATTTTTTGGGTGCATGAAAGACCGTAGTATTTTTATTAGAAAATTTATTAGCGATGACTCCTGTAGTAAAGGAATCGAGTCCAGATGAGTCCAATTTTAGTTCCATTTCATCAAAGTGTAAAAATATCCTAATTTAAGTACTTTTTTTTTTAAACAAAACTTGGATAAAAAGTAAACAAGTGAATAGACTAATTACTCCGGCATTTTATTAAAAATGAACCTAATTTTCTTATGAAATTAAAAACATAAAGATCCGTCGTATAATAGCCTAGTTCCACGACCACTCACATTTGGCTCATTCGCGCACATTCGGATGTGGCTCAATTTTTGCTTTCCACGACCAAATGTGACACATTCAATACACTTGCCATGTAACCAGAATAAATCAGCTGTTCGATTTCTGTGCACATATAATAACAAGCGGGAAAGGCTTTAGTCGAGATCCCGACCATAGGATACCCGTTACTTATTTCAATATATATAAAACTACTTTAAAGAAATTACTACCTAACAAAATTACTGCATACTTTTAGGTGATTGTATTAAAATAATAAATTTATTAATAACTTTAATAAGCTTATACTCCCGTTCTACTTGTCCGATCTTGCTGCGGTTATGTGAGATTATAGATAATATTAATATATACCGTTATTTACCATAAAAAGTGAATTATCTGAAAAACTGTGAGTGTGGTGGTTTTTTTGAGATTTGCGGGGGCGTAAGGGGGCGTGGCTAAAATTTGAAACATACTTGATCTGCGTGATATCTATAGAAATATATGTGCCAAATTTGGTTACTCTATCACTTATAGTTTTTAAGATCCCTATGTTTATACAGACGAACGAACGGTTTTTCGCGATTTGCGAGGGCGGAGGGGGGCGTGGCCTAAATTTGAAGCAAACTTGATCTGCACTGGGTATATAGAAATCTGTGTGCCAAATTTGGTTACTCTATCTCTTATAGTCTCTGAGATCCTTTTGTTCATACGGACAGACGGAAAGACGGACAGACACACATGGCTATATCGACTCGGCTGTTGATGCTGATCAAGAATGTATATACTTTATAGGGTCGGAGATGCCTCCTTCTCCCTGTTACATACATTCCAACGAACACAATATACCCTTATACTTATTTTTTATATGTAACGGGTATAAAAAGCTGACAATAACAACGATTTAATATCTATATTGAAATTATAATTGGCGAAAATTAAATGCCTTTTGTTTTTATTGAACAAAACAGCTGGGTGATAATTGCTTTTTTCACGAGTATATCGATAAACATCGGGTGATCGATAAAAATATACTGAAAACACTGTCAAAAAATCGGCACATTCATTTTGGATGAGCCAAAAAGATCATTCGGATTTTGTACTGAAATAAAGTCCACATTCGGGCCGGATGATGAAAATGGCGTCGAATGTGCCTAATGTGCTGTCGTGGAAATAGGCTATAACTTGTCAACAAATCATCTTTAAATTTTGAATTTTAGTAAAATTTGCACATTTGTGCTTTGGGATTTATAATCTTTGAAGAGTTCTCTATGGAATGCATTTATGATGATTGTACCGTCTTCAAAAAAATTTTCGAAGGTTTTACCCAAGTCGTCAATAAGTCTGATGGTGGTCTTTACTTTAAATTCTGAAAATTTTAAACTACTAAACAAAGGCTAATAAATTCGAGACTAGACACTCTAAAGTAGCTCAATGGTGGTAAGCAATGAGCTGGGTTACTTATTAACCAAAGCGTAAGGGGCAAGGGCCAGATAGTTACAGTTAAGCGACCCATTACATAATCTGCACACGGCATTTAGTTTTTGCCGCAGGGATAATTGGCCTCATTATGTGCAAAGGAATTGCGTTGCTCATTTGCGATTATCCGCACGTAGAGCCCTTCATGTACAAAAACACAAAATGTAAATAATACCAAAAATAATAATAATAATCACAGAGATATCGAATGGTATATACCCTATAGATGCTGCATTCGAATATGCAGATATGCCTTTAACGAAATATGAACTTACATTTTGTAAGTGTATATACATTTTTTTAAGGAAATATTTTAGGTTTTATTGCACTGATCATAATAATAATGTTGACTCCTCTAAATAAATTAATTTTATGCCATTAATATTTATCTTATCTTTAAGCTGTCAAATCTTATCTTATATTAGTTAATTGCACAACTCCTTCCGAAATTACAATGCTCAAATCAAGTTTAAGCTCTACATAAGATCTACATGTGGCATGTACACAGTTTACCAAAAAACAACACACGCTTGCCGCTGGCGTTATGGTTTGAGCTCTTATCAGCCAGACATATCTACGAATTCAGCGCCCGGTTTAACATCACATTCATGTTCTGTTGGAAAAAGCTAATTCAACGCGGGCTTGGCAGAATATATAGCTCCAGGTCTAAGAATACATTCAAAACAAATGGGTAAATAGAAAAAAGGCAACTGCGTTGGTAGCACAAAAGTATTAATTACAATCGCCAAAAGGCACAGAAAAAAGTTGATAAATGAATGAATAAAGTAAGGTGAGCAAAGAGTACAAAAATCTAATATTTTAATGTAGAATGCTTAAACTGTGCTCGTCCTTTCTCAATTTTCTTTCATCAAAGCTGATTCACATATTTAAAAGCCAATAAATTTTAATGACGTTCCTTCTGGCCCAGCATTAAGAAGACGAAATAAGAGATTTTTAAAAATTTATCATTTAATATCACAAAGTAAACTCACTTTGCATAACTCAGCGGCAGAACTGGCCAATTCATAGACCCAGTACCAAGGACGTATGCAGCTTTGGGCGAAAAGGTGGCCAAACATTTTTTTCTCTTAATATCACCACAAACGTCTAGAGAATTTTAAAAGAATTAATTTTGAATCCACCGTTCGAAAAGTTCCAAATTATCTAAGTAAAGTTTTAGGTATGTTTTAAATAGATAATAAATTAATTTAAAATACATTTCCTTTAGTTTTAAATAATTTTTGAATAAATATAAATTGAATTTTAATTTGTATGAATAAATTTAATATTTTATTTCATCTCTCCTAAATATTTTTGTTATAAAGAAGCATTGCTTGCATAGTTTCAGAAACACTACACTGATAGAAAAAACACATAGTGAAAACAAATATACCATAACCATATTTGATTTTAAAATTTTGGATTTAATTAAAAAACGTATTAAAGTTAAATATAATTAACTTTAATTTATTTTAAAACTTTATTAAATGTCAAAGTTAATATAAACATAGTAAAAGCAAAAAGAAAAACCTTCAAATTAAAAATATCGTATTTCTTTTAAATTTTAATCACACTTAGCGTTAATTTGCGGAAAAGTTAGAAAAATCGTACTGGAATTGATGTCACATTTAATAAAATACGTATTAAAATAAATATAATAAGCTTGAACTTAACTCAAAGCCTATTAGAACTGAAGCCGGTTGGAACATTGTATTTCGACAACAAATAGGGAAGTATATAAATTAAGTCCGGTGGATCAATTGTTAGAGAGGCTGACCTGCTACAGACAGAACTTTTTCAATTTGAAGGCTAGGGTTCGAACTAGGAATAAAACAGGAATAAAATTAAGTGAAATAATCAAATTTCGCAGCATTTTCTCCTATCAGTGTAACTATAAGGTTGTTTTTAGAGACTTATAGAACATACATTCCTATGAGCAATATAGCTTCGTAGTTAAATTATTCCTTGTCTATATTAAGACTATTTCGGAGACTAGATTGATCTTTTAAAATATAAGTTTATACAGTATAGTATATTGGAGTCATATTTTTTTTTTGACAAAACTGTCCAAAAAGCCGTTTTCTAGGCCGTAGAAATGAACATCGGTTGCTTTTAAATGTCAACAGAATAACATAAAAAAAATGTTTTTTTTTTTAAATTTAACAAAAGGGCATATTATAAATTAATTTTTTTCTACCAAATATACCAATAATCTAGATAACCCATTTTGTGTGATAAATTAGAGCTCGCACATTTCTGTATATTTTATGAATAGTCCCACTGTTGGAATTCATACTTGACAAATTTCAAGTAAAGAAATATTAATTTGATATTTTATGTTATTTGATACCAATCTGAATGGATTTTAATAGTTAAAAATTTGTTAGCCAAAGTGTAGGCTTGCAAAAGCATATTAAACCTCATAAGGAATATCTAAATTCTTAATCAACATCAAGTCGAGAGTTTTTATCAAGTTCACCTGTATTTATATACTTTTCTATATTTCTACTTGCAAAATGTAAGATTTAAGGCAGTACACTCTGGTTTTATTTTCAAACATTTTATTTAATTCAAACAATATCGGTTAAATGTAACTGCAGTAATGGTTATTAAAACTTTTAAAATGTTAACCTTTGCCACCCCCTAAAAATATATGTATAATATAATCAAGGCTGCAAACCGGTTCTGAATCGAACCTCGTAGAACCGGTTCGGTTCCGGTTGTTAAGCAGCCTGATCCGGATCGTGAACCGAACCGCATTCTAAAATAAAAGGTTTGCTTCGAAAAAAAGTATAATTACATAAATTTGATGGTTTTCTAATATTACGCAATTATTTAAGACTTTGGATTAAAATAAGTCATATTTAAATATTCACACAAATTTAAATTATCATGAAAATATGAAACATTTTGACGGTTTGACGAACGACACTGAAACTTGGCCACAATAATCATTTAATAATTTCATCGGGAAAGAAGACGTGGTTTGGGAAAATTTGATCTGCAAGTGCGTTAAATTAAAGGCCAGAGCTCCTATTTTTTTCTGTTTATATGTGTTTGTAGTGTAGTAGAGTTTGGTCAGGCGCACCATTCAGTGACAAAGTGGTGCAGACGATGTTCTGTTAGATTCAGATCATGACTTTTTTAAAATCGAGTTGACAAAACAAAGACAAACATTTATTTGCAGAATTCAGTGTTAGACCCAGGTGCTGGGTTCATTTCCCACAACAGGCAAAACTTTTTAATTTTTTTATTTATTTTTATTAATTTTTTATACTTCAAAGATATTTCACAATTTAGTAAAAATCCGGATACTATAATATAGCTGCCAAAAAAACAATCGAGTTCACATTAAGCTTTGGTATGAATAATTTTGTAGTTTTTTCAATTATCTCAACCAAACTCACAGATTCGCTTTTGCACGCCAAGTCTCGAAGTTTTCTGCCAGATCTGACTTTTTACAACAAATCTGACGATTTTGTCAAAGTTCAATTGCAGGGGCAGCGGGCAGCGTGAATATATTATTCGTTTCTCTATCAAAAAATGTTATTTTTATGTAAATAAAGTATGTAAGTATGAATAATTTATTTGTTTTTTGAGTTATCTCAACCAAATTCATAAATTCGCTTTTGAATACCAAGTCTTACATTTTTCTGCCAAATCTAGAATTTTCCAGCCAAATCTGGCGATTTTTCCAAAGTCCAATTGCAGGGGCAGCTGGCAGTGTGAATATAATTATTCGTTTCTCTTTCAAAAAAATGTTATATTATATATATTTTATGCTACTTATAACACTCAGCAGGAAATTTACAACAACAAAAATTTTAATATTCTTCTAAAATAACTGTTAACTAATAATAATTGCTTCTTACGGTGAACGGTGAAAAAACGATTACTGATCTATCTGAAGTAAAGAAGGTATTACTGATTAAAAAACCTGTCGAATGAACCCAATGTTGATAAATCGAGCCCTTGCTCTTAAATAACAGAAACTGCAGTTAATATGCCTTGACTTGAAATTTTTTTACTATTACACTTTTATTCAATTCTTATATACAAACACGTTCATATGATCGAACTTCAAATCAATAAATTTGTGTGGTGCCCGGGACGCAGAATATTTTAAAGATAAAAACTAAGTGTCCGAAAAGTCAGGTTGTCCTAGTTAACATGTGTCCGAATTATTGAAATAGAACAGCAATTCATATTTTCGTAAAAGAAGTTTATTCAAGAAAAATATCACTGCGAACGGCAGTTCGCTCTAGTGACGAAAGCAGCACGAAGGGTGCGAAAGGCGACTTGCAATATATACAGCTAATTTGGAAAATTTGCTACGACTGTCCGATCAGATCCGATCGAAAGGTTTAGACCTAACTTACAAAATGGCGTACTAAAACTTTTGCTGGCACACCTGGTTCATGAGATAAGGGGGTGTAAGTGGGAGGGAAAAAATTTAAATAATTGCAGCTAATGGGGTCGTTGGGGCTTTTTGTTAAAATATTTTCTTTTATAAAAATTCTTATCAGAAATACGCGTCGATACCCCGATCACCCAAATCCGATAACTGGTTCAAAAGATAATCAAATTTGAATTTTTTAGTGGACTTCTCAAAATGAGATGAAAAGTCAGTTTGTTTGTCGGTTCGTTTGTGCGTATCAAAGCGCTAAAAAAGCTTAGATGTAATGATAAGGATTTGTTTCTTTTCAAAAATATAGAAATGTTTGTCCTACGACTTTTTGAATTTCCCGCTAGCTTAGCGGGAAAACGCTATTTCCCGCTAAAATTGAAACCCCAATAGTTTGCAAACCATAGAAGCTACAGATATGTCCTATATATCATTGGAAAGGTTAGTTTGAGGGCTTTTTGGCGTACCTTCAAACTTTTTTTCTAAAATACTCAGGTAACATTTTACAGGTAAAATAAGGTTTTTTAGCTTATATTTTGGCGATTTCTGACAAAACGGCTCTTACGATTTTTATTAAATTTATGTATGTTTTACGTAAAATTCTGCGTTTTTTGGTATATAACACATAAATTTTGATTGAGGGGTTTGGAAGATATTGCCTGTTAACCAGGGACCGTAAATAATGATTATTTTTATTTTTTTAACTAAAAAAATCACACACTTCTAATGGACCTAGAAAAATATGGTTCACACCAAAATCCTTATTTTTTCTTAACCTCTGCATTTCCGTCATAATTTTTAAATGTATGATTTTTACGTTTTTCTTCACTGAAAATAATTATTTTTGAGTAATTTTATAAAACTTAGACTGTAATCATTATTTTTGATCAAAAAAAATTAAACTCAAAAATAATGATTATTAATGATTTTTACTTTTTTCTTCACTGATAATAATTATTTTTGAGTAATTTTATAAAACTTAGACCGTAATCATTATTTTTGATGAAAAAAAAATAAAACTCAAAAATAATGATTATTTATGATTTTTATTTTTTTCGCTCAAAATAAAACTCAACAGTCATTTACGGCCTCTGGGTTAAATATTTTGCTAAATATTATTTATTATGCTGGGAGGTAGCTTTAGGTTCCATTTATAGGAATAATAAATAATATTGGCAAAACATTTAAACCAGAGGCCGAAAATTACTGTTGAGTTTTATTTTGAGCGAAAAAAATATAAATCATAAATAATCATTATTTTTGAGTTTTATTTTTTTTGATCAAAAATAATGATTACGGTCTAAGTTTTATAAAATTACTCAAAAATAATTATTATCAGTGAAGAAAAAAGTAAAAATCATTAATAATCATCATTTTTGAGTTTAATTTTTTTTGATCAAAAATAATGATTACAGTCTAAGTTTTATAAATTTACTCAAAAATAATTATTATCACTAAACAAAATTGTTTAAAATTAAAATATAATCATTACTATGTAATTTTTATTATATAACTTATAATGATTACGGTCCCTGCTGTTAACTGAATATATATATTTTTCCATCGGTCGAAAATCACGTTTTAGTTCGAAAATCACGTTTTAGTACTAAAAACTTTTTGGTTTTATGAGATATCTCAACCAAACTGATAAAATACGCATTTTACATTGTTTTATATATCCTGACCAAAGTTGGTTCAAATCGGACCACTATATCATATAGCTGTCATAGGACCGATCGGATCAAAATTAGGTTTTAGTATGAAAAACTTTTTTGTTTTACGAGATATTTTAACCAAATTGATAAAATATGCATTTAAGTTAGTTTTATACATCCTGACCGAAATTGGTTCATATCGGACCGCTATATCAAATAGCTGTCATAGGACCGATCGGATCAAAATTAGGTTTTAGTATGAAAAACTTTTTTGATTTATGAGATATTTTAACCAAATTGATAGAATATGCATTTAAGTTAGTTTTATACATCCTGACCGAAATTGGTAACCGGTAATCAAACCACTATATCATATAGCTAACATAGGACCGATCGGGCGAAAAGTCTTAGTATGAAAAGTAGACAGTAGTAACGCAAGCGAAGCAAACAGGGGCGGAGTCTCTTAGCTATATTTTTTACTATCTCCCTGCATTTATGATAAAGTTAAAATGTCAAAAGCAAAAGCAATTGCAAAAATTTCAGATATCCCACAAAAAAAACCTCTACACGAGGTAAAAGTCTAGTGACGAAAGCAATTTTTAGCTCCAAAATTTCTGATATCCAATTGTGTGACGAGCAAAATTCAGTTTATTATAAAAACTTTAAATAAAAATAAAAATTATTAAAAAAAAAAAAAAAACACGAAAATTGGTATTCGGCACTGTGCAAAAAGTAATTTTTATGTACAAAGAAGCTCGCCCTTTTTGAGCACAGTTCACAATGCAAATTTTCGTGTTTTTTTTTTTTTAATAATTTTTATTTTTATTTAAAGTTTTTATAATAAACTGAATTTTGCTCGTCACACAATTGGATATCAGAAATTTTTGAGCTAAAAATTGCTTTCGTCACTAGACTTTTACCTCGTGTAGAGGTTTTTTTTTGTGGGATAAGAAGTGCTCCACTTTTTCACTTTTCAATTTCGAAAGCGAAGCGAGCCGGGGGATGGCGAGCGAAGAAAGCAGGGGCGAAGCCCCCTAGTATAATATAATCTTATATATACATTAAAGGTCTTTATCCTGTACACTCATTCACTCATCCATATAGCATTGTACAGGCCAAACCACTGAAGACACAAGTTTGAAATATTGCTACATAAAAGTAATGACAGTTTCATCGGGAGATAGGACGGCGTTTGCGAAAATTCTATGTGCAAGTGCGTTTTTAAATTTAATTTTATTAATATCTTTTTAAATTTAACGATATTTACAATTTGGTCATAATCCGATTACTATATAACTAAGCTGCCATAGGAACAATCGGGTTCACATTAAGCATTAGTATAAAAAAGTCTTTGTTTTTAGAGCTATCTTAGCCAAACTCAAAAATTGTGTAGTTGGGACTATCTGTTTCACCCTTATTAAATCTGGTCAAAATCGAATTACAATATTGTATAGCTGACTTAGAAGCTATCGGACAATAATGTTTATCAAATTATATAAAAAAAAAAATAAACAAATGGGAATGACTTTAGTCGAGATCCCTACCGTAGGATAGCCGTTACTTACTTCCATACATATAAAAGTACTTTAAAGAAATTACTTGTATTTCTGTGAAAATATTAAATCGCCATAACTGTCGTTCTACTTGTCCGATCTTGCGATTCAGTGGAAAAAAGATAATATTACTATCAGGGATTAAAACCGAAACGAATATCGGTTTCAGTTACGGTTTCGGTTACGCTTGTATTAAGGTTTTCGGTTAAGGTTACGAAAAAAATTTTAGTATCGGTTTCGTAAGGGTTAACGGTTTTTTGTAAGTTTCGGTTTTAAAATACTGGTTCGGTTTCGGTTCACAAAAAAAAAATGTTCTTACAAAAATTTCAAATTTTTCTCCAAGTTAAAATTGACTGTATATACATATGTATTTAAGTTGTACATATGTACATGCACAAACACGCACTTACGCACTTTTTAAAGCCAGCACCGATTTAAGTGGAATAACAAAAGCAAAGTTGCGCGTTGTTCAATCGCGAGCAACAAGGCAAAACGTGACGCGGCTACGAAATACCGTGTCCAACTAAGTATATTTGTATATGTACTTATATGAATATAACTGCATAGTAACAATTGTATGTATGTAAATATGGTTAAACGTAATTTTACGTAAATACTCCCATTGTTAATATGTTTATTTTATGCACATATGTATATATGTATGTTAATATAAATAAATATGATGGGTATTTCAATAGTCGCACTTTCATATGTACACAGTCCACCCTACGAAACAAACTGTCTCGCTCGCACTTGCTCAATCTTCAATTTTGCTAAGTCGCGTGGCGACGCCAAGACATCGCACAAAAGTAACCGCCGATACGTCACCACAAAATTCTTAAGAAACTCACACAAAGACAAAAATTGAAGCTGCACAAAATTTGCAATGAGCACTACAACAACACTGAAGTCATAAATTAAAGCAAAATGAACACTTTTATTGCTCTATCGTCGCGTTGAAAATCTGTGTTGTTGTTGATGCTGTCCAGAGTCTCGCGACGCACATTGGCTGTGTTGTTGCTGTATCGTCGAAGATCGCGAGCAAGCCAAAGTAACGGTCTGCTACCTGTTTAGAAGACTGGTAGAAATTTAGTTTTGATCAGTTTCAGCGACGCGCCGCGACGTCCAGAACCGAAATGAACGCTTATAAATGAATCGGTTATTAAACGGTTATTTCGGTTTAAAAAGTTTTGGTTTTAAGGTTTAGTTATAGTGAAAAAAATTTTTTCGGTTACGGTTTCGGTTACGGTTCCAAATTTCAAAAGGTTTTTACCGGTTAAAGGTTACGGTTTCGGTTAAGGTTTTAATCCCTGATTACTATAGAACGCTAATTACCATAAAAACCGTATTATCTTAAAAACTGTGGAGGCGGAGGGAGCGTGGCTTAAACTTGGTCTGCTTCAACGCATTTGGAGTCTGTGAGACGGACAGACAGAAGCTGATCAAGAATATATATACTTTATGGGGTTGGACATGCCTCCTTCTCCCTGTTACATTCCAACGAACACAATATACCGTTTTATTAATTTTTTAAGTAATGGGTAAATTTACTTCAAAACTAAAAAATATTTCTAAATTGAATTGTTTTTAATTCCATTTTGATTAGTTTTTTGATGCTGGATATAATACATGCACTCCGTTTTGGAAGTCGATTTTTCAGAAACATGCAAATATACAGTGTGTTAACTTATGTGTAAATTGTTTAATTAACTAACTTTAATTCGTTTCGGAAGAAAATTTGACAGGATGAAAATTTTTGATAATATTGAAGTAAATTTGACTAGCAATTACAATAATAATTGTAATTAATAATTGGCTATCGATCAGCGACTTTTACGCCTTGGAAGAGAATATATACAATAAAAATTATATCTGTTTCGCAAACCTTAAGGTCGACCTTCCAATCTTTTGTAAATACTTGATCAAAAACTCATGTCTGTGAGGCACACACAAATTCAGAATCACGTGCACTCCACCACAGAGCGTGAGACTGCTGAATATTTGCACAGAATGCATTAGTCCCTACATGAGAGCATGTGAAATATTTATGGAGGAGGATTGTAAACGTCAGATGATTAGTTGCATATTCTGTGTGCAGGCAGCTCCCATGGCTGTCGATGATTTTGACCGAGCAAATATTTAATCTTGGAACATTTTTGCTCTGACCTGCGCGGCACTGGTCATCGGACGTGCTCGACGTCTTGGAAATCTCAGTTGTATTCCAACTGCAGCAGCAGGAACAACGGTCAGCTCAGCTCGTATAATCTCAAGTCAAACAATGGCATTGGCAAAACCAAGAAACAACGCCAAATTGCAGCCAGCAGAAAGAAAAAGTAAAAAAATAAGAAACTTTAAGAAAATGCAGAAGACAGAAAATCGATGCGAGTTGTGTTTGCATTTGCCGTTGACTGTGTAAAGTTTCTCTTAGGACAGGAGGTGGAAGTGTAGATGCCACTAAATCCTCGGTGTGGCAGATTAACACGTGCTGGGTAAGCTGTAAACCAAGTGCTGCCCACAACAGAAGGTCAAATTCCAGTTGCAAACAAATAAAAGAAAAAATAAGTAACGGGTATAACAAGCGGGAAAGGCGAGATCGCGACCATAGAATGCCCGTTTCTTATTTCAATATATACACTCAGAAAAAAATGTCATCCTAAAATTAGGTACGACCGTACTTGAATTTATACCATTTTTATATACAAATTTAAAGATTGCTGTGTACTAAAAATCATAAGTTATGTATGAATCTATCTAAAATTTAGAATTCTGACTTTCCTTTCCTATGACAGCTGTCCCAAATAGAAGTCTTATTCAAACCAGAATTAGTTAGAATCACTGCGGACGGCAGTTCCCGCTAGTGACAAAAGCAGCACGAAGTGTGCGAAAGGCGACTAGCAACATATATACAGCTATTTTAGAAAATTAGCTACGACAGTCCGATCAGATCGAGGTATAACCGACCGAAAGGTTCAGACCTAACTTGAAAAATGGCATTCTAAAACTTTTGCTAACCTACCGAGTTCATGTGATTAGGGGATGTAAGTGGGACGGAACAAATTTTAATAATTGCAGGTAATAGGGCCAATGAGGTATTTTGGTAAAAATTTTTATTTCTTAAAAATTCTTATTAAAAATACGGGTCGATTGATACCTCGATCACCCAAATCCGATGGTTCAAAAGATAATTAAATTTGAAATTTTTAAGTGGACTTCTCAAAATGTGATGAAAAGTCAGTATGTTTGTTTGCCTATTTGCATCAAAGCGCTAAAAAAGCTAAGATCTAATGATTTTAACATTTTAGAATGGCCAATTATGACAAATCGGCACTAACGTTTTTCATTATTTATTTTCAATATGATGTAAAACGTAACGTTTTTTGATATATGAAACATAAATTTTGGCTGAGGGGTTTGGAAGATATTACCTATTAACTAAATATAGACATTTTTGTATCGGTCGAAAATCAAGTTTTTGTACGAAAAACTTTTTGGCTTTATGAGATATCTCAACCAAACTTAATTTTATATATTCTGACCAAATTTGGTTGAAATCGGACAAATATATCATATAGCTGTCATAGGACCGATCGGGCGAAAATTGGGTCTTAGTAGTAAAATTTTTTTTGTTTTATGAAATATTTAAACCAAATTCATAGAATATGCATTAAAAATAGTTTTTTACATCCTGATCGAAGGTGGTTCAAATCGGACCACTATATCAGATAGCTGTCATAGGACCGATCGGGGGAAAATTAGGTCTTAACATGAAAATTTTTTTTGTCTTTTGAAATATTTTATCCAAATTCATAGAATACGCATTTAATTTAGTTTTATAGATCCTGACTAAAATTGGTTCAAATCGGACCAATATATCATATAGCTGTCATAGGACCGATCGGTCCAATATTCCAATAAGTCTGCGTATGAAAAAACTTTTCTGTTTTATGAGATATCGTAACCAAACCAATTGAATATGCAGTTAAGTTAAACTTATAGATCAAAAGGTGGTTCAAATCGGACCGCTATTAATATATGTCATAGGACCGATGGGGCGAAAATCAAGTCCTAATATGAAAACCTTTATTTTGCATAGTAAGTACGGAGTCCCCGACAGTCAAGTATGCTCGACTGTAGCAACCCAAACGACCAAAGCATATTCTAGGTCCAAAATTTCTGATATCCCATTTTGAGACGAACGAAATTAAGTTTAATATAAAAAATTAAATAAATATAAAATAACAATACCTGAAAGTTGGAATTCGGTACTGCACAAAAATGAATTTTTATGTGCAAAAAAGCTCACCCTTTTTGCGCACAGTGCAGAATGCCAATTTTCAGGCATTCAGATATTTTGGGGCTAGAATATGCTTTCGTCACTAGACTTTTACCTCGCGTAGAGGATTTTTGTGTGATCTCTTTTAGTCTCTGAGATCTAGGCTTTCACACAGACAGACGGACGAACAGACATACATGGAAATATCGACTCGGCTGTTGATGCCTCTTTCTCCCTGTTACATACATCCCAATGAACACAATATACCCTTACAGTTAATTTGTATTAGTAACGGGTATAATAACCAAGAAATTCAAGTTCGTGGCCTTGTGTTATCGCACAAAGGAAATATTGAAAATAAATAGTTTCATTTTGATTTACGATGTCAATATATCAATAGTCAAAGTTGTTTGTGTTCGTATCTGCGAGCAATTTTACTCTCTCGCCGTCTTTGAGAGTCGATTTTGAATGGACTTCGGCTCTTGTCAGTATCAAAAGCCGAAAAACTTCGGCTCCCACGGTCATAGGCTGGGACCCCTGGTATAATGCAACGTCATTCTTATACAAAAACAAGTTGTAAGATATTTCGATCATTGCAATCCGACCATTCCATAAAATAATTTGAACACTTTTGACATACACTTGTTTGTTTGATTTATGTTTATTGTTAACATTCTTTCTGAAATCTTGGAACTTGTCAATGTAAAAGTAATTGAAAACTATGGGGCTCCGCCCCTGCTCGCTTCGCTCGCGGTGCTACAGTCTAGCATACTCGACTGTCGGAGACCCCGTACTTACTATGAAAATAGCAAAGACTGCAAAAATGAAAAAAATTTTTGCTCGCTTATTGCTGTTGCATTTTCGACTACTTTCACTGCGAACGGCAGTTCGCTTTAGTGACGAAAGCAGCACGAAGGGTGCGAAAGGCGACTACCAATATACACAGCTAATTTGGAAAATTTGCTACGACTGTCCGATCAGATCGAGTTATATACCGATCGAAAGGTTTAGACCTAACTTACAAAATGGCGTACTAAAACACCTGGTTCATGAGATAAGGGGGTTTAAGTGGGGGGGAAAAAATTTAAATAATTGCAGCTAATGGTGTCGTTGGGGCTTTTTGTTAAAATATTTTCAAAAATTGAGTTGTTTAGCTGGCTCGAGGTCTTGATGTTTATTTTTTTTAATTTTATTTGTCGATATATTTCGACCACCATCGGTAGTCGTCTTCAGGGCGACTATAATGAATATTTAAACAATAAAACATTAAAAACATTGAAACTTATAGTTAATATTAATTCTATTTAAATAAATTAACATACATTCTATTTTTGGTTTTACAAGTCCGCTTTCGTCGGCTTGGAGTTTGTGACTGCTTTTTGTGTAGTAAGTGTCGGTAAATATGAGCGCAATTGTCTGTATCTGTTTTGTAGGTTAGTCGTTGGTTTATTGGTGTGTTTATTATATGTAGCATTTCCAGGGTGTAACGTTTTTTGTAGTGTTGTTCTTATTGCAATATTTTTGTATCTTTTAAATTTGCGGTGTGTCCGCTCTCTACGCAATGTGTAGCTAGCGCTGTTTTTTGTATGTGTGTTTGTAGGCGGAGTTTGCTGTCTGACTTATGTTGTGATAACCTTGTTTTTAATTTTGATTTTGTGGTGCCAACATATACTTTGTTGCACATATTTGTAATGTTGCCACTGCATGGTATTTTGTATATTACGTTACTTTTGTCAATTGGTTGTATTTTATCTTTTGTTTTATTGAAAAAATATTGTGTCGTGAGTGTGGGCTTGTGTGTTATTTGTATTCTTTGTTTATCGTAACAATCTGATTTATTGAATCTTTCAGATAAATTGGGTATATATATAAGTGATCTGTATGATTTTGGTTGTTCTGGTTGTTCTTTGGGTGTTTTGTGTAGTTGTTTTTGAATGAGTGATGTTATTAGGTAGTAAGGAAAATTGTTATTTTTAAGCGTGTCTATTATTTGATTTTTGATGTCTGCATGGTATATGGTATCGCTCAAAGTTAGCATTCTATTAATACAGCTGAGTGCTGTGTTTATTATCATTGTTTTGGGGTGTTTAGAGAAGTAATTAATTATTCTACCGGATGAAGTTGGTTTTCTGTACCATTTTAATTATAGTATATTGTCGACTCTGTTAACAGTTGTATCCAGATATGGTAATGTTCCATCCTCTTCTATTTCATATGTGAATTTGATTTGTTTATTGTAAGAGTTTAGTGCATTAAGTGTGTTTTGTATTTCCTTTTCTTTTGTTATTGCAAATAAGTCATCAACATATTTTGTTATGGATCTTGGTTTGTAATTAAGCTTGTTCAAAGTACTGTCTAAAAGATCTTCCATGACTATATCTGCTATGACAGGGGAAGCAGGGGATCCCATAGGCATTCCTTTGAGCTGGGTGAAAATCTTGTCATCATATTTAAAATAGCGGTTTTCCGTTACGCAAAATTTGATGATGTCCAAGAATAAGTGTTTCGGAATCTCTGTGTACTTTGCAATTTCCGTCCACTTTTTACTGATGATGTTTATGGCTAAATCGGTGGGTATGCTCGGAAATAAAGATACAACATCAAAAGAAATCAATATTTCTTCATCGCATATGTATGTGTTGTTAATCCTTTCTTTGAAAGTTAGAGAGTTTTTAACGTTGTAAGTCGATTGGTCCGTAACTTGTTTAAGTATATTAACTATGTACTTGCATAATGCATATGAAGGGGAACCCATAGAGGAGCATATTGGTCTCAACGGTATCCCTTCTTTGTGGATTTTTGGAAGTCCATAGATCCTGGGTGGTAGTGCTGTGGTCGTTGTCATTTTATTTCGTTCCATTTTTGTGATCAGTTTCAGTTTGTAAAGCTTGTCAACTAAGGTATTGTTTTTTGTTTGAAGTCTGAAAGTTGGATCCTGTCTTAAAATTCTGTATGTGCTTAAGTCTTGTAATATAGTATTCATTTTGTCTTTATAGTCGTTTATATCCATAGCTACAGTCTTGTTTCCTTTGTCCGATGTCAAAATTAAAATGTGTTTGTTTTCGTTGAGAAATATACGCGTCTGTCCCACTGTATCTAAAAGTGCGTGGTCCCTTGCACTTAGTTTTGTTCTTGTCTTGCTGTCTTTTAGCATCAGAGAGAATTCCGTTCGAGCAATTTCTTGTTGTTCTTGGTTGTTGATCGTTTGTACAAGATCTTCTCCATCCGCTATGTATTTAAAGAGAGGAAATTTCTCTTTATCTACTGGTAGCGCTAGCTTCGGGCCTTTCGAAAGAAGTGCTTGTACGTTAGGCGGAATTTTGGTCTTCGTGTTGTTGACGAACCACTCTTTGCAATTGTTGTTGGTTAAGATGTTGTTGTTGCGTTCGTTTCTAAGCTTGTTGTATTTCTTTGTCTGTTTTGTTGTAAGCGTTGTTGTTATATTGTTGGACAACACTCTCTCGCTCTCAAAAAACGGTTCAGAAATGTCGTGGCTGAGCAGATGTTTAATTGTTGTTTTGATTTTGTGAAACTGTATGTTATGTTGTGCTAGTAGCTGGTGGTTGTTTTTGATAATTATGTTTAGTAATTTTATATGGAAAAAATGAATATGTCTTTGGACACTGTTCTTTATGTTAGGTGATAGGTATTTGTATTGTCCAAAAAGAAAACCAACTTCATCCGGTAGAATAATTAATTACTTCTCTAAACACCCCAAAACAATGATAATAAACACAGCACTCAGCTGTATTAATAGAATGCTAACTTTGAGCGATACCATATACCATGCAGACATCAAAAATCAAATAATAGACACGCTTTAAAATAACAATTTTCCTTACTACCTAATAACATCACTCATTCAAAAACAACTACACAAAACACCCAAAGAACAACCAGAACAACCAAAATCATACAGATCACTTATATATATACCCAATTTATCTGAAAGATTCAATAAATCAGATTGTTACGATAAACAAAGAATACAAATAACACACAAGCCCACACTCACGACACAATATTTTTTCAATAAAACAAAAGATAAAATACAACCAATTGACAAAAGTAACGTAATATACAAAATACCATGCAGTGGCAACATTACAAATATGTGCAACAAAGTATATGTTGGCACCACAAAATCAAAATTAAAAACAAGGGGGCTCCGCCCCCTACTCGCTTCGCTCGCCTACCCCCGGCTCGCTTCGCTCGCGGTGAGGTGCGGCTACAGTCGAGCACGCTCGACAGTAGGATACCCTGAGCCCAGGTACTCTTTTATAAATGTTGATTTTCGACCAATTATTCCAATGGCAGCTATATGATATATGGAAACGATCTGAACCAAATCTGGTCAGAATGTACAAAACCAACATAAATGCATATTCTATCAGTTTGGTTAAGATATCTCAAAAAACAAAAAACTTTTTCATACTAAAACTTGATTTTCGGCAGAGCGTCTGTATGACAGCTGTATGATATTGTGGGCCGATTTGGACCAAACTTGGTCAGGATGTATAATACCAGCCCAAATATATATCGTGTGAGATTGGTTAAGATATCTCAAAAATTAAAGAAGCTTTTCATACAAAAACTTAATTTTCGATGTATCGTTCCTATGGCAGCTATATGATATAGTTGTCCGATCCGAAAATAAAAACAAACTTGATCTGCGTACGGAACCTACATACCAAGTTTGAAGTCTCTAGCTCTTATGGTTTCTGAGATCGACGCGTTCAAACAGACGGACAGACGGACGGACGGACAGACAGACGGACATGGCTCAATCGACTCGACTGTTGATCCTGATCAAGAATATATATACTTTTGGGGGTCTGCCACGCCCCCTTCTGCCTGTTACATACATTCTGCCAAATGCATTATACCCTTTTTTGCCCATTTTTAATGGGCTCAGGGTATAACAAGATTATCACAACATAAGTCAGACAGCAAACTCCGCCTACAAACACACATACAATGACAATTTTCGTGTTTTTTTTTTTAATATTTTTTATTTAAAATTTTTATAATAAAATGAATATTGCTCGTCACACAATTGGATATCAGAAATTTTGGGGCTAAAATTGCTTTCGTTACTAGACTTTTACCTCGTGTAGAGGTTTTTTTTGTGGGATTTTCAATGAGAGCTATATGACATATTGGACCGATTTGAAACTTCTTCGGTCACGATGTATTAGACTGACTTAAATGCATGTTCTATAAATTTGGTTGAAATATCTCATAAACATAACATTTTTTTATACTAAGACTTGATATTCTCCCGATCGGTCCTATAACATCTATATGATATAGTGGTCCGATTTAAACCAACTCTGGACAGGGTTTTATATACCAAGTTATATGCATATTCTATTAGTTTGGTTGAGATATCTTATAAAACCAAAAAGTTTTTCATACTTGATTTTCTACCGGTTTTTCCTATGGGCGCTATATGATATAATGGTCCGATCCAAAAAAGAAACAAACTTGATATGCCTGCAATATAGAGAAATCTACATACTAAGTTTGGTGTTACTACACTCAGAAAAAAAATCAAGATTTCCGTACTTAAACAGGCGATTTTCAAGTACAAACGTTCTCAAAAGCTGGGTAAGTACGGAATTCCTAAAACTGAGTACAAAAATCTTAATTCAAGTTCGATTTTCGCAAGTACGGAAATCTTAAAATGAGATTTTTTCGGGATACTTTAAGTACGTTTTGGGCTTAATTCAAGTCTGTAAAAATTTAAAACATACTACTTTAAGTACAAAACAATCTTGAACTTAATCCTAAATATACTTATTCCAAGTACAAAAAAATTTTAATAAATAACTAATTGTAATTTTAAAACATACTTTAGTATGTATACTAAAATTAAGCAAAATACCAAAATTAAATACCATTTAATAATGGTGTATTTTTTTGGATAGCGACCTTTCGAAATAGGTGCTGATTTTACCAGCGAACCAAGCCTAACGTCATATTTGCGTAGCTAGAACCAGTTGAGAATTCTAAGGTACGACAATGCAAAATAAATCTTCCGAAATGTACTTGATTTTAGTTCGAAACGTTCTCATTTTTAACTTTCTTTCCATCTTGAAAATTCTAAATTTTAGATCGATTCATACTCAGTTTAAGATTTTAGTACACAACAATCTTAAATTTTTAAAATAGTTGTTTAGTACTCAAAACTCTGTTGATTTTAAAGATATCTCGCCTACCCCCGGCTCGCTTCGCTCGCGGTGAGGTGCGGCTACAGTCGAGCACGCTCGACAGTAGGATACCCTGAGCCCAGGTACTCTTTTATAAATGTTGATTTTCGACCAATTATTCCAATGGCAGCTATATGATATATGGAAACGATCTGAACCAAATCTGGTCAGAATGTACAAAACCAACATAAATGCATATTCTATCAGTTTGGTTAAGATATCTCAAAAAACAAAAAACTTTTTCATACTAAAACTTGATTTTCGGCAGAGCGTCTGTATGACAGCTGTATGATATTGTGGGCCGATTTGGACCAAACTTGGTCAGGATGTATAATACCAGCCCAAATATATATCGTGTGAGATTGGTTAAGATATCTCAAAAATTAAAGAAGCTTTTCATACAAAAACTTAATTTTCGATGTATCGTTCCTATGGCAGCTATATGATATAGTTGTCCGATCCGAAAATAAAAACAAACTTGATCTGCGTACGGAACCTACATACCAAGTTTGAAGTCTCTAGCTCTTATGGTTTCTGAGATCGACGCGTTCAAACAGACGGACAGACGGACGGACGGACAGACAGACGGACATGGCTCAATCGACTCGACTGTTGATCCTGATCAAGAATATATATACTTTTGGGGGTCTGCCACGCCCCCTTCTGCCTGTTACATACATTCTGCCAAATGCATTATACCCTTTTTTGCCCATTTTTAATGGGCTCAGGGTATAACAAGATTATCACAACATAAGTCAGACAGCAAACTCCGCCTACAAACACACATACAATGACAATTTTCGTGTTTTTTTTTTTAATATTTTTTATTTAAAATTTTTATAATAAAATGAATATTGCTCGTCACACAATTGGATATCAGAAATTTTGGGGCTAAAATTGCTTTCGTTACTAGACTTTTACCTCGTGTAGAGGTTTTTTTTGTGGGATTTTCAATGAGAGCTATATGACATATTGGACCGATTTGAAACTTCTTCGGTCACGATGTATTAGACTGACTTAAATGCATGTTCTATAAATTTGGTTGAAATATCTCATAAACATAACATTTTTTTATACTAAGACTTGATATTCTCCCGATCGGTCCTATAACATCTATATGATATAGTGGTCCGATTTAAACCAACTCTGGACAGGGTTTTATATACCAAGTTATATGCATATTCTATTAGTTTGGTTGAGATATCTTATAAAACCAAAAAGTTTTTCATACTTGATTTTCTACCGGTTTTTCCTATGGGCGCTATATGATATAATGGTCCGATCCAAAAAAGAAACAAACTTGATATGCCTGCAATATAGAGAAATCTACATACTAAGTTTGGTGTTACTACACTCAGAAAAAAAATCAAGATTTCCGTACTTAAACAGGCGATTTTCAAGTACAAACGTTCTCAAAAGCTGGGTAAGTACGGAATTCCTAAAACTGAGTACAAAAATCTTAATTCAAGTTCGATTTTCGCAAGTACGGAAATCTTAAAATGAGATTTTTTCGGGATACTTTAAGTACGTTTTGGGCTTAATTCAAGTCTGTAAAAATTTAAAACATACTACTTTAAGTACAAAACAATCTTGAACTTAATCCTAAATATACTTATTCCAAGTACAAAAAAATTTTAATAAATAACTAATTGTAATTTTAAAACATACTTTAGTATGTATACTAAAATTAAGCAAAATACCAAAATTAAATACCATTTAATAATGGTGTATTTTTTTGGATAGCGACCTTTCGAAATAGGTGCTGATTTTACCAGCGAACCAAGCCTAACGTCATATTTGCGTAGCTAGAACCAGTTGAGAATTCTAAGGTACGACAATGCAAAATAAATCTTCCGAAATGTACTTGATTTTAGTTCGAAACGTTCTCATTTTTAACTTTCTTTCCATCTTGAAAATTCTAAATTTTAGATCGATTCATACTCAGTTTAAGATTTTAGTACACAACAATCTTAAATTTTTAAAATAGTTGTTTAGTACTCAAAACTCTGTTGATTTTAAAGATATCTCAACCAAACTCACAGATTATGCTTTTGGCATGGTCTAACTAAGTCTGACTTAGTTTGGTTGAAATCGGACTATTAAATCACATTATTGTCGGTAAAAAATTTAAAATTAAGATCGAATCATACTTAATTTAAGATTTTTAGTACACAGGAATTTTAAAATTTTAAGTACAAAACGGGATAAATTTAAGTGCGGTTGTACTTAATTCTAGGATGACATTTTTTTCTGAGTGTAGCTTTTAAACTGTTCTGATAATTTTGATTTGAAATTTTTGTTTTCGATTTGTGTGGATAAAGGGGGCGGTGTCGAATTTTTAAACAAACATGATCTGCTTTTAATATAGAGGAACCCATATGCCAATCTTGGTGTCTCTATCTCTTATAGTCTCTGAGATCTAGGTGTTCGTACAGACGTCAGTACAGACGGACATTGCTATAACGACTCAGCTATTGACGCTGATCAAGTATATATATTCTTTATAGGGTCTGCCACGCCTCTCTGTAGCTTTTACGGTTTGGAAGCGGCGGGGGTTTCAATTTAAGCGGGAAACAGTGATTTTCCGCGAAACTAGCGGGAAATTCAAAAAGTCGTAGAACAAACATTTCTAGATTTTCGAAATGGAATAAATCCCCATCACTACATCTAAGCATTTTTAGCGCTTTGATACAAACAAACAAACAGACTAACAAACTGACTTTTCATCAAATTTTGAGAAGTCCAGTAAAAATTTCAAATTTGGTTATCTTTTGAACTAGTTGTCGGATTTAAGTGATCAAGGTATCAATCAACGCGTATTTTTGATAATAAATAAGAATAATAAAAAAATTTTCCAAAAAGACCCAACGGCCCCATAAGTTGCTGTCATTCAAATTCTTTTCCTATATATTGCAAGTCGCCTTTGGCATTCTTCGTGCTGCTTTCGTCACTAGCGCGAACAAATTTCTTTTGTTTAGTAAAATTTTGATTAAAAATGTTTGTCCCCGTTATTTCTAGTCACCCAGTAATTCATAAAATTTTTGTTTTCCAAGTGAAGGTATTTTTTGTAAATTGCTTAAAAAAAATTCACAAAATATCACTCAAACTGCATATTGCCGTTCTTGAAATAATTTTGAATTTTAAATAAAGCCTAATTATAATAATTTCAAGAGAACCCCCAAATTTACGTCGGGTAGGTTTGTTAATATGCCAAGCCGATTCTCCACCACAAATTTTAATGCTTTATATCTTATCGAAAGCTTACTTATCAAATTATTTAAACTTAGGAAGTAGAAAATTAATCTTCTAATTTAAAAATGTTTATATAAGATTGTGAAAGTATAATAGCCTATTTCCACGACCACTCACATTTGGCTCATTCGCGCACATTCGGATGTGGCTCAATTTTGGCTTTCCACGATCAAATGTGACACATTCAAAGCACTTGCCATGTAACCAGAATAAATCAGCTGTTCGATTTCTGTGCACGTATAAAAAAAAGCTGACAATAACAACAATTTAATATTTATATTGAAATTATAATTGGCGAAAAATAAATGCCGACTGCTTTTATTGAACAAAACAGCTGGGTTAGGTGATGATTGCATTTTTTTCACGAATATATCGATAAACATCGGGTGTTCGATCAAAAAATACTGAAAATACTGGCAAAAAATCGGCACATTCATTTTGGATGAGCCAAAAAGATCATTCGGATTTTGTACTGAAATGAAGTCCACATTCGGGCCGGATGATGAAAATGGCGTCGAATGTGGTGTCGTGGAAATAGGCTATTAAAGATCGGCTGAGCTATTTTCTAGTAATGTTCAAAAATTCACGATCACCTCTTGTTGGGTCAAATGGCATTAATCTCTATTTCTTGATTGGTACTTGAGTTATTTGCCAACGTTTTTATCTATCATTGTCATTTACACTAACTCTTGCTTACACTCATTGTCATTTACACTAACTCTTGCTTACACTCATTGTCACTCACACTCATTCTATGCTTACACACGTTCGCCTAATTATGAGCAAGCTACTCTTTACCCTTTGTAATTTTATACTGAGAACATTGTGAATAAACGGTTGCACCTACGACGTGCTGAATTTAATATACAGCACGTGGTTTTGTTGAACATCATTCCCCGATCCTATTGACAATCTTGTGCGGAACAGGATAACGCGCATGATCCTTTACCTCTGAAGATAAGCTTTTTAAAAAGGCTAGATTTTAAACATTAAGAAAGGGGCTCTGCCCCCAAATCTTGTCAAGATGTATAATACAAGCCCAAATCTAAGTTAAATGCATATTTTATCAGTTTTGTTAAGACATCTTAATAAACAAATAACTTTTCAAACTTAAGCTTAATTTTCGGCTGATAGTCTCAATGTCAGCTATATAATATATAGTTGACCGATTTGAACTAAATTTGGTCAGAATGTATAATACCAACCCAAATGCATATTCTGTCTGTTTGGTTAAGACATCTCACAAAACATAAAACTTTTTCATACTTAAACTTTATTTTCGATATAGTGGTCCGATCTAAAAATAAACAAACAAATCAGAAATAACAAACTTGATCTGCGTACGGTATCCAGGAACCTACTTACCAAGTTTCAAGTCTCTAGCTCTTATAGTCTCTAAGATGGAAGTGTGACAGCTAAAATACCAATTGGTTAGTGAGTCTAGGCGTACTCTGAGATTGGCTGATTTCCACAGAATACTCATACAGAGAAAAAATAGCAAGGAGAGCCTTTTCGAGGATATGTTTTCCAGAACAAGGCGATTGCAGATATGGGTAAGGTGAACTTGGAGTCTATTATTGAGTACATCGTTAATGGATTAGAGATGAAAATGGATTACAAGTTTAGTATACACAATTGTAAGTCACTTAAGGAGCTGATCGAGAAGCACGAGTTGTATGAGCTGAAATGCAGGTCAGATAATGTTAACAAATCACGATTCAACGAGAACGCTAGCCCAATTAGTAACAGAGACTTTAGTTAATTCAACGTGAGGGCTAACCCAAATAGTAACGGAGACTTCAGATGCTTCAATTGCGGGTCGTGAGAGCATGCATGGAGGGATTGCTAGGAGGGAGCAAAATGTTTCCGATGCAATCAAAATAGGCATGTTTCCAGAAATTGTCAAGCTGGACAGGAAGCGAATATGAATGTAGTTTGTGGCACTTTCCATATGAACAAACAGCTGAAGACAAAACATCACTACCTGGGCCAAAGACTTAGCTTAAAGTGGATAGCGCGGAGCATGGTCGCAATGCTATCCAGTACAAAAATGGAGGGAGTACGGAAAAAAATCCACATCGCTTTCGCCTATTTTTCCCCATACTGTAATTCCCATTTGTTCACAGTCAGAATTTCCTTCGACAAAGTCAGCCACGGCTCTCGAGGTATCGCGGAAGCCGTCACTGCATTATTCCACACAAAATTCGGACTCAACTTTGGCAATTTGCGCTTTAACTTTGTTCTATGTCTCTCTCTTTCTATTAAGTTATCGTTGAGTCGCAAATACGCGATCGCCTTCTTTTGTGTAGATGTGTATTTATTTCCTCGTTTTCTTTGCGCTGCAGTACTATGTGAACACGAGACTTGTAAACAACACTTGCGCACTGCGCGTATTGAGAAAAGGTAAGTTTAAATTGTTTTTAAAAAATTTAAATATAATAATTTATTAATTAAATTAAATAATATTTAAGCCATTTTATTACAGAAAGCAACAAACAGACAAACTGGATGGACATCGAAGGTAATTAAATTATAATATTAAGAAAATGTAATTTGAAATAAATAATTGTCGCATAATTTTATATATTTTGTTTCTTTTCAGTGAAAATCACTTCGCCATTAACCTTTAGTAAACATTAATTTAAGTTTTTTAAGAATGAAACATTTTAAGTAAATTATAAAGAAAAGATAATTTTTTTTAAATATTTTTTTTTATTTAAGCTGCGCAGAATTTTTTGTCGCCAATTCCACACGATATTCCAGTGCCATTGAGTCAGGGAAATTCTGAAATTAAATTTCCTACCCCGGAATTTTGTGTGGAATAGAGCAGTGAGGGCCTCCGGGATACGTTCCGGGCCCTTGGCTGACCCTGCCGGAAAGAATTCCGGTACAAAGTATGGAATTACCCCGGCCACGCATGTGTAAAAGTGAATGAAGATTTTCCAGAAGTTGGCTGGACTGAACAGCGGCGCTTTCCATAAGATTTCGTTAAGTTTTCCGGTAACTTTTCCCGACTGGGTAGTAGGGAGTTAGGGAGCCAGAGGAAGAACAGCGTTGCTAGCTCAGAGAAGCTATTGTTGAAAAGTGCAATGAAGAAAGCATCCAAAATAGAGACTCGCTAAGCACACGATGTCCTATGTCGATAGACATAGTGGTTAGGTGCAATATGGTTTTAAGCGGCAACGGTGAGGAACTTCAGATCGACAAATCAAATATTGTAGCAATAAGATCATCGATTTTGAAGTATTCAAGAGGTGAAAACGAATATAATCGTCCGCATGCGCCGTTCGCAGACGGAAAAAAGATTAAAATAAGACGCAAAAGAAGGAAAAATTGCAGATAGTTAAAAAATTCTTGGAATTTGACGATGATGGCTCGGATCATGTAGATGAGAAAAATGATGTTGGTGAGGGTTTAGACAGCAAAATGTGCCATGAGGATGAGCCTAGTGATGACACTGATGATATGACGACTTGGATAGATGGTGGACAATGACAATAATGGACGATATCGATGTTGACTGTAAGGAAAATAAAGATGAAGATGAGAATGAGGAAAAGACGATTAGTAAGAAGTTTATAATTGATTAATGATGTATAGATGACGATGACGATGAGGATGAATCGTAGCAGAAATGATAGCAATGCTAGAGACGATGATGACGATAATAGGAACGGAAAATTAACCCGAATCTTCCCAGCGTTACCATATGGTAACAAGCAATAGGCATTTACGAAAACTTTATTTTTAGACAACATATTAAAATTAGATGAACTTTTATTTGATATTCAAAGAGTAAATTGTTGTCTCTAACTGATATAAAGTTGATTGACACAATCCCTTAAAGTTAGCTGATCGAAAAATGCGCATTAGGTTGCTCATTATATTCTGCAGTTAAAAAAAACGGCATTTGGCAATTTAAACCGTTTAACTAATATTAGTACTGAACTATATGCAATGCACACATCATTAGAAAGATAAAAGAGTGCACTTTTCATTTGTAAGAAAAATTTGAAAAAAAAAACCATTTTTTCGGTAAATTTACGCTTTTTATTTTCTTGTTACCATATGGCAAAGCTGGGAAGTTCAGGGTACAGGGAAGTTTTATCCATACATTTTATTTGCGTTTTGGCTACAAACGACGAAAAACATTTCTTTTTCCATAGCAGAGCTTTTTTTTAGAATTTTTTAAAATATATCTTTCTTTCTTGCCGTTTTTTAGAGGTGCGCCCACTTTTGTCACCATTACTAAAGAGCGCCAAACCCGATCTTCAAAAGCTTTACTTTTCCTAAAAGCTAATAAATATATCTGTAATTCATCCATACACAATCTAACCAGTAGTTTTAGAGCTATTAGTTTTTTAATAAAGAAACGGTTGTTTTTTAGTTTTTTTTTTTAGCTTTTTTTAATTTAAAGTTCAAGAAAAACTCGAAAAAAATTCTGAACCGCGGTTAATTGAGCGTCGCACAGTGGGACAATCGTTGTTTTTTTTTTGCAAAAATCATATCTTTTGAACCAAAAAAATTATTTCAAAAATTTAAAAAGCATTTGATAAAAAACTTCTTAAGCTTTAAATTGAGTGTTTGCACTGCGAGATAGGCCTACTGGTTGATTCAGAGTTTTTGGTCAAAGTTGAAAAATATTTTCAGACAAGACCGGGGTTATTTGATTAGAGAATTGATTACTGAAGACTCCTGTAGTAGTGGGATGGAGTCCAAACTAGTTTATTAGAAGTTCTATTCCATTAAAGTAAAAAAATAGCCTAACATTAATGCTTTTTTATAACATTGCTGGGATAAAAAGTAAACAAGTGAAGACACTTATTTCTCCTGCATTTTATCAGAATCGAACTTACTTTTCATATAAAACCCAAATCATAAAGATCGGTTGTATAACTGGTCAATAAATCAGTTTTAAAGTTAGAATTTTTAGTAAAATTTGCACATTTGGGCGCGCACTAAAAATGGGTCAACTTTGAGAGGCTGCCACGCCCACAATTCTTACCCGATCTCAAACATTTTTTGGATTTGTAATCTTCGAAGAGTTCTCTATCGAATGCTCATATTATTTCAATCGCTTTCATCGAAAAAATGATATTTGCCACGCTCCCCCACCCTTATGTCCCACTGTGCGTCGTTTAAGATATGTTTCATTAAAGTCTATGGAGAAACGGCGATATAATAATATTTTATATCAATGGATTTTTTTTTTCGATTTTGATGACTTCTTTGTAGAGCGAAATGACCTTTACGATGAACTTTTTATGTGTTCTTTGAGATATCCCAACCAACCTCACAGGAAATCAATTTGCTGTTGTCTTACGTATTACACTAGGCAACAATTTTCAACTTTTTGTCTATTACACGAACCAAACCCACTTTTTTGGATAGATTTGGGGCTCCAAATGACGAAAAACATTTTTTTTTTTTTTTTGTTGAGATTATTTTTCCGAAATTTTTGAAATTTCGCTTTTTTTCCGTGCTTTTTTTCAGAGGTGCGCCCAGTTTTTTCATCATTACTCGAGAAAGCCAAAACCGATTTACTTTACTTTTCCTGAAAGCCATTGAATATATCTATAATTCATTAATACAAAGTTTTGGATTTAAACTTATATTTTAAGAGATATCGATTTTTGAATTAAGAAAATGATGATTTTTTTTAAGCTTTTTTTACTTTAAAATTCGAGAAAAAGTCGAAAAAATTTATTACATTTTGTCTTTAATTTTATTTGCATAGCTGTATTAATTACGCGTCGTTAAAGATAAGTTTTATCAAAATCTGTAAAGAGACGTCGATATAATATTTTTTTGTGTCTAGGCATGTTTTTGTCTACTTTTTTGACTTCCTTGTAGGGTGGCATAACCTTAAGTATGAAAATTTTTTGTGATTTATAAGATATCTTCACCAATCTCACACAATATCAAATTGTTGTTATTTTACACATTTTGACCATATTTGGTTAAAATCGGTGTACTATATCATATAGCTGCCATAGGAACGATCGTTCGAAAATCAAGGTTTAGTATGAAAAAGTTTTTTGTTTTTTAAGATATATTATCCAATCTCGCTGGTTATGTATTTAGTAATGTGGTATGTATCCCTACCAAATTTGGTTCAAATCGGATCACTATTCAATATAGCTGCCATAGGAACGATCATTCGAAAATTCACCTTTAGTATGAAAAACTTTTTTATTTTCTAAGATATTTTAATCGAACTCACAAATTGTGTACTCTTTGTTGTCCTTTACATCTTTATTTATTTTGGTTCGAATCTGTCTACTATATCATACAGCTGCCATTGGACCGATCGGTCTAAAAACAAGTCTTAGTATGAAAAACTTTTGTGTTTTTTGAGATATCTTAACTAAACTGATAGAATATGCATATAAGTTGGTCTTATGCATCCTGACCAAAGTTGGTTGAAATCGGTCCACTATATCATATAGCTGTCATAGGACCGATTGGTAGAAAATCATGTTTTAGCATAAAAAAAAAACAAGTCTTAGTATGAAAAACTTTTGTGTTTTTTGAGATATCTTAACTAAACTGATAGAATATGCATATAAGTTGGTCTTATGCATCCTTACCAAAGTTGGTTCAAATCGGTCCACTATATCATATAGCTGTCATAGGACCGATCGGTAGAAAATCATGTTTTAGCATAAAAAATTTTTTTGTTTTTGGAGAAATCTCTGTTAACTCATAAATTGGGCATCTTTCATTGACCATTACATCCTTACGAAATTTGGTAGAAATCGGACCACTATATCATATAGCTGCCATAGGAACAATCGATACGAACGGTCGATAAGCAACCTTTAGTATGAAAAACTTTTTTGTTTTTTAAGTTATCTGTACCAAACTTACAAGTTATAAGCCTTCTATTGCCTTATACAACCTGTCCAAATTTGGTTGGAATCGGATCACTATAACATATAGCTTCCATGGGACCGGTCAGTCGAAAGTCTACCTTTGCGTAAAAATTGTTTTATTGTCAATATACTAATAACTTAGCCGTCCTTCCATAGATTTTAACGGTAAACATACGCAACGATTGGTAATTAATATAGCTATATATATAAAAACAAATTTAATAGTTCAGATGACCATCTTAAATGCATATTCTGTCAGATTGGTTAAAATATCTCAAAAAACAAAAAAAAATTTCATACTAAACCTTGATTTTCGAACGATCGTTCCTATGGCAGCTATATGATATAGTAGACAGATTTGAATCAAATGAATTTGAATTTGGTTAAAATGTGTAAAAAAAACTAGGGGGCTCCGCCCCCTGCTCGCTTCGCTCGCGGTGCTACAGTCGAGCATACTCGACTGTCGGAGACCCCGTACTTACTATGGAAATAGAAAAGACTACAAAAATTCAAAAATAATTTGGCCGCTTGATGCTGTTGCAGAGCGTTGTAATACATTTTCGACTACTTTTTTCAATGACAGCTATATGAGATAGTTGTCCGATTTGAACCAACTTCGGTCAGGATTTATAAAACCAAGTTATATGCATACTGTAATAGTTAAGTTGAGATATCTCATAAAAAAAAAAGTTGTTCATACTAAGACTTGATTTTCGTCCGATCGGTCCAATGGAAGCTATATTATATAGTAATCCGATTTAAACCAACTTCGGACAGGATATATAAAGCCAAGTTATATGCATACTGTAAAAGTTTTTTTGAGATATCTCATAAAACAAAAAAGTTTTTTATACTAAGACTTGATTTTCGCCCGATCGGTACTATGGAAGCTATATGATATAGTGGTCCGATGTGAGCCAACTTCGGACAGGATATATAAAACCAAGTTATATGCATACTGTATTAGTTTTGTTGATATATCTCATAAAAAAAAAAAGTTTTTCATACTAAGACTTGATTTTCGTCCGATCGGTCCAATGGAAGCTTTATTATATAGTAATCCGATTTAAACCAACTTCGGACAGGATATATAAAGCCAAGTTATATGCATACTGTAAAAGTTTTGTTGAGATATCTCATAAAACAAAAAAGTTTTTCATACTAAGACTTGATTTTCGGCTGATCGGTCCTATGGAAGCTATATGATATAGTGGTCCGATGTAAGCCAACTTCGGAGAGGATATATAAAACCAAGTTATATGCATACTGTATTAGTTTTTTTGAGATATCTCATAAAACAAAAAAGTTTTTCATACTAAGACTTGATTTTCGGCTGATCGGTCCTATGGAAGCTATATGATATAGTGGTCCGATGTAAGCCAACTTCAGAGAGGATATATAAAACCAAGTTATATGCATACTGTATTAGTTTTGTTGAGATATCTCATAAAACAAAAAAGTTTTTCATACTAAGACTTGATTTTCGCCCGATCGGTCCTATGGCAGCTATATGATATAGTGGTCCGATCCAAAAAAGAAACAAACTTGATATACCTGCAATATAGACGACTCTACATACTAAGTTTGGTGTCCCTAGCTTTGAAATTGTTCTTATAATATATGAAATGATATGAAATTTTGTTTTTCGATTTGTGGGCGACAAAGGGGGCGTGGCCAAATTTTGAAACAAACTTGATCTGCTTGCAATATAGACGAACCTACATACCAAGTTTGGTGTCTCTAGCTCTTATAGTCTCTGAGATCTAGGTGTTCATACAGACGGACGGACAGACAGACAGACAGACAGACGGACAGACAGACAGACGGACAGACGGACATTGCTATATCGACTTGGCTATTGATGCTGATCAAGAATATATATACTTTATAGGGTCTGCCACGCCTCCTTCTGCCTGTTACGCACATTTTCGTTAAAACAAACCCAATAGACCCCTGTACTTTTTTTAAGTACGGGGTCTAATAACAAATTGATATTGTGTAAGATTGGTTAAGATATCTAAAAAATCACAAAAAAATTTTATAATAAAGGTTATGCCCCTCTACAAGAAAGTCAAAAAAGTCGACAAAAACATGCCTAGACACAAACAGATATTATATCGCCGTCTCTCCACAGATTTTGATAAGACATAACATTAACGACGCGTAATTAATGCAGCTATGCAAATAAAATTAAAGACAAAATGTATTAAGTTTTCTTCGACTTTTCCTCGAATTTTAAAGTAAAAAAAGCTAAAAAAAAAAAAAAGGTTAAAAAAAATCATAATTTTCTTAATTCAAAAATTGATATCTCTTAAACTATAAGTTTAAATCCAAAACTTTGTATTAATGAATTATAGATATATTCAATATTCAGGAAAAGTAAAGTTTTTGAAAATCGGTTTTGGCGTTCTCGAGTATTGACGAAAAAAATGGGCGCACCTCTGAAAAAAAGTACGAAAAAAAGCCAGATTTTCAAAAAATTCTAAAAAAAATCTCACCACAAAAAAAAAAAAATGTTTTTCGTCATTTGGAGCCCCAAATCTATCCAAAAAAGTGGGTTTGGTTCGTGTAATTTTTTGGCTGTTGCCTAGTGTTATGACCAAAGTTGGTTCAAATCGGTCGACTATATCATATAGCTGCCATAGGAGCGATCGGTCTAAAATCAAGTATTAACCTGCCGAAAAACCAATGTTAGAAAGAACGACCCATAGTTCTTAAAAAAATCTAAAATCACCAAGACTGTATAGCTTGCGTTTACTGTAGTTAAACTGTCATCATTGTTCATTGCTGTTTTAATTATTTTCTTACAAACAATAACATTAATATGACCTGGTTTTAAAAGCAACAAATTTGAAAGGGATTTGCAGAATACATAATAAGAAAATTTGAGTGTCCGAATCAAAGAAATTGTACTGTAATTCTTTTTTTGTGTAAAGAAAATGCTTCTGATCATATGCATACATAAATTTGGAAAGCGAATCGAGTAAGCACCGGCGGCCTTAGGGAATATAATAAACTGATTAGAAACAAATTGATACTGATATACCATAAATATGTATACTTTATTGGATCTGCCACGCCTCCGTCTTCATAAAATTATTATGCCATCTATGACCATTTTTAATAGGACCTGGATATAATAAAAGTGATTTATTTTTTTTTATAATTTTCTCATAATAATAAATATAAAATCAATCATAACAATTTATTTATAAACTTCTGGGTTCAGTTTCTTCCATTTTCTATTACATAAATAATTTTTTTTATTTTTTAATATTAACCAATTCCATATTTGTAAATATATTAACTTAGAAAATAAGATGCGTTTATATCGAAGTAGTATGGTGAATTAAGTTATTATTATGAAATCTATTATGAATGATTATAATAACTTTTCAATTCGGCTGTTCCTAAATTCTCTTTTATTTGTTATTTTTTAACAAAATATATGTGTATTTGAATATAGTATATAGTATAGTATTGGATTTTGTTTTGCTTATTATATTTAATGACATCCTTTAGTTTTTTTATTGGCTGGTCATTAAGGACGATAAACCATTGTAGACGTTATCAAAAAGACAACCATTACTTATTTATGTACATACAATGCTTTTTAAAATTTATTTTGACTATTTTGTATTTTTATGTTTTGCAATATACGAAATTAAGAAAATTACCTAATTTATTTTCCTGATGCTAAAACTGATACAAAAACTTTAGAAACGTACATTTAAAATTCCATCAAGAAGACAATTTGCACATACAAACCATAGTATGTATGCTATGAAGCGGTAGGATAGCCCTGACCACTGCGGTGAGGAGATTGTTGTTGTTGCTGTGCAGGTAAAAATGTTTTTTGGCTAGTCGTAGGCGATGCTGTATTACTTATATTATTTAAATTATTATTAATGTTTTGGCCAAATTGAGACTTATTATTATTAGTGGTCGTTATAGTGGCAACTCGTCTAAGGCGATTATCTGGTATCGGTGGTGATTGTAAAGTGCCCGAACCTTGATGCAGCGGGGAAAACGATGATGGTCCACTGACGCTCCCACCGAATGCACCAGCAATACTACTGCTCCCACCGCTCATGCCACCACCAGCATTACCAAAGATGCTGCCATTGCTGCTACCAATGAGACTCATGGAGTGCTCATTGGATAGTATCTGATGTGCAGCCAAATTCATCTCTTCTGGCGTCATATCTAACGCCTCTTGCATCTCCCGAGCAGCCGTACCCACAAATTCGGAGTCACAGTATTTACCCAAACCCTCAGCGGCGAGTACCTAGAGAATATTATTTACATTAGTATATGTTGAGTTCTAAAGAAATTTATTTGCTAATATTACCCCTCCAATCAATGACTCGGCTAAGCCGTTCATTTCAAATGAAGTTGGTAAACGACGCTGATCGTAGGGACTAGCTGGTGTCGATTGGATCATTCGTTCGTGGCCAGGAATAGCACCATTGGGTGCGTAGACTATATATTTTCATAAAATATATAATTAAAAAAAAAAATAGTTTAGCTGTTATTATCAAAAGAATGGCCTGTAAGGAATAGTTATTACTAAAATATGTACAGCGCTTGATGATCATTTCACAATTGTCTATGTATCATAAGATATTCCTACAATATTTAAATAAAATCTCTCAGTCAAGTCTGCTACTAAATGCAGGATTTATATTGGTACGTAATTAAATAACTTTGACATTTTGGCGAGTCGATGTTTTTTACGAAAAAAGGTAGCCCAAATTCGTAATCTAAGGTTAAATCTAAGATGTCCTCACCAAGAAACCATAGTAAATATTAAGATAATGTCGGGTCCGAATAAAAAAAACTAAAGGAATGCTAATAACATAAAATTAAAAAATAAATATATAAACAGGAATTAATTTTAGAAATATGGTTTCTTGATGAAAACATCTAAGAATATAGTGTACGCTCATCGGCAAAACTATATTGACAATGTTTTTTGTAACTATTTGGTCAAAGTAGATATTTTATATATATATTTTATATATGGGGGTTTCCAAAGTAACGGTCGTTACCTATTTTCGGAGATTTTTTTTTAAATAAAATTCCAGCCTAAGCAAATAGGCCACGAGGATTGCCTAATTTTACACCTACGAAAGTTCAAGCATCAGAAGCAACCGAAAGGATTCATAAAAAGAATAATTTCAATACTTTTTTTTTGACCATTAAAAAAGTATCGGTCGTTACTTTATAAATGAGCTCTTTGTGATTTTCGTGAACAAACATAATTTTTTGTAAAATTTTGCACAGTATGTGATAGGTAAAAAAATCTGATTAAATCAGGGACCGTAAATAATGATTTTTTTTTTTTATTTTTTTTTTAACTAAAAAAATCACACACTTCTAATGGACCTAGAAAAATATGGTTCACACCAAAAACCTCATTTTTTCTTAAGCTTTGCATTTCCGTCATGATTTTTAAATTTATGATTTTTACGTTTTTCTTCACTGATAATAATTATTTTTGAGTAATTTTATAAAACTTAGACCGTAATCAGGTCGGCAAAACCCTCGACTGAACCCTCCACGAGGGTGCCGACTGGTAATAACACTCCAATTGTTCCCTTAGGAACTGGTGTTAGCTAAGGCATTTGTCGAAGACATGTGTAATGGCTTCTTAATAGACTTAACGCATGCCTGAAGCTCCTGTCATGGTCTTGAGGTAACGAGGGCTGGACTAAGGTGTCATGCGACCCGTGCCGATAGTCAGCCTGGCTGGGGGCCCTTACCAAAAATAGCCCAGTCGTAAACGGAGCGGCCGGATACCTGGCGCCCTCCGGTCGTGATAGCCTTACCTGTATAGTGCGGATCTCTGTGCAGGCGGACCACCCTTTCTCCGCAACTCGTGGGACTCAAACATGAACACAATCAACAATAAAAACACAAACATAAATAACAACAAAAATATAAAAAATAAAAAAACCCAAAAAAATAAAAACAACAACGACGATGGAACCGCAGGTTCCTCGTCGTCGGCAGCGGCAGGGGCTTCAAAGCCTGGCCAAAGCCTACCGTTGACACCGGAGATGGTCACCATGCCAGCCGGTGGACCTTGCATAGCTGGTCCAAGCAAACCCGTATTCCACCCGGGCCTTGGGGTAGATGGAGTGATTTCACCATCTCCTGTCACCAAAGAGGCACAGCAGAGCACTAGTGCGGCAGTGCCACTTTCGGGTGCAGGTGCGATGGAGAAACCTCCAACAGCCAGCGTCGCAAGGAAATTCTCATATGCTGAGAAAAGAACTGCTGGCAACATCCTTCAGCGTCAAAACGCAGGAGCAGAGGCCAGTCCTTCAGCGGAGTGGCTGGAAAAGGTGGCATGGGCCAAGAGTGTGCTACCTGCTTACAGCGAGCAGGCACCCAGGGCGCAAGCAATGGCTCAGGCAAAGAGACAGCGGTCTCAAGAGACTCCTGGCCCATCCGCCAAGAAGTCAAGGGTTCAGGTGGGCAAATCCTTCGCCCAAATCGCCAAGGATCGGATCCTCATTGGAGTCGTTGACCGAGGTGATTCGGGCGGGAGGATTCCCAGGAACCAGTGGAAGTGGGTGGAGACGGCACTGGCCATCCGCTGCTTCGAGATGCTGGAGCAGGAACCTGGACCACCACCGGTCTGCAAAGATGTCGGGTGGTATCAGGGTAGCGTGAAGGTTATAGCTTGCGACGATGACAGATCTGCAGAGCTCTACAGAGCGGCAGTCTCAAATATCGACGAGGTATATCCAGGAGCCAAATTGGAGGCTGTTAAGTGAAGCGATATTCCAGTCCGGCCCAGGGCCAGATTGTGGATTCCATCCTCCATTAAGGAACCGGAGAGAATCGTAAAGATGCTCCAACGTTGCAACCCGAGTCTCCCCACTCACGACTGGAAAGTTGTGAAAGTAGAGGAGATGAAGGGTCCAACGAACCAGGTCGTGCTGATTCTCAATAAAGAATCGCTCGCCCCAATTGAGGCCGCTGGTAACGAGCTGAACTTCGGCTTCAGCTCTGTTTCCATTCGGGTGTATAAGTCGGACACCGCGGCCGGTATAGATTCTCCCGACAAGCCAGTCGAGGAGGACATAACGGCAGAGCCAGAGGATCCGGAGCATAGCGACGCTGAACGCGGCTATATTTCCGATGCGTCCACCATAACGCGGGATCTGAAGGCAATGTGCCAACTGGGTGAAGGAGAGGCCACCTCGGATGTAGCGTCGGATGATGAGGACGCGAACGTGACAGTGGTAGAGGGACCATCTTCAGATGTCTGTAAAGATTCTGCAGATAAACCTCCACCACTGTAAAGCAGCCTCCGCTGCACTACTACTCCGTCTGGCTGGAGACGGAGCCGACATAGTCCTAGTCCAGGAACCCTGGTTGATTGGTGGTAAGGTTTCTGGACTAGGAACACCAGACTACAAGCTAGTAGTTGCTGAAACACAAGGTAAAACCCGTACCTGCATTCTGGCCAGAAAACATTTGAGTATTTTCTTGCTTCATAATTTCAGCAATGAGGATAACACGGCAGCAAGCCTGGAACTTCAGTCAGCTCCGATAAGGTTGCTGTCCTGTTACATGGCCTATGACCAACCGGGCCCTCCTCCAGAAGAAGTCACGAGAGGTCTAATAAAAGACTGCGAGACACGAGGTATCAACCTCATCATTGGATGCGACGCCAATGCACACCACACCCAGTGGGGCAGCACAGATACAAACACAAGGGGTGAGTCACTCCTAAACTACCTTCTCAACACTAACCTAGTTTTAGGCAACAAAGGTTGCGAACCTACTTTTATAATTAAGGGCAGGAAGGAGGTCATTGACCTTACCCTGGTATCTTATCCTATATATGATCTCATCAGAGACTGGAAAGTGGCAGACGATCACTCCTTCTCTGATCATAGGTACATTGAATTCTCCCTCAAATCGAGGCACTCTAAACCAGCCCCGTTTACCAACCCAAGAAAAACCAAATGGCCAATATTTACTGATATCCTTAAAAAGGCTATCCCAGAGATAGCACCAGAAGGAACTCACTCTACAGAGCGACTGAGCTACTTAATAAAAACCTTTACTGAGGCTTGCAACTCGGCTTTCAGGGCAGCATGTCCCATTAGCAGACCCAAAAGGGTTAAGCAACCACCATGGTGGAACCCCAGCCTAAACGAACTCCGCAAGAGCTCGAGAAACCTCTTCAATCAAGCCAAGGCTGTTAACACAGAAGAAACTTGGCTAGACTATAAACACGCCCTATTAATATACAAAAAGGCGACTAGACAAGCCAAAAGAGATTCATGGAGAGACTTTTGTTCTGACATCGAATCAACACCGGATGCGGCCAGACTGAGGAAGATTTTATCGAAATCTGCCCCCACACTAGGGTACCTCAAAAAAGAGGATAACACCTGGACTACATCTAGCGAAGAATCGCTAGACGTACTCTTGAAAAAGCACTTTCCGGGCTGCAAAGCAACCAATCAAGGTAGATACCAAACCCCTACTGAGGTGCCAATCAGCCCCTCTCTTCTAAGCAGACGCAATATAGCCTGGGCTATAAACAGCTTTAAACCGTACAAGTCACCTGGACCAGACGGCATTTTTCCTGCCCAATTACAACAAGCAGGGAACACTGCCATAAACTGGCTGCAATCTATCTTCACAGAAGTCCTAAAAACTGGTCATATCCCTGATACATGGCGAGTCTCAAAAATAGTTTTCATACCAAAAGCTGGGAAATCATCCCATACGACAGCAAAGGACTTCAGACCAATCAGCCTGTCGTCATTTATGCTCAAAACCTTCGAGCGACTCCTGGCTCTTCACCTAAGAGCAACCATTCCCCCCCATCTCATATCCAATTCTCAACACGCATATCGGAAAGGCAAATCGACGGAAACAGCTTTGCACTCCGTAGTCGCCACTATAGAAAAATCCCTTTCGCTCACTGAATACTCCCTCATAGCCTTCCTAGACATCGAGGGGGCTTTTAACAACGTCGTCCCGGAAGCTATCACTGGAGCACTGACAAACTTGGGGATTGAAAGCCGGCTAGTGGGACTCATCGACCAATTGCTCACAAGCAGGGTCGTAACGTCCACACTTGGCTCTTCAACACTCACCAGGTTTGTCAGTAGGGGAACACCTCAAGGAGGGGTTCTATCTCCTCTCTTATGGAACCTAGCAGTCAACAGGCTGCTATGCGACATAGAGGGTGGAGGCTGCCAGGTTGTTGCCTACGCGGATGACGTTGCACTTATTTTCAAGGGAAAATTCCCTCAAACACTATGCGACTTGATGTCAGTCAAGTTACAAAAACTGGTCACCTGGGCCGATGAGTGTGGCCTGGGAGTAAACCCAGCCAAAACGGAACTTGTACTTTTCTCTAGAAAATACAAAATCCCAACTCTAATACCCCCAAAAATAAAAGACTCCGTCCTCTCCTTCAGCGAAAGCGCCAGATACTTGGGTTTAATTCTGGACAGGAAGTTGGACTGGAAAATTAATACGCAAGATAGACGTAGAAAGGCAACAGTTGCACTCTACACTTGCAGGAAAGCGATCGGCCTAAAATGGGGCATGTCGCCATATATCGTCCACTGGCTATACATAGCTATAGTCAGACCGATACTACTATATGGTATAGCAATATGGTGGCCTGCCTTAACAAAGCAGTCCATAAACAAACAGCTCAACAAAATTCAAAGGATGGCCGAAATCTGCATCACAGGTGCTCTCAACACAACACCTGGCGAAGCTCTAGACGCCATTCTTAACATACAACCAATCAGGCAAGTTAGCAAAAATATTGCCACCATGACAGCAATTCGACTGAGAGACTCTAACTCTTGGACAGAATGCTCAACAGGGCACTCCTCTATCCTTAAGGATAACCAAATAGTTCCTTCTAGAACGGACTACTGTATGCCAATTGAGCATATTGAAACTCCCTTTCAAACAACCATTCCGCACAGGGAGGAATGGTCATCAAATACCCCAGGACAAAATGGGGCCATATCCTTCTACACAGATGGTTCAAAGTTGAACAATCAAGTGGGTGGAGGGGTATACTCTCAGGATCTAAATATACAGGTCTCTTTTAGGCTACCTGACCATTGCAGCGTCTTTCAAGCCGAAATCCTGGCTATAAATGAAGCCTTAAAACTCCTAAGGGAATCCCAAGTCAATTCGGGCCGTATTAACATATACAGTGACAGCCAAGCAGCTATCAAGTCCATAGAATCGACCACAACTAATTCCACCTCAGTTTCGAACTGCCGCAAATCTCTACATGAGATGGCTGAGCATTTCGACATTTCCCTAATATGGGTACCAGGGCATCAGGACATTACAGGAAACTGTAAAGCTGATGAACTAGCCAGGAATGGTACAACAGTACACCTCCTTCCTGACAAGGAGGATACGCGTATGCCACTGGCGACCTGTAAGCTACTACTTCTAGCTCAATCCATAACAGTTAGTGAAAACCGATGGCGAAACACGCACCATTGTCGTGTCGCGAGGCAGACCTGGCCTCACCTGAATAAGGCTCGCTCTAGTATTCTATGTAAACTAAGCAGAACAGATTGTTCTGCAGTAGTAAGAGCACTGACAGGACATTGGCTGGTAGGTATCCACGCCACAAGGCTGAATGCCCCATACAATGACTTCTGCAGGAGCTGTAGAGACGAAGAAGAAATTGAATCACCTGAACATTTCTTCTGCTCCTGTCCCGCATTGAGTAATAGAAGACTCCACACCCTGGGAAAACCTTTTCTCTCCACTTTAGGTGAACTTGCCTCAGTTACACCGCGCAAAATCGCTAAATTTATTCAGCTATCAAACTGGACGCCCTACTGATTGACATGTCACCACAAAGGTAGAAAGGATATCTAGATCCGCGGTACCACAATGGGCCCAACTGTGGCCTAAGTGAGTCGTTGAATCGACAGCCGCCCTAACCTAACCTAACCTAGACCGTAATCATTATTTTTGATCAAAAAAAATAAAACTCAAAAATAATGATTATTGATGATTTTTACTTTTTTCTTCACTGATAATAATTATTTTTGAGTAATTTTATAAAACTTAGATCGTAATCATTATTTTTGATCAAAAAAAATAAAACTCAAAAATAATGATTATTTATGATTTTTATTTTTTTCGCTCAAAATAAAACTCAACAGTAATTTACGGCCTCTGGGTTTAATATTTTGCCAATATTATTTTTTATTCTTATAAATGGAACCTAAAGCTACCTCCCAGCATAATAAATAATATTTAGCAAAATATTTAACCCGTAAATTACTGTTGAGTTTTATTTTAAGTTATAAGCCTTCTATTGCCTTATACAACCTGTCCAAATTTGGTTGGAATCGGATACGTGAACAAACATAATTTTTTGTAAAATTTTGCACAGTATGTGATAGGTAAAAAAATCTGATTAAATCAGGGACCGTAAATAATGATTTTTATTTTTTATTTTTTTTTTAACTAAAAAAATCACACACTTCTAATGGACCTAGAAAAATATGGTTCACACCAAAAACCTCATTTTTTCTTAAGCTTTGCATTTCCGTCATGATTTTTAAATTTATGATTTTTACGTTTTTCTTCACTGATAATAATTATTTTTGAGTAATTTTATAAAACTTAGACCGTAATCAGGTCGGCAAAACCCTCGACTGAACCCTCCACGAGGGTGCCGACTGGTAATAACACTCCAATTGTTCCCTTAGGAACTGGTGTTAGCTAAGGCATTTGTCGAAGACATGTGTAATGGCTTCTTAATAGACTTAACGCATGCCTGAAGCTCCTGTCATGGTCTTGAGGTAACGAGGGCTGGACTAAGGTGTCATGCGACCCGTGCCGATAGTCAGCCTGGCTGGGGGCCCTTACCAAAAATAGCCCAGTCGTAAACGGAGCGGCCGGATACCTGGCGCCCTCCGGTCGTGATAGTTACCTGCATAGTGCGGATCTCTGTGCAGGCGGACCACCCTTTCTCCGCAACTCGTGGGACTCAAACATGAACACAATCAACAATAAAAACACAAACATAAATAACAACAAAAATATAAAAAATAAAAAAACCCAAAAAAATAAAAACAACAACGACGATGGAACCGCAGGTTCCTCGTCGTCGGCAGCGGCAGGGGCTTCAAAGCCTGGCCAAAGCCTACCGTTGACACCGGAGATGGTCACCATGCCAGCCGGTGGACCTTGCATAGCTGGTCCAAGCAAACCCGTATTCCACCCGGGCCTTGGGGTAGATGGAGTGATTTCACCATCTCCTGTCACCAAAGAGGCACAGCAGAGCACTAGTGCGGCAGTGCCACTTTCGGGTGCAGGTGCGATGGAGAAACCTCCAACAGCCAGCGTCGCAAGGAAATTCTCATATGCTGAGAAAAGAACTGCTGGCAACATCCTTCAGCGTCAAAACGCAGGAGCAGAGGCCAGTCCTTCAGCGGAGTGGCTGGAAAAGGTGGCATGGGCCAAGAGTGTGCTACCTGCTTACAGCGAGCAGGCACCCAGGGCGCAAGCAATGGCTCAGGCAAAGAGACAGCGGTCTCAAGAGACTCCTGGCCCATCCGCCAAGAAGTCAAGGGTTCAGGTGGGCAAATCCTTCGCCCAAATCGCCAAGGATCGGATCCTCATTGGAGTCGTTGACCGAGGTGATTCGGGCGGGAGGATTCCCAGGAACCAGTGGAAGTGGGTGGAGACGGCACTGGCCATCCGCTGCTTCGAGATGCTGGAGCAGGAACCTGGACCACCACCGGTCTGCAAAGATGTCGGGTGGTATCAGGGTAGCGTGAAGGTTATAGCTTGCGACGATGACAGATCTGCAGAGCTCTACAGAGCGGCAGTCTCAAATATCGACGAGGTATATCCAGGAGCCAAATTGGAGGCTGTTAAGTGAAGCGATATTCCAGTCCGGCCCAGGGCCAGATTGTGGATTCCATCCTCCATTAAGGAACCGGAGAGAATCGTAAAGATGCTCCAACGTTGCAACCCGAGTCTCCCCACTCACGACTGGAAAGTTGTGAAAGTAGAGGAGATGAAGGGTCCAACGAACCAGGTCGTGCTGATTCTCAATAAAGAATCGCTCGCCCCAATTGAGGCCGCTGGTAACGAGCTGAACTTCGGCTTCAGCTCTGTTTCCATTCGGGTGTATAAGTCGGACACCGCGGCCGGTATAGATTCTCCCGACAAGCCAGTCGAGGAGGACATAACGGCAGAGCCAGAGGATCCGGAGCATAGCGACGCTGAACGCGGCTATATTTCCGATGCGTCCACCATAACGCGGGATCTGAAGGCAATGTGCCAACTGGGTGAAGGAGAGGCCACCTCGGATGTAGCGTCGGATGATGAGGACGCGAACGTGACAGTGGTAGAGGGACCATCTTCAGATGTCTTTAAAGATTCTGCAGATAAACCTCCACCACTGTAAAGCAGCCTCCGCTGCACTACTACTCCGTCTGGCTGGAGACGGAGCCGACATAGTCCTAGTCCAGGAACCCTGGTTGATTGGTGGTAAGGTTTCTGGACTAGGAACACCAGACTACAAGCTAGTAGTTGCTGAAACACAAGGTAAAACCCGTACCTGCATTCTGGCCAGAAAACATTTGAGTATTTTCTTGCTTCATAATTTCAGCAATGAGGATAACACGGCAGCAAGCCTGGAACTTCAGTCAGCTCCGATAAGGTTGCTGTCCTGTTACATGGCCTATGACCAACCGGGCCCTCCTCCAGAAGAAGTCACGAGAGGTCTAATAAAAGACTGCGAGACACGAGGTATCAACCTCATCATTGGATGCGACGCCAATGCACACCACACCCAGTGGGGCAGCACAGATACAAACACAAGGGGTGAGTCACTCCTAAACTACCTTCTCAACACTAACCTAGTTTTAGGCAACAAAGGTTGCGAACCTACTTTTATAATTAAGGGCAGGAAGGAGGTCATTGACCTTACCCTGGTATCTTATCCTATATATGATCTCATCAGAGACTGGAAAGTGGCAGACGATCACTCCTTCTCTGATCATAGGTACATTGAATTCTCCCTCAAATCGAGGCACTCTAAACCAGCCCCGTTTACCAACCCAAGAAAAACCAAATGGCCAATATTTACTGATATCCTTAAAAAGGCTATCCCAGAGATAGCACCAGAAGGAACTCACTCTACAGAGCGACTGAGCTACTTAATCAAAACCTTTACTGAGGCTTGCAACTCGGCTTTCAGGGCAGCATGTCCCATTAGCAGACCCAAAAGGGTTAAGCAACCACCATGGTGGAACCCCAGCCTAAACGAACTCCGCAAGAGCTCGAGAAACCTCTTCAATCAAGCCAAGGCTGTTAACACAGAAGAAACTTGGCTAGACTATAAACACGCCCTATTAATATACAAAAAGGCGACTAGACAAGCCAAAAGAGATTCATGGAGAGACTTTTGTTCTGACATCGAATCAACACCGGATGCGGCCAGACTGAGGAAGATTTTATCGAAATCTGCCCCCACACTAGGGTACCTCAAAAAAGAGGATAACACCTGGACTACATCTAGCGAAGAATCGCTAGACGTACTCTTGAAAAAGCACTTTCCGGGCTGCAAAGCAACCAATCAAGGTAGATACCAAACCCCTACTGAGGTGCCAATCAGCCCCTCTCTTCTAAGCAGACGCAATATAGCCTGGGCTATAAACAGCTTTAAACCGTACAAGTCACCTGGACCAGACGGCATTTTTCCTGCCCAATTACAACAAGCAGGGAACACTGCCATAAACTGGCTGCAATCTATCTTCACAGAAGTCCTAAAAACTGGTCATATCCCTGATACATGGCGAGTCTCAAAAATAGTTTTCATACCAAAAGCTGGGAAATCATCCCATACGACAGCAAAGGACTTCAGACCAATCAGCCTGTCGTCATTTATGCTCAAAACCTTCGAGCGACTCCTGGCTCTTCACCTAAGAGCAACCATTCCCCCCCATCTCATATCCAATTCTCAACACGCATATCGGAAAGGCAAATCGACGGAAACAGCTTTGCACTCCGTAGTCGCCACTATAGAAAAATCCCTTTCGCTCACTGAATACTCCCTCATAGCCTTCCTAGACATCGAGGGGGCTTTTAACAACGTCGTCCCGGAAGCTATCACTGGAGCACTGACAAACTTGGGGATTGAAAGCCGGCTAGTGGGACTCATCGACCAATTGCTCACAAGCAGGGTCGTAACGTCCACACTTGGCTCTTCAACACTCACCAGGTTTGTCAGTAGGGGAACACCTCAAGGAGGGGTTCTATCTCCTCTCTTATGGAACCTAGCAGTCAACAGGCTGCTATGCGACATAGAGGGTGGAGGCTGCCAGGTTGTTGCCTACGCGGATGACGTTGCACTTATTTTCAAGGGAAAATTCCCTCAAACACTATGCGACTTGATGTCAGTCAAGTTACAAAAACTGGTCACCTGGGCCGATGAGTGTGGCCTGGGAGTAAACCCAGCCAAAACGGAACTTGTACTTTTCTCTAGAAAATACAAAATCCCAACTCTAATACCCCCAAAAATAAAAGACTCCGTCCTCTCCTTCAGCGAAAGCGCCAGATACTTGGGTTTAATTCTGGACAGGAAGTTGGACTGGAAAATTAATACGCAAGATAGACGTAGAAAGGCAACAGTTGCACTCTACACTTGCAGGAAAGCGATCGGCCTAAAATGGGGCATGTCGCCATATATCGTCCACTGGCTATACATAGCTATAGTCAGACCGATACTTCTATATGGTATAGCAATATGGTGGCCTGCCTTAACAAAGCTGTCCATAAACAAACAGCTCAACAAAATTCAAAGGATGGCCGAAATCTGCATCACAGGTGCTCTCAACACAACACCTGGCGAAGCTCTAGACGCCATTCTTAACATACAACCAATCAGGCAAGTTAGCAAAAATATTGCCACCATGACAGCAATTCGACTGAGAGACTCTAACTCTTGGACAGAATGCTCAACAGGGCACTCCTCTATCCTTAAGGATAACCAAATAGTTCCTTCTAGAACGGACTACTGTATGCCAATTGAGCATATTGAAACTCCCTTTCAAACAACCATTCCGCACAGGGAGGAATGGTCATCAAATACCCCAGGACAAAATGGGGCCATATCCTTCTACACAGATGGTTCAAAGTTGAACAATCAAGTGGGTGGAGGGGTATACTCTCAGGATCTAAATATACAGGTCTCTTTTAGGCTACCTGACCATTGCAGCGTCTTTCAAGCCGAAATCCTGGCTATAAATGAAGCCTTAAAACTCCTAAGGGAATCCCAAGTCAATTCGGGCCGTATTAACATATACAGTGACAGCCAAGCAGCTATCAAGTCCATAGAATCGACCACAACTAATTCCACCTCAGTTTCGAACTGCCGCAAATCTCTACATGAGATGGCTGAGCATTTCGACATTTCCCTAATATGGGTACCAGGGCATCAGGACATTACAGGAAACTGTAAAGCTGATGAACTAGCCAGGAATGGTACAACAGTACACCTCCTTCCTGACAAGGAGGATACGCGTATGCCACTGGCGACCTGTAAGCTACTACTTCTAGCTCAATCCATAACAGTTAGTGAAAACCGATGGCGAAACACGCACCATTGTCGTGTCGCGAGGCAGACCTGGCCTCACCTGAATAAGGCTCGCTCTAGTATTCTATGTAAACTAAGCAGAACAGATTGTTCTGCAGTAGTAAGAGCACTGACAGGACATTGGCTGGTAGGTATCCACGCCACAAGGCTGAATGCCCCATACAATGACTTCTGCAGGAGCTGTAGAGACGAAGAAGAAATTGAATCACCTGAACATTTCTTCTGCTCCTGTCCCGCATTGAGTAATAGAAGACTCCACACCCTGGGAAAACCTTTTCTCTCCACTTTAGGTGAACTTGCCTCAGTTACACCGCGCAAAATCGCTAAATTTATTCAGCTATCAAACTGGACGCCCTACTGATTGACATGTCACCACAAAGGTAGAAAGGATATCTAGATCCGCGGTACCACAATGGGCCCAACTGTGGCCTAAGTGAGTCGTTGAATCGACAGCCGCCCTAACCTAACCTAACCTAGACCGTAATCATTATTTTTGATCAAAAAAAATAAAACTCAAAAATAATGATTATTGATGATTTTTACTTTTTTCTTCACTGATAATAATTATTTTTGAGTAATTTTATAAAACTTAGATCGTAATCATTATTTTTGATCAAAAAAAATAAAACTCAAAAATAATGATTATTTATGATTTTTATTTTTTTCGCTCAAAATAAAACTCAACAGTAATTTACGGCCTCTGGGTTAAATATTTTGCCAATATTATTTTTTATTCTTATAAATGGAACCTAAAGCTACCTCCCAGCATAATAAATAATATTTAGCAAAATATTTAACCCGTAAATTACTGTTGAGTTTTATTTTAAGTTATAAGCCTTCTATTGCCTTATACAACCTGTCCAAATTTGGTTGGAATCGGATCACTATAACATATAGCTTCCATGGGACCCATCAGTCGAAAATCTACCTTTGCGTAAAAATTGTTTCATTGTTAATATACTAATAACTTAGCCGTCCTTCCATAGATTTGAACGGTAAACATACGTACCGATTGGTAATTAATATAGCTATATATATAAAAACAAATTTAATAGTTCAGATGACCATCTTAAATGCATATTCTGTCAGATTGGTTAAAATATCTCAAAAAACAAAAAAAAATTTCATACTAAACCTTGATTTTCGAACGATCGTTCCTATGGCAGCTATATGATATAGTAGACAGATTTGAATCAAATGAATTTGAATTTGGTCAAAATGTGTAAAAAAATAACAAATTGATATTGTGTAAGATTGGTTAAGATATCTAAAAAATCACAAAAAATTTTTATAATAAAGGTTATGCCCCTCTACAAGAAAGTCAAAAAAGTCGACAAAAACATGCCTAGACACAAACAGATATTATATCGCCGTCTCTCCACAGATTTTGATAAGACATAACATTAACGACGCGTAATTAATGCAGCTATGCAAATAAAATTAAAGACAAAATGTATTAAGTTTTCTTCGACTTTTCCTCGAATTTTAAAGTAAAAAAAGCTAAAAAAAAAAAAAGGTTAAAAAAAATCATCATTTTCTTAATTCAAAAATTGATATCTCTTAAACTATAAGTTTAAATCCAAAACTTTGTATTAATGAATTATAGATATATTCAATATTCAGGAAAAGTAAAGTTTTTGAAAATCGGTTTTGGCGTTCTCGAGTATTGACGAAAAAATGGGCGCACCTCTGAAAAAAATTACGAAAAAAAGCCAGATTTTCAAAAAATTCTAAAAAAAATCTCACCACAAAAAAAAAAAAATGTTTTTCGCAGGGAATAATACCGAAACCGGTACCGGAACCGTTAACCGAAATTAACCGTATCATTTTGAGTACCGGAACCGAAACCGTAACCGAAATAAATTTGTTTATCAGAACCGAAAACCGAAACGTTTGTACCGGTACCGCTTTCCGTACACTTTTCCAAAAATAATTTTTTGTTTTCTGTATGTATATCATTTTGCCAATTTTACTTTCCATTATAAAATAACTTTAAATTTAGGTTTGGATTATCTTGATAAAATACAAACATATAGTACGCGTGTGTGTAGAAAACTGTTAATATATTTTTGTTTTATAACATTTATTTTTTTTTGTTTTAATTTAATTTCTGTACCGGTACGTACCGGTACTGATACCGGAACCGAATGGAAAAACCCGAAATAGAACCGTTTACCGAAATTGTTGTTTCGGGACGTACCGGAACCGAAACCGGAACCGATATTTGTTTCGGTTTGATTCCCTGGTTTTTCGTCATTTGGAGCCCCAAATCTATCCAAAAAAGTGGGTTTGGTTCGTGTAATTTTTTGGCTGTTGCCTAGTGTTATGACCAAAGTTGGTTCAAATCGGTCGACTATATCATATAGCTGCCATAGGAGCGATCGGTCTAAAATCAAGTATTAACCTGCCGAAAAACCAATGTTAGAAAGAACGACCCATAGTTCTTAAAAAAATCTAAAATCACCAAGACTGTATAGCTTGCGTTTACTGTAGTTAAACTGTCATCATTGTTCATTGCTGTTTTAATTATTTTCTTACAAACAATAACATTAATATGACCTGGTTTTAAAAGCAACAAATTTGAAAGGGATTTGCAGAATACATAATAAGAAAATTTGAGTGTCCGAATCAAAGAAATTGTACTGTAATTCTTTTTTTGTGTAAAGAAAATGCTTCTGATCATATGCATACATAAATTTGGAAAGCGAATCGAGTAAGCACCGGCGGCCTTAGGGAATATAATAAACTGATTAGAAACAAATTGATACTGATATACCATAAATATGTATACTTTATTGGATCTGCCACGCCTCCGTCTTCATAAAATTATTATGCCATCTATGACCATTTTTAATAGGACCTGGATATAATAAAAGTGATTTATTTTTTTTTATAATTTTCTCATAATAATAAATATAAAATCAATCATAACAATTTATTTATAAACTTCTGGGTTCAGTTTCTTCCATTTTCTATTACATAAATAATTTTTTTTATTTTTTAATATTAACCAATTCCATATTTGTAAATATATTAACTTAGAAAATAAGATGCGTTTATATCGAAGTAGTATGGTGAATTAAGTTATTATTATGAAATCTATTATGAATGATTATAATAACTTTTCAATTCGGCTGTTCCTAAATTCTCTTTTATTTGTTATTTTTTAACAAAATATATGTGTATTTGAATATAGTATATAGTATAGTATTGGATTTTGTTTTGCTTATTATATTTAATGACATCCTTTAGTTTTTTTATTGGCTGGTCATTAAGGACGATAAACCATTGTAGACGTTATCAAAAAGACAACCATTACTTATTTATGTACATACAATGCTTTTTAAAATTTATTTTGACTATTTTGTATTTTTATGTTTTGCAATATACGAAATTAAGAAAATTACCTAATTTATTTTCCTGATGCTAAAACTGATACAAAAACTTTAGAAACGTACATTTAAAATTCCATCAAGAAGACAATTTGCACATACAAACCATAGTATGTATGCTATGAAGCGGTAGGATAGCCCTGACCACTGCGGTGAGGAGATTGTTGTTGTTGCTGTGCAGGTAAAAATGTTTTTTGGCTAGTCGTAGGCGATGCTGTATTACTTATATTATTTAAATTATTATTAATGTTTTGGCCAAATTGAGACTTATTATTATTAGTGGTCGTTATAGTGGCAACTCGTCTAAGGCGATTATCTGGTATCGGTGGTGATTGTAAAGTGCCCGAACCTTGATGCAGCGGGGAAAACGATGATGGTCCACTGACGCTCCCACCGAATGCACCAGCAATACTACTGCTCCCACCGCTCATGCCACCACCAGCATTACCAAAGATGCTGCCATTGCTGCTACCAATGAGACTCATGGAGTGCTCATTGGATAGTATCTGATGTGCAGCCAAATTCATCTCTTCTGGCGTCATATCTAACGCCTCTTGCATCTCCCGAGCAGCCGTACCCACAAATTCGGAGTCACAGTATTTACCCAAACCCTCAGCGGCGAGTACCTAGAGAATATTATTTACATTAGTATATGTTGAGTTCTAAAGAAATTTATTTGCTAATATTACCCCTCCAATCAATGACTCGGCTAAGCCGTTCATTTCAAATGAAGTTGGTAAACGACGCTGATCGTAGGGACTAGCTGGTGTCGATTGGATCATTCGTTCGTGGCCAGGAATAGCACCATTGGGTGCGTAGACTATATATTTTCATAAAATATATAATTTAAAAAAAAAAATAGTTTAGCTGTTATTATCAAAAGAATGGCCTGTAAGGAATAGTTATTACTAAAATATGTACAGCGCTTGATGATCATTTCACAATTGTCTATGTATCATAAGATATTCCTACAATATTTAAATAAAATCTCTCAGTCAAGTCTGCTACTAAATGCAGGATTTATATTGGTACGTAATTAAATAACTTTGACATTTTGGCGAGTCGATGTTTTTTACGAAAAAATGTAGCCCAAATTCGTAATCTAAGGTTAAATCTAAGATGTCCTCACCAAGAAACCATAGTAAATATTAAGATAATGTCGGGTCCGAATAAAAAAAACTAAAGGAATGCTAATAACATAAAATTAAAAAATAAATATATAAACAGGAATTAATTTTAGAAATATGGTTTCTTGATGAAAACATCTAAGAATATAGTGTACGCTCGTCGGCAAAACTATATTGACAATGTTTTTTGTAACTATTTGGTCAAAGTAGATATTTTATATATATATTTTATATATGGGGGTTTCCAAAGTAACGGTCGTTACCTATTTTCGGAGATTTTTTTAAATAAAATTCCAGCCTAAGCAAATAGGCCACGAGGATTGCCTAATTTTACACCTACGAAAGTTCAAGCATCAGTAGCAACCGAAAGGATTCATAAAAAGAATAATTTCAATACTTTTTTTGACCATTAAAAAAGTATCGGTCGTTACTTTATAAATGAGCTCTTTGTGATTTTCGTGAACAAACATAATTTTTTGTAAAATTTTGCACAGTATGTGATAGGTAAAAAAATCTGATTAAATCAGGGACCGTAAATAATGATTTTTTTTATTTTTTTAACTAAAAAAATCACACACTTCTAATGGACCTAGAAAAATATGGTTCACACCAAAAACCTCATTTTTTCTTAAGCTTTGCATTTCCGTCATGATTTTTAAATTTATGATTTTTACGTTTTTCTTCACTGATAATAATTATTTTTGAGTAATTTTATAAAACTTAGACCGTAATCATTATTTTTGATCAAAAAAAATAAAACTCAAAAATAATGATTATTGATGATTTTTACTTTTTTCTTCACTGATAATAATTATTTTTGAGTAATTTTATAAAACTTAGATCGTAATCATTATTTTTGATCAAAAAAAATAAAACTCAAAAATAATGATTATTTATGATTTTTATTTTTTTCGCTCAAAATAAAACTCAACAGTAATTTACGGCCTCTGGGTTAAATACAGGGAATAATACCAAAACCGGTACCGGAACCGTTAACCGAAATTAACCATTTCGTTTGGAGTACCGGAACCGAAACCGTAACCGAAATAAATTTGTTTATAAGAACCGAAAACCGAAACGCTTGTACCGGTACCGGTTTCGGTACACTTTTCGAAAAATAATTTTTTGTTTTCCATATGTATATCATATTGCTAATTTTGCTTTCTATTTAAAAATAACTTCAAATTTAGGTAAGGATTATCTCGATAAAATACAAATATATAGTACGTGTGTATGTACAAATCTGTTCATATATTTTTGTTTTATAAAATTTTTTTTTTTTTTTATTTAATTGCTGTACCGGTAACGAACCGGTACTGATACCGGAACCGAAAGGAAAAAACCGAAATAGAACCGTTTACCGAAATAGTTGTTCCGGGACGTACCGTAACCGGAACCGGAACCGATATTTGTTTCGGTTTGATTCCCTGGTTAAATATTTTGCCAATATTATTTTTTATTCTTATAAATGGAACCTAAAGCTACCTCCCAGCATAATAAATAATATTTAGCAAAATATTTAACCCGTAAATTACTGTTGAGTTTTATTTTGAGCGAAAAAAATAAAAATCATAAATAACGCTAGGCAACAAATTGCAACTTTTTTCTTCTGAATTGAACCAAACCGAGTTTTTTGGATAGATTTGGGGCCCAAAACACCGAAAAACATTTTTTTTATTTTTTTCTATGGCAGAATTTTTTTTTTTAGAATTTTTTGAAATTTGGCTGTTTTTTTAATGCATTTTTTTAGAGGTACGCCCACTTTTGTCATCATTACACCCGAATGCCAAAACCGATATAAAAGCTTTACTTTTCCTGAAAGCTAATGAATATACCTATAATTCATCTATACACAGTCTAAGATTAAAGTTAATAGTTTAAGAGCTATTAATTTTTGAATTAAGAAAATGTTGTTTTTTTTAAGCTTTTTTTTTAGCTTTTTTTTGTTTTTAAATTCAAGGAAAACTCGAAAAAAAATCTGAACGGGGGTTCAGATTTTTTTTTGCAAAGCTGCATTATTTGAGCGTCGTTTAAGATATGTTTTATGAAAACCTGTGGAGAGACGGCGATATAATATTTTTTTGTGTCTAGGCATGTTTTTGTCGACTTTTTTGACTTCCTTGTAGAGTGGCATAACCTTTTGTATGAAAATTTTGTGTGTATTTAGAGATATCCTAACCAAACTCACAGGAAATCAATTTGATGTGGTTCAAATCGGTCGACTATATCTTATAGGCTCCATAGGAACGATCGGTTGAAAATCCACCTTTAGTATGGAAAACTTTTTTATTTTCTAAGATATTTTAATCGAACTCACAAGCTTTTGAATATCGGTTTTGGCATTCGGGTGTAATGATGACAAAAGTGGGCGTACCTCTAAAAAAATGCATTAAAAAAACAGCCAAATTTCAAAAAATTCTAAAAAAAAAATTCTGCCATAGAAAAAAAAAAAAAAATGTTTTTTTGGTGTTTGGGGCCCCAAATCTATCCAAAAAAGTCGGTTTGGTCCAATTAATTAATTAATTAAATAATCATTATTTTTGAGTTTTATTTTTTTTGATCAAAAATAATGATTATTAATCATTATTTTTGAGTTTTATTTTTTTTGATCAAAAATAATGATTACGGTCTAAGTTTTATAAAATTACTCAAAAATAATTATTATCAGTGAAGAAAAAAGTAAAAATCATTAATAATCATTATTTTTGAGTTTTATTTTTTTTGATCAAAAATAATGATTACGGTCTAAGTTTTATAAAATTACTCAAAAATAATTATTATCACTAAACAAAATTGTTTAAAATTAAAATATAATCATTACTATGTAATTTTTATTATATATGTTATAATGATTACGGTCCCTGGATTAAATTCTTTGAAATGTTTTGTTTAAGGAATAGGTTTATTTTCAAACTAACGAAAATTAGTTACCAAAAAAAAAAAAAGGTTTGAAAAAGGTAACGGTCGTTACATTATTAAAAATTAAACGATTTTACGCTCTTTGTATCTTTCGTTCCTGACTTTGGTAGATTATGTCATCATTCAAATAAAAAGTTCTTGCTTTTTCTCTGTCGGCATCACAAATTTTAAGAGTTTTCTTCTTTTCAGTACAACGCAAATCGAGCATTTAGTTTTATTTTTTGAGTTGTAAGAGGTCGTTTTCTGTGGAAACACCCATACATATGGTGGATACGTATAGTTTTTGGCTATCAACCAGGGAATCAAACCGAAAGAAATATCGGTTCCGGTTTCGGTTCCGGTACATCCCGAAGCAACTATTTCGGTTTTATCCTTTCGGTTCCGGTATCAGTACCGGTACGTACCGGTACAGCAATTAAATTAAAAAATTAAATGTTATAAAACAAAAATAAAATATATTAACAGATTTGTACATACATACGTACTATTTGTTTATATTTTATCGAGATAAACCTAACCTAAATTTAAAGGTTTTTTTAATAGAAAGCAAAATTTGCAAAATTATATATGTACGTACAGAAAACAAAAAATTATTTTTCGAAAGGTGTACCGAAAGCGTACCGGTACAAACATTTCGGTTTTCGGTTCTTATAAACAAATTTATTTCGGTTTCGGTTTCGGTTCCGGTATTCAAAATGAAACGGTTAATTTCGGTTACCGGTTCCGGTACCGGTTTCGGTATTATTCCCTGCTAACAACAATATATATAAAACATGGTCGCCGGCTCCAGTAGCTAGTGCTCATTAAACAATTATTAATTATTATTACTAATGTATACTAGGTTTAATTTTATAAATACATATACCAGAAGCAAGATATTTGTAACAATTATAAAACTTAAATGTTGTTGTAAAGCATTGGTAAAAATCGGACGAGTAATTATATATCTGTTACACTGCTAATAACTGCTCAAAACTTTTGACAGCTTATGTCGATTAAAATGAACTTTAACATGTTTACATATTATGCATATATTAATATTCCCTTGCATCTGTCTCATGATATTCGAATTGTTCCAATGACTATTTTTTTCTCTAAAAGATTGACCTCAACTTCAACGTATTTACATAAATAAATTCTCATGTCTTATTGTTTTAATTATAAATTTAATTTATCTTTTCTCCTTAGCTAAAATGATCATCAAGCATTTACTATATATAGTATGACGACTTAAATTACAGTTGATTGTTAGTTAGGCATTCAATAATACAGGCTATGTTAAATGTAATCGTAAAATTTTATGAACATAATAAAAGCATGTTCTAAAAAAACAGATAACATTACTTATAAACTGAAGCAAGCATTACACGCAAAATAAAACACATAGTGATAGTGATTTTTGGCAAGGCAAATATTTGCCGGGACCGAGCTCTTCAAAGGTATGACTTGGAGAACTTCTGGGGCCAAGGCGGCAGCGTTGATTTAACCAGGCAGACAGCACATTATAAGCTTTTTTTAAATCTAATCAATAGCCAAGCAAAATGTAAAGGTGAGTATGTATCCACAAATAAAATGTGTTTGTGTGTGAGTGTTTATTCAGGTATTGGAAACCGTTTGAATACAACTGCACACACAATGAGACGCGAAGACAAAACAACATTGAAACTACAGTAAACAAACATTTTGTTTTGAAGCTCTGGCATATAAAAAAGTTAGGTTATTGGAGTGTATATATACATTGATATGAGTATCGTCGATATGTTTAATTTAATTATTAATGTATGTATTAGGCACACGGGAGCAATCAGGAATACCAGCTTAATTAGAATATATGGGCACAACAACACTGTTTTACAGATATTTATATAGACACCGATATTATTTTTATAAATGTTTTTTTGAATAATATTTGATTTTGGTAACCTTTAATTATTCGATTCGATTTGATTCGTTCATTGATGCATGTTAAAACGGTAGAATTTCTTGTTGTTCAGTTGTTAATGGTTGTTGTTGAAGGTTTAATGTATTTACTTCACGCAGGTTATACAGAACTTTTTAAAGTTATATATTTAGAATTGTACTTAAGGGGAACGCATTCATAATAAATTGTTAACTTAGGAAATTATTGGTCAAAAAATTTAACAAAATTTTTTCTGCACATTGACCGAAATGAGAGCCTAGTATAATTGTCGCTCGAAATCTCAGAGACTCATCCATCAATTATTTCAGTGTTTGAAAGTCAGCACTCGGTTGTTTTTAAACTTGAATCATTTAAGCTATAATAAAGATGTTAATAAAATAGAGTTGTACAAAAACAAATTACTTTAACAAACACACTTTGGAATGACATTTTTGTTGCAAAATAAATAATAATAATATTCTATCATGGTTATCAATAACACTAGGCAACAATTTTCAACTTTTTGTCTATTACACGAACCAAACCCACTTTTTTGGATAGATTTGGGGCTCCAAATGACGAAAAACATTTTTTTTTTTTTTTTTATGGTGAAATTTTTTTTTTAGAATTTTTTGAAATTTTGCTTTTTTTTTCGTACTTTTTTTCAGAGGTGCGCCCAGTTTTTTCATCATTACTCGAGAACGCCGAAACCGATTTTCAAAAACATTAATTTTCCTGAAAGCCATTGAATATATCTATAATTCATTAATACAAAGTTTTGGATTTAAACTTATAGTTTAAGAGATATATATTTTTGAATTAAGAAAATGATGATTTTTTTTAAGCTTTTTTATTAGCTTTTTTTACTTTAAAATTCGAGGAAAAGTTGAAAAAAATTTATTACATTTTGTCTTTAATTTTATTTGGATAGCTGCATTAATTACGCGTCGTTTATGATATGTCTTATCAAGCGATGTATTATTTTTTTTTGTCTAGGCATGTTTTTTGTCGAATTTTATGACTTCCTTGTAGAGCGGCATGACATTTAGTATGCAAAACTTTTTGGTTTCTTAAGATATCTTAACCAAACTCACAGATAGTGTATTTGGGACTGTCTTAAACACCCTGACCAAATTTGGTCTAAATCAGATTACTATATCATATAGCTGCCATAGGAACGATCGTTAGAAATACAAGGGTTAGTATGAAAAAGTTTTTTGTTTTTTGAGATATATCATCCAATCTTGCTGGTTATGTATTTAGTAATGTGGTATGTATCCCTACCAAAATTGGTTCAAATCGGATCACTATTCAATATAGCTGCCATAGGAACGATCAGTCGAAAATTCACCTTTAGTATGAAAAACTTTTTTATTTTCTAAGATATTTTAATCGAACTCACAAATTGTGTACTCTTTGTTGTCCTTTACATCTTTATTTATTTTGGTTCGAATCTGTCTACTATATCATACAGCTGCCATAGGACCGATCGGTCTAAAAACAAGTTTTAGTATAAAAAACTTTTGTGTTTTTTGAGATATCTTAACTAAACTGATAGAATATGCATATAAGTTGGTCTTATGCATCCTGACCAAAGTTGGTTCAAATCGGTCCACTATATCATATAGCTGTCATAGGCCCGATCGGTAGAAAATCATGTTTTAGTATAAAAAACTTTTTTGTTTTTGGAGAAATCTCAATAAAACTCATAAATTGGGTATCTTTAATTGCCCATTACATCCTTACCAAATTTGGTAGAAATCGGACCACTATATCATATAGCTGCCATAGGAACAATCGATACGAACGGTCGATAAGCAACCTTTAGTATGAAAAACTTTTTTGTTTTTAAAGTTATATGTTCAAAACTTACAAGTTATAAGCCTTCTTTTGCCTTATACAACCTGTCCAAATTTGGTTGGCATCGGATCACTATAACATATAGCTTCCATGGGACCGGTCAGTCGAAAGTCTACCTTTGCGTAAAAATTGTTTTATTGTCAATATACTAATAACTTAGCCGTCCTTCCATAGATTTTAACGGTAAACATACGCAACGATTGGTAATTAATATAGCTATATATATATAAACAAATTTAATAGTTCAGATGACCATCTTAAATGCATATTCTGTCAGATTGGTTAAAATATCTCAAAAAACAAAAAACTTTTTAATACTGAACATTGATTTTCAAACGATCGTTCCTATGACAGCTATATGATATAGTAGACCGATTTGAACCAAATTTGGTCAAAATGTGTAAAATAACAACAATTTGATATTGTGTGAGATTGGTGAAGATATCTTAAAAATCACAAAAAATTTTCATACTAAAGGTCATGCCGCTCTACAAGGAAGTCATAAAATTCGACAAAAACATGCCTAGACAAAAAAAAATAATAAATCGTTGTCTCTCCACAGATTTTGATAAGACATATCATAAACGACGCGTAATTAATGCAGCTATGCAAATAAAATTAAAGACAAAATGTAATAAATTTTTTTCGACTTTTCCTCGAATTTTAAAATAAAAAAAGCTAATAAAAAAGCTTAAAAAAAATCATCATTTTCTTAATTCAAAAATTGATATCTCTTAAACTATAAGTTTAAATCAAAAACTTTGTATTAATGAATTATAGATATATTCATTGACTTTCAGAAATAGTAAAGCTTTTGAAAATCGGTTTAGCCATTCTCGAGTAATGATGACATAAGTCGGCGCACCTCTGAAAAAAAGTACGAAAAAAAAGCCAGATTTTTAAAAAATTCTAAAAAAAAAATTTCACCATAGACAAAAAAAAAAAATGTTTTTCGTCGTTTTTGGCCCCAAATCTATCCAAAAAAGTGGGTTTGGTTCGTGTAATTTTTTGGCTGTTGCCTAGTGTAATTTAATTTGAGTTAATTGATAGTTTATCGATTTGGCTCATCTAAAACAATTTGTTAGTTTGTAATCAACAAAAGGAGACATAAGCATTTTGACTTGGCCACAACGTTGTAGAGCTGTAAACACTTATAGTTCGCGATGTTAATTGCAAAATAATTTAAGTCATTAGAACTAATTGTTGAAAAAAAATTTATATTTCTCATAGCCCCTTCACTTTCAATAAACATATACACATTAGAGTTGGTCAAATTATATGGATACAAAAAAATAAACCAAGCGTTTGTCAAAATCGTAATCTACGATTAGTTCTAAGAAGGTTTGCCCAAAAACTAAGACACCTCTGTTATCTGTTAAGTATGGGAAAGGCAACTTGCAATATATACCGATCCGATCAGATGTTTTATCGAAATGTGTAGTCTTAGTAATCAAATATTTATGCTAAGACTTATGTAACCCACTATGATCCCGAGATAATAGTGTGTAAATTGTATAAATTTTCAAAATTCTTACCAAAAATACGCGTCGAATAATACCTCGATCATCCTAATCCGACAAATTGTTACTTTTTGAAAGTCTAGATACGACTTTAAGAAAACCAGTTAGTTTAGCATGAAAATGACACCACAATTACACACTTATAGAAACTATACAAACCAATTGGTGACAGCTTTTAGATCTACATATTAACTTTTTTCTAGGGTGAAAAAATTTTTTTCATCACACATTTTAGCAATTTAAGAATTATTTACATTGACATCATTATTCAACTTTAATTTGAACATGAATACTAATTGTCATTTGGCATATGGCGCAAAAGGTCCCTATTCATTATACCCTATTCGTTTTTCTGCACAGTGCCGAATGCACTTGAATTTAACCATGTAAACAAGTTTTATTTGGAAAGAACATAGGAGGCCCGGCCAGAGGCCGACGCTAAATTATTTTATACACTGAAAAAAAGACCAGCTACTAAATTCAAGAACATACATCTTTAATATTTGGTTCTTAAAATACGATTATTTTAAGACCAAATTACTAAAACTAAGATTTTTAATCTAAAAAATCATAAAATCTTAATATAAAAATTAAAATCTTAAGTGGATAGGAAGGTATAAATATGTACAATTTCATATGTAATAAATGGCGGCTCCGTGGCGCTCTGGCTAGAGACACTGCTTTAGTTGTGAAGCAGTAGACGGCGGTGTGAACCCCACTGGTTACAAATTTAAATAACATTTATAAAATTACCAAGACAAAATAAAATAAATCTAAATGAAAAAAAAAATTATAAATATACAAAATAATAAAATAAATATAAAAAGTAATATTTTAAGTTTTTATTTTTTGATTTTAATTTTAAGAACATTTATTCTTAAAAAAAGAACTTGGTCTTCTTAAAATCAAGATGAGTTCTCTTAAATTAAAAATTTTATGTTCTTGACGCATATTTTAGACCAAAAATCTTAGTTCTGAGACCAAAATCTTTAATTTAAAACATTTTTTTTATCAGTGTAAGGGCTTGTTAAACTGGAAGCAAAACGAACACGGAATAAAAAAACCATACAAAAAAAACCAGTTAACATATTTTTTTCATTTTGCGGTCATTTCGCTTTCAGTGTAACTTGGCCTACATTCTTAATTTTTTTCAAAGATCGAAAAATATTTTTTCTTTGCCAATTTGAGCAATTAACATTTTTTCATTTATTTACGTATTTGATAGGGCTGATAAACACACTGGGGACATTGAGCTGGTAATTCTGATTATCAGTCATGATACCTGATCACTATTTCTTGTATTCAGCAGGTAAATTTCGACAATCAAAAGTATCAATTTTTGGTATCGGTAACACAAAAAATGTATCGTACAAATAGTGTGATACATATTACAGATACATTTCGACGATCAATTGGTATCGTTTTGCTACTAATTTTATTTTTACGATTCTGGGCTTAAATAAATATGTATTTGCAAATGAGACCAAATGTGCTGTATGCAGTATTTTTAAATAACGAAAATTAGATAAATGCATTTTTATTACGACAATTGAGCTGCCATGTTTTAATAAAAAAAGTATAATGTCATTCAGCAGGTACTGACTACTGATTGATCAAATTTAAAGGAGAGATAAGGATTGAATTATCTGTTGAATGCCCCCATTGATGCGTGTCTTTAAAAATAAATCCTAAATGATATTAAATGAATGAGTGAATTGTTTAGAAAAATTATTATCAATACTTTCGAAAAGTAGGTGTGAAATCATGACTTTTCAGGCCCGATTTTCAGGCGGATTTTTGGAAAAGGCCCGCGGGACACGAAGCTCGAAAATGCAAGTGACCATCCCTAGTATTAGCTAGTGATGTACAAATATATCGAAGTATCGACAATACGATTTTCGAAGATGCTATTATCGAGTACATCAACTCGATGATTTTTTGACGATCTAACGAGTTGATTAAATCATTTATATATATTCTGACATAATTTGGTTCGATTTAGTTTAATATATCATATAGGTGTCATTGAAATAATTAGTCATAAAAGTGATCTGCATGCGCATCGAGTCTTCTGCGTGCTAAATATCTGAAGGCCTGGGCTCTGGATTATCCTACAGTCGAGGAAATATTTTTTATTTTTTCCCAGTAGCTTTTACCATAGTAAGAACGGGGTCTCCGACAGTTGACCGAAGTTCCGCGAGCGAAACGAGCACTGGGCGGAGCCACCTAGACTAATAGGTTTGGAAAACTATCTGAGTTAGAACTAAAATCTTAGTATGTAGGTTCCTTGATACTGCACGGAGAGCAAGACTGTTTTTATTTCACGATCGGTCCACTATACTCTATAGCTGTCATAGAACAAAAAACTTTTTTGATTTTTGGCCTTATAAATTCTGACCACATTTGGTCAAAATCGGTCCGCTACATCAAACAGCTGTGATAAGGGCGATCGGTTGAAAATTAAGTTTAAGTCTAGAGTACCTGGGCAGAGGGTAAACAGCGTGTTCTAGGACTGTAGCCGCACCTCACCACGAGCGAAACAGGGTTGCATCAAATGACTGCGAACTCTGTTTGGCGATCTTACTTGATTTTCATTTGACATTTCTCTACATTTAACGTCAACATTTTTATTATCATTCAGTATACTGAACATTCGAAATTTAAATATCGTCCTGGACCTATGTTGTGTTTAAATGTTGTTTTGTGTAGCTACTGTTGGTCTATACAATCACAAAGGCAGACAATATGTATTTATATTTATATACAAATACAAAATTATGAATTATATAGTATATTAAGGCAGAAAAGCGTTTATATGTTATACAAACTAATCTACTGAAGTCTAGTCTACTTGATTGCTATAAGTAGGTACCACATATATGATATTTTAATAAAAATTATTAACTGCGCATTTATCAAATGCTAGTGTGCTACGAGTCAAAATGGGATTCCATGAGTGTTTTGAGTGTTGTCTTTCTGTGGCGCCGCTTATAACAAACAGCCAAAAAAAATAACATTAAAACGTAACAGTTATTTGATATGCTAGTTACTTCACAATGGAACTTATTACTATTATTACTTTTTCTAAGTTATTTGCTTTGTTGTTTAATAATTAAACTTTAATTTCTTGGGCATGCCGCAAGCAAAATTCAGAACTCACAACTCAGAAGTTTTAGTGGCGTTTACGAATATTGTACAATGATAATAATTATATTATGCGCAAAATAAAAAGATTGAGAGCATGTGTTAATTCAAAAAGAAAATGAGAAGACTTGTGTGTTAAAGGAAGTTAATTCAGCAAAAAACGCCACAACAAACAAACAAATCTTTTGGATTTCTTTCTTTGTGTAATTCTTTTCGAATATAATTGGGAAAATAAACAAATTAAAAAACGTTAAAAAAAACGACTTTAGTGCAATTCCTTGTTGCAGTTATTGCTGTACTTGTTGCAATTGCAGCATTTTGCGCTTACCATTATTATATGGATGCAATAAAATACCACGATTGCGGTTGCTGAAATTAATGTTCGGGGATTGAGTAAATTTGTTTTTCGGTTCTCGGTGAATGTTTGCATTTAAATCCCGCTAATTAATCTATATTTTCTTTACTGCTATATATATAATTGTTTTTTTTTTTTATATAAAATATATATATATATATATATATATATAAAAGATATATATATATATATTTTTTTTTTTTTCTTAGTCTGGTATTTTCTTTTTTATTTTCAACTAAGTTGCTAAAAAAATTAATTTGCGGCTCGGGCTCCTTTTGTTCATTACAAACGTTTAAGGCGCACTAAGTGAAATTAAACCGCCATTCAAACGTGGCCAAAATGAGAAATAAGAATAAAGAAACTCACTAAACAGCAAGCCATAGTAACAGGAAGTAATGTGTAAAATGAAACCCAATCATTGACGGCATCGTGTGCGGCTAAAAGTACTGGTATGCTCAAATGACCAACTCACAATTCCATCGTTAGTTTCTTCTCAGTACATACTCACCCACCCGCCCCCAATACTCACTCATACGATATTGTGTTGGCATCCGGTGGCAAGGTGCCGGCGACTGTTGATGCACCGCTTCCATTCTTTGCCAGAGGCCTCATCGAGATGCTTTCGCCGAAGGTTCGCAGCTCACCACCGCTACTAGCGTGTAGCTCATCTTGCAGCTTACCACTTGCCGCCATACGGGCCTGCATTATATTTCGCGCTATATGATTTACGCCGTCGGCCACACTCCGATTAAGACTATCGTACAAATAGTCAGTGCCAGTGGGATCTGTGCTTCCAAGTACCAAGCTGCTGCCACCCACGCCCCCAGCTGACAGAGAAGAGCCGCCTGTAGTCAGGGCTCCATTGCTCTGGGAAGCCTTGGCGCTACGTCGGAAAGTTCCATTACCATGACGACGAATGGAGGACCAAACACTGCCAAAGAGCGTGTGGTGGCGCTGCGAATACAATTTAGATGCAATATTTGAATTAAATAAGATATTTTTTCAAATATTCATACATACATTTTATTTTATGTTTTAGTGTATGCACATTTTGTCAAATGTTAATATACGTACGTATATAAATACTATTTGTTGTTAACATTAGACAGGTTGGTTGGTAAGACAATGAGATTTCAGCTATTGCCCCAAGATTTAAAGTTAATTCTTCATAATAAAATATCAGATTTTTTTAACGCTTTATTACAGATAAACAGATCCTACAAAAAAAACCTCTACACGAGGTAAAAGTCTAGTGACGAAAGCAATTTTAACCCCAAAATTTCTGATATCCAATTGTGTGACGAGCAATATTCAGTTTATTATAAACATTTTAAATAAAAATAAAAATTATTTAAAAAAAAAACACGAAAATTGGCATTGTGCACTGTGCTCAAAAAGGGCGAGCTTCTTTGTACATAAAAATTACTTTTTGCACAGTGCCGAATACCAATTTTCGTGTTTTTTTTTTTAAATAATTTTTATTTTAATTTAATTTTATTTTAAAATAATTTTATAAATAAAAAGTTTGAAGGTACGCCAAAAAGCCATCAAACTCACCTTTCCAATGATATATAGGACATATCTGTAGCTTCTTTGCAAACTATTTCAATTTTAGCGGGCAAATCGCGTTTTCCCGCTAAACTAGCGGGAAATTCAAAAAATCGTAGAACAAACATTTCTAGATTTTCGAAAAGAAATGAATCCAATCATTACATTTTCGCTTCTTTAGCGCGTTCATGCAGACAAACAAACCGACAAACAAACTGACTTTTCATCTCATTTTGAGAAGTCCACTAAAAATTTCAAATTTTGAACCAGTTATCGGATTTGGGTGATCGGCGTATCAATCGAAGCGTATTTTTGATAAGAATTCTTATAAAAGAAAATATTTTAACAAAAAGCCCCAACGACGCCATTAGCTGCAATTATTAAAATTTTCCCTCCCACTTACACCCCCTTATCTCATGAACCAGGTGTGCTAGCAAAAGTAGTACGCCATTTTGTAAGTTAGGTCTAAACCTTTCGATCGGTATATAACTCGATCTGATCGGACAGTCGTAGCAAATTTTCCAAATTAGCTGTATATATTGCAAGTCGCCTTTCGCACCCTTCGTGCTGCTTTCGTCAGTAGAGCGAACTGCGGTTCGCAGTGATAGACTGACTTATCATCTCAATATGGAATAGTCACAAAAAATTTGAAACCGAATTATCTTTTAAATCAGATGTCGGGCTGGGAAGATCAAGGTGTTATTCGACGCGTAATTTTGTGAGAATAATTGAAAATTCTCTTAGACAATAGTAATTATTTAAATTTGGCGCTCCCATGTACACCCTCTTATCTTAGGTGAGTTACAAAAGTATTAGTATGCAATTTTGTTTGCTATGACTATTAGGGTGGAGTGAATTCCACTTTTTTTCGATTTTCGAAAACGCTGTATCATTTATGGATGATACGGTATAAATACAATATCTGTAAAAAAAATCAATTTTTTTGGAGGTCATCCTGAGGTGGCGCATCGACGATGTATTTAGAGAAATCGGTCAAAAAATTCAAGAAATCCAATATAACTGAAATTTAACCCCAAAAGATAATGATTTAAAAAATAAATTCTATTTTTCTTAGTTAGCCGTAACTGTTAGCTTTCTAAACCCATATCAACTTTTAAGATCGGTGGAAAAATATCGAACTTACAGATTTTTTAAGAATAGCACAATTGTCAAAAAGCCGTTACATTTGGGGCGGACACGTTCTTTTGGAATGTGTAGAATGTATGAAGCAGGCACGTAATTTTTGGCAAATTTTTGAATGAATTTTTTGGGTGTTAAATACCCTAAAACTATACTAGGTACAAGCACCTGTCAAAAAATGGTGAAGAAGAAATATAGAATTTATTTTTTAAATCATTATCTTTTGGGGTTAAATTTCAGTTATATTGGATTTTTTAAATTTTTTGACCGATTTCTCAAAATACATCGTCGATGCGCCACCTCAGGATGACCTCCAAAAAAATTGATTTTTTTTACAGATATTGCATTTATACCGTATCATCCATAAATGATACAGCGTTTTCGAAAATCGAAAAAAAGTGGAATTCACTCCACACTAATGACTATACCTTTCGATGGGTATGTCAATCGGTTTATATTTTATATATTTCTAGTCGCCTTTCGTACCCTTCGTGCTGCTTTCGCCGCCTAACCATTTTTGTTTAGTTCATATCTAATCAACATACTTCCCCAATTAATTAGTCGGCGAATAAAAAAATTATGACTTACTCGATGCATGGGTTCTGGTTCCTCGGTCAGTTCATCGAGGTTGCCAGATATGGCACGTTTCAATGCCGGCGATACCTCATGTAGTGTGCGTAGACCGGCTTGTAGGGTGACAGTATTGCTGTCAGGATGACCCTCTTTGCCCTCCTGCTCTTTACGCTTTTTGAAACGCCGGAAATAGTCCTGTATTAGGTAAGTGGCATAAAACTTGCCCACAGTAACCTCGTCATCGTTGCCAGGTGGCGGCACCACCTGATCCAATAACTTGGGATTGGTCCGCTTCCAGATTTGTTTAATGGTGGCTCGCAGCTCGGCATTCGCATCATCGATGTTGCCCTCTGTTTTGATGCTTAGTGACGTTCGAACAACGGCAAACAGAGTAGCATTGAAGAGAACCGTTCCATCGGAGTTAAGAGGCATGTTCATGCTGACCAGACGCTTGCAGGCCATGCGATGTGGACAGAGCTTGCCAAAGCCGAGAGGTGGTGATATCTTGCGTAGCAAGGTGACCACATCCAAGTGTTTTATGCGTCCCTTGGCATCCGGATCGTACTCGCTCCAAAGCCGAATAAATTCATCCAAATGATGGGGACCCAGAATAGACCAATCTCGCGTGAGGTAATCAAAGTTATCCATGATGACGGCCACAAACAAATTGATAATCTAAAAAAAAGTTGTCGATTAGCGCAAGATAGAACTAAATTGGTAGTTGATCGAATCTACCAAGAAGGAGCACAGCACATAAAATGATATAAAATAGGGATAGGCAATTGATGAGCCGCATTGTTCGCCCGCTGAATCAGAGTTCATATCACAACGCACGTCCGGTTGTGCCGAGCAGGACATCATTATATCCTGCCAGGCCTCACCAGTGGCTGAGCGGAACAGCACAAGTACCGCCTGTTGAAACGTCTGGAAATTGTTGTTGGCGGATATCGCACCATCACCATCCAGAGCAATCTTGCCAAAGACCTAAAGATGCAAACAAAATTTGATCTTAGTATTTAGTATATACAAATCACTAATTTAATGATACGCACCTGCATGCCAACCACCGCGTATATAAAGAAAAGCAATACGATGAGCAATGCGACATAGGGTAGAGCCTGAAATGATTTGATGAAGGTCCAGAGGAGGGTTCGTATGCCCTCACCCTTGCTGAGTAACTTAACGAGTCGCATAACACGAAACAAACGAAAGAAATTAATGGAAATTAAGTTTGAGCCGGCCTGAAAAAAAAAAAGAAAGAGAAATCACTGAAAATCTGTGTGAGCTTGACTTCACTAAAAAACATACCGCTTTTGCCCTTTGTTTACAGCCTTCGACTATGTCACAAGCGGCCTGTGTAGTGTTCTTGCTCTGTGGAATATGATATACATGCAGTAATTGGTAATATTATCAAGACTCACAAATACCTTAATTTCGGAAAAGACAATATCTATAAAACTGCCTAGCACAATGATGAAATCGAAAACGTTCCAAGCATCACCAAAGTAGTTCTATGGGAGGATTACAAAGAAATTTACAAATAATTTTATAAAATATGATAGATTATGGATTTAAAACTCACCTTGAACCGAAATGCTGCCAATTTAAAGACAAACTCTAAGGCAAATACTGCAGTGAATAACATATTGAGAGCATCTAGAAGTTCCGTATACCATATTGGTTGTTGGTAAAACTTCATTGCAAGAGTCACCGTATTTATCATTATCAATATAAATATGGTATACTCAAATGATGATGACGTCACAAACCACCATACTTTATACTGTATGCCATGCTTGGGTATATAACGTCGTACAGGCTTCGCCTTTAATGCAAACTCAATACAATTACGTTGATTCTTATCCAGATCACAATTCTTATACTCCTGTTCACCCTCATTTTGAAAAGTGACAATAACGAAACCGACAAAGATGTTGACCATAAAGAATGCAATTATAATGATATAGATTATATAGTAGGCAGCAACTATAGGACGGAAGTTGTGAATTGGCCCCCCATTTTCCTTATTCGAATCAATAGAGACGTACAGAAGGCTATCAATAAGAAAATTTAATTTAATCTCAGGACTTATTGAATATGAATATTAGGGTGGAGTGAATTCCACTTTATTTCGATTTTCGAAAACGCTGTATCATTAATGGATGATACGGTATAAATGCAATATCTGTAAAAAAAATCAATTTTTTTGGAGGTCATCCTGAGGTGGCGCATCGACGATCTATTTTAAGAAATCGGTAAAAAAATTCAAAAAATGACGTGCCTGCTTCATACATTCTACACATTCCAAAAGAACGTGTTTGCCCCAAATGTAACGGCTTTTTGACAATTTTGCTATTCTTAAAAAATCTGTTAGTTCGATATTTTTCCACCGATCTTTAAAGTTGATATGGGTTTAGAAAGCTAACAGTTAGAGCTAACTAAGAAAAATAAAATTTATTTTTTAAATCATTGTCTTTTGGGGTTAAATTACAGTTATATTGGATTTTTTGAATTTTTTGACCGATTTCTTAAAATAGATCGTCGATGCGCCACCTCAGGATGACCTCCAAAAAAATTGATTTTTTTTACAGATATTGCATTTATACCGTATCATCCATTAATGATACAGCGTTTTCGAAAATCGAAAAAAAGTGAAATTCACTCCACCCTAATGAATATGTTCTACTTACTTGGGCCAGCCTTCAAAGGTAGAAACAGTAAAGAGAGTCAGCATACCCTTAGCCACATCATCGAAATGGAAACCGTTATTATCCCATTCACGTTCCTTGAGACGCGGCTTGTTTATATCTCCATCCTCATAGACAAGATATGTGCCACTAAAAGTTTTTATGTAGTAAGATTATCATCCAAAGGATTATCTGAACCAATAACTTACTAGCATTCCTCTTTCACCATTTTAGAGCCATCGGAACATTTGAAAAATTTACCCTATATATGCGATGTACCGATAATTTTTGAGCCAGCGTCAGAAGATATTTATTGAAATATTATTAATTTTTTGATTGTAAATATTTGGAGTTATCTTAAGAAAGTACACTTAACTCGGGAAACGGTTTAGTTGAGCGCACTTTGCTAATACGACTGTAATACTATAAACTAAAGCCTAACTATGTGTACTTTGCAGTGATTCAATAGACTTAACTAGTCTTTATAAATATATTTACATACATATACAGGGTGTCTCAATTTACACAAAATTTTGTTTTTTTTGTCTTGGGATTTCTTGCTCGGGACGAACACCAGTTTTAGTTGAAAATGTTTGGAGCATCACAATATTTACAGACGGTAACAAAACAATACGATACATAATTTTTAGGATTGGTTAAATACAATTACATACAAATATATATTTAAAAAAGATTAGCGAGCGAGTATACAGACTTTTTTCGTATGAACTTTTGTAAGTTGAAAACTCGAACAAGAGTGTGTTAGGTTTTGGAAAGCTAAAATCAGCTAGCGAGGCGTTGAAGCTAATAGCTGGCTGATTGGAAAGTGTTGATGAGATTGTTATACTTACACAAAAATCTTTTTGTTAATCTACAAGAAATCAGTATACTGATTTGCATTACTTTTAATCCTAACATTCTTCCCAAAAACATGAAAACTCAATTAAAATTATTCCCAAATTTTAATCTTCTTTTCTTTCCAATCACAGTTAAAGTTTGTCAAAGTACATCGATAATCCAAAGCACACATAATAAAGCAGCAAGAATTCGAGTTCTTCTAAAATAGAAGCGCACACATAAAGCCGATTCTGGTTACCCTTCACCATATATTTGATTTTATTTATTGTTGTATATAATTGAAATTGAATTACCTTAAAGAGTTGCACTCCAATAACGGCAAACATGAATTGCAATAAATATGTAACCAACATAATATTACCAATGGTTTTAATAGCGACTACAACGCACTTAACCACGTACTGTTTTTTTTTCAGTATAGAAAAAGAATTGACACGCGGTTGTGATTTTTTTAATATATTTTTTAATTGTGTGCATGTGTGAGTGAGTGTTTGTGTTCATGTCGCATCAATCCGAGGAATTTTCGATTTTTGAGCACATTATGGGAAATGTTTCATTGAAATCAAAAATGATAGTAAATTTCCAAAGTAAATTGTTCACATTGCAATTTTTTGTTTTTGGCATAATTGAAATACCAAAACGATAAAAAAGAGAAAAAGGAGAAAATTCATTTTTAAGGGCATTCAATACGTTTCTCATTTGATATTTGTATGCTAAAAATAAGTAAGTATATGTAAATGTGTATTAAAAAATAAAAAGTATTTTTAAAATGCAAAATATAGTGTTTATATATGATTAGTATGTACGATTTTTGACAAGGTCTGTTACTACAAAAATTATTCTATCAATTCAAATGAAAGTTTTGTACACAACTTGAGGATTGTATTTGATACTCTTCGGTTTATTGATTGGTTGCCTTGATGCTAGGGTGCAAGGTTGGACGCTGTAATTTTTAATAACAAATGTGTGTAACTATGGAACTCTGTGTGTTTGGGAGTGTGTCAGTTTGTGTGTGCTTGAGAAGTATGCTTTGATTTTCTTATGAAATAACAGTCACTTTATATTAATTAATTTTGCTTTCGATGTCATGGGTTTGTCGCATACAACGCAGAAAATGGGTGTGGAATATACGAGTTGATTTGACAATAACACTAGGCAACAGCCAAAAAATTACACGAACCAAACCCACTTTTTTGGATAGATTTGGGGCCAAAAACGACGAAAAACATTTTTTTTTTTTTTTCTATGGTAAAATTTTTTTTTTAGAATTTTTTAAAAATCTGGCTTTTTTTTCGTACTTTTTTTCAGAGGTGCTCCGACTTATGTCATCATTACTCGAGAATGACTAAACCGATTTTCAAAAGCTTTACTATTTCTGAAAGTCAATGAATATATCTATAATTCATTAATACAAAGTTTTGGATTTAAACTTATAGTTTAAGAGATATCAATTTTTGAATTAAGAAAATGATGATTTTTTTAAAGCTTTTTTTTAAGCTTTTTTTACTTTAAAATTCGAGGAAAAGTCGAAAAAAATTTATTACATTTTGTCTTTAATTTTATTTGCATAGCTGCATTAATTACGCGTCGTTAAAGATAAGTCCAATCAAAATCTGTGGAGGGACAGCGATATAATATTTTTTTGTGTGTAGGCATGTTTTTGTCGACTTTGATGACTTCTTTGTAGAGCGGCATGACCTTTAGTATGAAAATTTTTTGTGATTTTTAAGATATCTTCACCAATCTCACACAATATCAAATTGTTGTTATTTTACACATTTTGACCAAATTTGGTTCAAATCGGTCTACTATATCATATAGCTGTTATAGGAACGATCGTTTGAAAATCAAGGTTTAGTATTAAAAAGTTTTTTGTTTTTTGAGATATTTTAACCAATCTGAACGAATATGCATTTAAGATGGTCATCTGAACTATTAAATTTGTTTATATATATATAGCTATATTAATTACCAATCGTTGCGTATGTTTACCGTTAAAATCTATGGAAGGACGGCTAAGTTATTAGTATATTGACAATAAAACAATTTTACGCAAAGGTAGACTTTCGACTGACCGGTCCCATGGAAGCTATATGTTATAGTGATCCGATTCCAACCAAATTTGGACAGGTTGTATAAGGCAATAGAAGGCTTATAACTTGTAAGTTTTGAACAGATAACTTTAAAAACAAAAAAGTTTTTCATACTAAAGGTTGCTTATCGACCGTTCGTATCGATTGTTCCTATGGCAGCTATATGATATAGTGGTCCGATTTCTACCAAATTTGGTAAGGATGTAATGGGCAATTAAAGATACCCAATTTATGAGTTTTATTGAGATTTCTCCAAAAACAAAAAAGTTTTTTATACTAAAACATGATTTTCTACCGATCGGTCCTATGACAGCTATATGATATAGTGGACCGATTTGAACCAACTTTGGTCAGGATGCATAAGACCAACATATATGCATATTCTATCAGTTTAGTTAAGATATCTCAAAAAACACAAATGTTTTTTATACTAAAACTTGTTTTTAGACCGATCGGTCCTATGGCAGCTGTATGATATAGTAGACAGATTCGAACCAAAATTAATAAAGATGTAAAGGACAACATAGAGTACACAATTTGTGAGTTCGATTAAAATATCTTAGAAAATAAAAAAGTTTTTCATACTAAAGGTGAATTTTCGACTGATCGTTCCTATGGCAGCTATATTGAATAGTGATCCGATTTGAACCAATTTTGGTAGGGATACATACCACATTACTAAATACATAACCAGCAAGATTGGATGATATATCTCAAAAAACAAAAAACTTTTTCATACTAACCCCTGTATTTCTAACGATCGTTCCTATGGCAGCTATATGATATAGTAATCCGATTTAGACCAAATTTGGTCAGGGTGTATGAGACAGTCCCAAATACACTATCTGTGAGTTTGGTTAAGATATCGTAAGAAACCAAAAAGTTTTTCATACTAAATGTCATGCCGCTCTACAAGGAAATCATAAAATTCGACAAAAACATGCCTAGACAAAAATAAATAATACATCGCCGTCTCTCCACAGATTTTGATAAGACATATCATAAACGACGCGTAATTAATGCAGCTATGCAAATAAAATTAAAGACAAAATGTAATAAATTTTTTTCGACTTATCCTCAAATTTTAAAGTAAAAAAAGCTAATAAAAAAGCTTAAAAAAAATCATCATTTTCTTAATTCAAAAATTGATATCTCTTAAACTATAAGTTTAAATCCAAAACTTTGTATTAATGAATTATAGATATATTCAATGGCTTTCAGGAAAAGTAATGTTTTTGAAAATCGGTTTCGGCGTTCTCGAGTAATGATGAAAAAACTGGGCGCACCTCTGAAAAAAAGTACAAAAAAAAAAGCCAAATTTCAAAAAATTCTAAAAAAAAAATCTCACCATAAAAAAAAAAAAAAAAATGTTTTTCGTCATTTGGAGCCCCAAATCTATCCAAAAAAGTGGGTTTGGTTCGTGTAATAGACAAAAAGTTGAAAATTGTTGCCTAGTGTAATAAATGGTATTATTTGTGTGAGTATGGTTAAGTCTGTATTCAGTTACGAGCATATCGTTTCCTTGATCAAGAGTGCTGAAATAATAACATAACGCATCAGGAGTAAGCCGTGTTCCCTTTATCGAGCCAGTTCCCCTAAAGTTTCTCCAATTATCCACGTTATGTTGAAATTCGACATAACTTTACACAGTGATAAGTTTGTGATAAGTCGAAATTGATTTTAACATGTATATTTTTATTGTTACAACTATTACGCCCCCAATAATTTAGTCACTATATACTTAAAAAGGACTCACTGGCTTTAAAAAAAATTTATAGTTATGCTAAGCATTAATAAGCAATTCTTGGAAGCAAATGTGGTATTATTTACAAGATCGTGTATGCTGACAGTTTATAACTTTTCCATTATTAGTAAAATAAGTACTATTTTATAAATGAAAAACAAAAAAATACAAAAACTATATGGGTTACAGGTTAAGGATAGCAATTCAAACATTTAACAATATGGAACATAAACAAAATGTTAATATACTTTAAGTTTTCAAGTGTGTGCAATAAAAAATGTATATTAAAAGTAACATAAATAATTTACAACTAATGTGATCATTTAACTGATATCTTAACATTATTTTTAAATACATTATTAGTTTGCACTATTATTCACTTGTAGCCTAACCAGTTATACATTTTATAATTATAATCGATAATGCACTCTAAAAATATGCTTAAATATCAAAAGAATATCTCGTTTTTTATACAGTCTCATATTTGAAATAGTTTAATAGTGTTACATATAGAAAGAGTAGATCAAGCACTTAAGAACAAAATCATACCTTAAACAATTGGACTCCTATAACGGCAAACATGAATTGCAGTAGGCATGTGACGAGCACAATATTTCCGATAGTCTTAACAGCGACTATGACACATTGAACAACATGCTGTATGTGATACGACGATATATATAGTTATAGTACGATTGATATATAAGATATACTCGATAAAGTTCTAGATATAAATTTAAAATATAGCTTTGGTGTTTAATTTCGTAATGGTTTAGTATTAACAAGAATGGTACGTAATTTTATTAAGCCTAAGCGACGCCTTTCATTTATTCCACGCCCATTTTCGTTAGGTGTTAAAAGTGTAACTCAAAATTAAACTGCATGAGTATATAATATATTTATGTATATATAATATTTATATGTAGATTTCTTTCTTTGCAGTGCAAAATTCTTGGTGCACCCTACACCCAGCATTTCAAGGATTTCTTTTAATTGGTTTTTATGGTTTTTGTTTTTGACCAAAAAAAATACGCACTTTATTTCGGGTTATAGCATAAAGTCAAGATTTGATAATTAGCTCGCAAAAAATATAACTTTGTGTAATTTGTTAATTTTAAATTATCATAAGTAAGTTGAATTATAAAATCAAAGAAATTAAATAATTGTTGAATAAACGCAGGTGAATAAAATAAAAAAAAATCAAATTAATTGATAATAGAACAGGAACTGTGAAAGCATAGAATGTGTCTTACCTTTAGACCCTTGGCTCGATTAATGGCTCTCAGGGGCCTTAAAACTCGGAGTACACGAAGTATTTTCACGACTGAAATCGCATTCGAACTGCAGTTGAAATTGACATTATAATTATTGTCCAGAAGTAATTTTTGAACTACTGGGTTAGAGTAGTTTTGGTACAGTTTACCTGGATACTAGAGATATCAATGATACGCAAACCACAAGTAAATCTAATAGATTGAATGCGGATCTGCAAAAGGCTCCGTCGTGCAATACGAAGCCATATGAAATCAATTTCAGAACGAGTTCTATTGTGAAAACTGCCGTGAAAAAATAATCAAATTTATTGAGTACCTGCAAAATAAACGAATGATAACATGAAAAGTACATAAAAAAGAGGAATTGGATTTTTGGTGTAAATCAATAATATCAAGAAAACACATATAATATTGATAACCAGGCGCGTTGATAACTTACAAGATTATCAGATGGTTCTGGTTCTGTACGGGAGCTACTTACTAAATTTAAGTTATTGTTGGCCTGCAGTGGATTCTCGGCGGCCAACATGGCGGATGAGAACATTATGCAGCACAGAATTATGTTGCCAAAATTACTGTGATTGCAAAGCCAGTGGCAAAACACACGAAATCTGGGAAAAAAAATTTATTGCATTTAAATAGTTTGCTAGAAAGATCAATATAGAAATTTGGACAACAACGAAATCAACCAAGAAAAAAACATGCGAAAACAAATGTACATTTTTTATAAACACGAGTTAGATGTTGGGATTTAGAATGGCTCATCAATATTATTCAAGATTTCTACAAACTAAGGACAGTAACAATTATATTGATCTTGTGACACAATAGGTTTGTGGTAGTGCTAAGATAGAAAATCAAATTTAAATATGATTTTCTGAACATAGGTATTTTAAGAATGGGTTATACGAAAAAACAATTAATTTTTATTCATGTATACACAAAAAATTAGGACATCATCACATATTCGTACGCACACAAAATATACGCACACAGACAAAGAAGTGAAAATTGTTATCAAATAAAAACTATCAATTTTTTTTATGGTTAAAACTAAAACATAAAAACCTGTTTGTTTGGGAGAAAAGAAAGAATGATGTGCCCGGTGGTATTGGTTGAATTTTGGTAGCCGTATTAACCTCAGACATACGGCGTGGGCGTGCTGTTATCATGCCTTCTTCATCCACTATATGCAATAAATTTGTATATATCATTTGCCAATGTGGAAAAAATAATAATCACAAATATATTCAATTATGTAAAAGTTAGCTTTTTAACTTAAAAAATAAATAAATAAATAAATACATACAAATATATAACTGTAAGTATCTAAAAATAAATATAATTAAAAAAAAAATTTTTATAAATCGATTGTATATCAATTATACAGTCGAGAATATAAAATAACACTAGGCAACAGCAAAAATTTGGCATAGACCAAACCCATTTTTCTTGATATATCTGGTGCCCCATATGACAATAAACAACGTCTTTGTCTGTGGGCATATTAAAAAAAAAAGCTTTTTAAAATTTCGATTTTTTATTTAACCTAGAAGTCAGCTGCCATTTTTCACCAATTCTAAGGAATGCCACCCACAATCGTTTTTAAAGAGCTTTACATTTTATAGTAGCTGCTGAAGATATCTGTACTTCAATTATAAGTAAACAGTATCACATTAAATCCGATAATTTTACCAATTTTAAATAAAAAAAATAATAATAGATATGCCTGTTTTATTATCAGAAAAGCTAATTTTAAGTGAAAGTTTAATTTCGACCGATCGGGCTGATGACAGATATATATTTTAGTGGTCCATATTCATAAAAATTTGAACAGTTTGTAAAAGAGAATAGTTACAAGATCCATAACTTTAAAGTGTGCAATTTTTCGAACTATCTATAATATGGCAGCCTTATGATATACAATTAAAAAAAAACATCGCACTTAAACCGACGATATTAAAGTACAAACGAGTTCAAATGCTGTCTAAGCTAGAATATCAAATGTTGAGAATAAAAATCTTACTTTTTCGGTTTCCGCAAGTACGGAAATCTTAAAAAAAGATTTCGCTGGGATACTTTTGGTACGTTTTGGGTTTAGTTCAAGTCTGTAAAAATTTAAAGCATACTAGTTTAAGTACACATTAATCTAGAACTCACTCAAAATTTTAATTGGTTCTAGTAGAAAACATTCACTTTTTTAAGTACAAAATAGTATAAAAGACTTTGTTTTTTGTAGAGGTATCTTTACGAGACTCGCAAATTTTATTTTTGCCATGGTCTTATATATTACGATAGCTGCCATTCGGTCAGAATTCAAATTTAAGGATCGATTCCTACTTGAGGCCTGTCCCCAGCACACTAAAAATTCCTGTCAGGGATTTACTATTTATTTCATATTTTTGTGGAACACAACTAAAACAGAGTGACTTAGCACCTAATATTAAATAAAAATTCACCTAAAACTTGTAAGGTTTTGTCCATGCACCAAGAACGTGCATGGTAACTCTTATAAATCAACTGTTCTTTGGAAACAGCACCAAATTTGAAAGTCCAGCTAATATTAAAATATAAAACTTATGAACTCTGACGTTAGAGTAATTATATTGGTGAAGAAAATTAATATTTTTTTATTTGTGCAGCAACACTACCATGCAATTTTCACAGATGTATTATCCAATGTCTCTTATCTGTTATATGCACACAGGGCAGGTGAGTGCCCCACCAGCTTTTATTTTTTTCTTTAACCGCAAAAGTTCTGTCTCCATGTTTGACATATGAGCTCATCAGGAATAAATGCCAAGCCGGTAAAATTATCGAATCAAATTTAAAACTAAGTATAAATAAATTTCAGATAAGTATGTTTTAATAATGATTATTTAGTTTTTTTTTTTCAATTGAATAAATCATTGACTTCTAGTAACTGTAAAAAAACGTGAAATATTCAAAAATTTTCCATTAAAGGTTATCTATGCATAATTACCATGATCTTGAGATTTATGATTTTATTATTTTACTCATGAAATAATCAAATAAAACTCATTTATTTTTGATTTAATGAAATAAAACTCAAGAATAATGATTATTTTATGAGTTTTTTTTTATTGAATCAAAAATTAAACTACAATTTAACAGGTCAAAATAACACCTTGAGTTTAATTTTTCATTCAATAAAAATAAAACTCATAAAATAATCATTAATCTTGAGTTTTTTTTTATTGAATCAAAAATAATGATTATTCCTGAGTTTTATTTTTTTGCTCAAAAGTAATCATAAGCAAATAAAAATAAAATATATTTAATATTGTTTATTTTCACCTGGGGCTCCAAATGTATCTATATGAAAGTGAGTTTCGGTCGTTTCAGAAAATAAAGTTTAATTTTAAATTTTTGTTGCCTAGTGTAGGTCGTGTTGTTCAGAATAAGTCCAAATGATAAAGTTGTTTAAGGATTATACAGTTTACTCTGTTCAGCTAAATTTAAATTATTTTACTTTTACAAATAATCTTCATAAGTTTATGTGATACATTTTAATTTCTTTACTGTACATACATAAACAATATAGTACAATATAGTTACTTATAAAAAATAAGTATAAGGGTATATTGTGTTCGTTGGAATGTATGTAACAGGGATAAGGAGGCATCTCCGACCCTATAAAGTATATATATTCTTGATCAGCATCAACAGCCGAGTTGATATAGCCATGTGTGTCTGTCCGTCTGTCCGTATGAACAAAAGGATCTCAGAGACTATAAGAGATAGAGTAACCAAATTTGGCACACAGATTTCTATATACCCAGCGCAGATCAAGTTTGTTTCAAATTTAAGCCACGCCCCCCTCCGCCCCCACAAATCGCGAAAAGCTACCACACCCACAGTTTTTAAGATAATATAGTTTTTCTTGTAGTCACTGATATCTATTATTATTATTTATTATCCCACTGAATCGCAACACGATCGGACAAGTAGAACAGCAGTTACTGTCTGAAAATGATTCTTTAAGCAATACATGGCAATACATGCCCTTTAGAGTATGCAATAGATTTTGTATTGTTAGAAAATTTTCTTTAAAGTACTTTTATATGTAGTGAAATAAGTAACGGGTATCCTATTGTCGGGATCTCGACTATAGCCTTTCCCACTTGTTTTTACTTTTGAAAGGAAATTTTTTTGTTTACTCAAAACAAAAATTAAAGTGAAACACAAAAAAAAACGTTGTCCTTAATTTAAAAAGCATTCATTAATTATCAGAAACAACTTGTTCATGAACATTTGACTAACTGAATAAAATAACTGATTTAGTTTCTCGATTAAGATATTAACAATCTTCAAAAATACATTTTCTAAAAAATTTTTAGTCAATAGCTCTTAAAGAATACATGCGTCATTACTTATACATTTAAGACTAATTTAAAATACTTTCTATCGTATTTCTTATTATACAAAATCTTGTTATTCTACCTTACTGCAATGAAAAACTTAGAAAACTATATTGAAATTTCCATTTGGTTTTTCTAACTATTTATTTAAATGGCCCAATGAACTATGTGCGTGGGAATAATTTGTATTTTCAAGTCTAAACTTTAAAGAATGAAATTGTGTATATAGACTTGTGACTTTCATAATCAAAATCTGTTTTCTAAAAGCATTTATATAAAATGATGTTTAATTTCAGTAGAATAAGATTTTCAATTTAAGGTATAGATAACTAAAAACCCAATTAATTCTCTGTTGCATACAAAATTAATATTATATACATTTAAAGGTGCTATAAGTAGGTACAGCTCGATATGAAATAGTTAAGAAAGTTTTATTTCATAACTTTAATTGTTATAAATATTTTGAATAGATTTTTTAAAATGCAAGCATGCAAAATAACCGTAGAACCAGAGTGCACAGAAACGATCAACGAAATTTAAAAAAAAAAAAAACATCCATTAATACAAGTGTGAATTGTGTATTCTGGTGTATCTTAAATTTTTTGGGTCTGAATGCTCTTTGTTGATTTACCTGTTTGTGTAACTGAAAATGAAAAATGCACTGCCGCGTGGTATGGGTTTTTTAGTCTTCTTCATGCTGACTTCGGATAAACGTCGGGGTCGTGCAGTAACGCGTGCTGATACTTCAGAATGGGAGTCTTTCGATTAGTACAAGATTGAAAGTTGTGCGCGATTTTCCAAGGCGGCAAATGAAAGCGTCAGTAGCATGAATATCATTCATATTTTATACCAATTATTTAGTATGTGTTGAAGTTGTACATATGTATGTGTATGCTTAACTTAGCTAATATGCTAAAGGCCTAAGTAATTTTTAGATTTTTATACTTAAAATTAAATGTAGCCTAGTTATGTCAGGAATTATCAAAATGTAACATACCCTCTTCCTCCTCATCGCACATTTCGCGGACCTCCTCATCTGATAACGTTTCATGATCCCTAAATTATATGAGATATAAGATATTACAAAAATGGATTCATAAATATGTCAAAAAGTACACAACTTATCATCGTCCAGCTCATGATGTTCCATATCCATATCAATACTCATATGCTCATCATCCATACCATCTATAGTGGGCGAGGGACTGTGAGATTTCTTCATGGCACCCTCGTCCTGCTGTTGAAATAGAATAATTAAATTATAGCTCGACTGTGACTAACATGCAATCTATCATTATAACTTGCCGGCTCTTCTTCCTTTTCGACCTCAGAGAGTGAATCAGCATCGGCCAAATTATCGACAGCAATGGCCAAGAAAACATTTAGCAGTATATAGTTACCGCATATGAACAATATGATGAAATATATACAGGCCAATGCACCATATGAAGAGACACCGCCATAGGCATTAATGCCAACATACATGACAGCATTCCAATCCTCACCAGTCATTATCTAATATGGATTTAAAATAATAACTGATTACATCTTATGATGGTTGAATACTTACCTGAAATACTGTGAGCATGCTCTGCCAGAAACAATCAAAGTTCGTTCGAACCTTTTCCTCGTCATTATAATTAAATTTACCACCAAAAACTTGCATACCCAACAATGCAAATATCACAATAAACAGGAAGAGCAGTAGAAGTAGTGAAGCAATTGATTGTATTGAATTTAATAGGGAAGCCACTAGATTTGATAAAGAGCGCCAGTATCTAAAAAATAAGTAGTGTTTATAGAAATTGAAAATATCAGCAGTGTACAAAATTATCGAACCGACTATCGATATATATAAATATTAAGGGTATTCCGAAAACAGATTAAGATCAGATTTTGATTAGATTTAAGCAAATCATAATCAGATAACGGAACGCCCACTTTCTACAGTTAAAAAACGACAAATGACTTAAGATATTGTTAAAATTATTTTTCAATCGACATATGAACCAGGGCTGGGAATACTGATTAAAATTTTTTTCAATTAAAAATTATTACTTAGTTGAATGTTTCAAGGGAAAAATAATTATTTTATAAAATTAGTTGAGTATTTCAGTCTACAGTAAATTACATTAAAAACTTCTTCAAATCTGTCTTAACTACTTTTTGGATCAATTGTACTTTTACTTTAAACTTTCCAGTCGACATTTAAAATGCTTGAAAATTTAAGCTTACAGTAAATTATTACTGGCACTGGCTTATATTCCAGCACCAGCAAATATTTATTTATTTATTTCCCTTCCAGTACAATTTTACTTGACATTTTTTTAAAGCATTAAAAATTTACTTGGGATTTTTCTTACCAGCACATTTTTAATTGGGATATTTATATCCACTATTTAATTTTTTTTGGGATTTTATACATCAGCATATTTTTACTTGAAATTTGATACTCCAGCAAATATTTATTTGGGATTTTTCGTCAGCAGCATATTTTTACTTGAGATTTTTTAATCATTAATATAATAAACTATGATTATGAAAATGTTTATAATAATTATTATTGATTATATTAATTTAATATGTTTATTTAAAATGTAAAATTATTATTTGCTTTTAATAATACCAGCATTTCAAAATTTTCATCTGATAACGTCCTACGGTGGGGGGTGTTTACAAAACCCGCAAATGAGAACAAGCGCTGAACTGGAGCTGATGATGGCAACGGCATATTATATTTTAAAAACATTGATCTGATGTCACTTTTCGAATTTTTAAAATATGCTGCTGACGAAAAATCCCAAATAAATATTTGCTGGAGTATCAAATTTCAAGTAAAAATATGCTGATGTATAAAATCCCAAAAAAATTAAATAGTGGATATAAATATCCCAATTAAAAATGTGCTGGTAAGAAAAATCCCAAGTAAATTTTTAATGCTTTAAAAAAATGTCAAGTAAAATTGTACTGGAAGGGAAATAAATAAATAAATATTTGCTGGTGCTGGAATATAAGCCAGTGCCAGTAATAATTTACTGTAAGCTTAAATTTTCAAGCATTTTAAATGTCGACTGGAAAGTTTAAAGTAAAAGTACAATTGATCCAAAAAGTAGTTAAGACAGATTTGAAGCAGTTTTTAATGTAATTTACTGTAGACTGAAATACTCAACTAATTTTATAAAATAATTTTTTTTCGCTGGAAAAACTCCAGTTTTTAAAAAATTATTTATTTATTAGTTAACAGGTGCTGATTAAAAAATCTAATCAGTATTCCCAGCCCTGGTTTGAACAATATGTATCAAACCCTAACATACATACACTGTTAACAGGATATCTTAATTATGTTAAATTACTGGCTTCAGGTGAGTACTCGGAAAAAGTTTGTCTGATCTTCAATCATGATACCTGATCACTACTATTTGCAATTACGGTAAATTTCCGACTATCAATAATACCAAATCTTTGTATCGTTCAACTAGTGTGATACTTGATGCAGTTCCAGTATTCCCTTCGCTTGATTGTCCCTAACGTTGTTCATGTCAGTGTCATTTCAAACTACTCTGTTAACAGTTTAAAAAAAAAAATTGAAAAAAAAAAAATATACACCCGTCGTCAAAGTATCATACAAATAATTTAAATGCAAAAATTAAAAATAGGAAACAAAAACAATATAATAAAAATAAACAATAAATTTAAAATATTTTATTTTTTACTGTAATGCTTTGTGATTTTTTTTGTGTGTTCTCCGAGGGGTCCCTAACGTTTTATGTAAGAAAAAGCTTAGGCAATACCTAGGGATGTTACCTTTGTCCTCGATTGTAGCACATCACAATATTAAAGTCGTTAACGTTTATCATACAAAGTCTTTAAGTTTTTCCTTATCATACCAAGTACAAACTTAAAACTAAATAAGTAAACAAAAGAAGGCTCTATTAAGTGGCAGCATATCAACTAGACCAACACACGACATTGACTGGTGCTGACAATGTAAATAGATATAATGTAGTAGGGGGATCGCGGAATTGAAGCGTGAATAAACTTCTTTACCGCAAAAATAAATTATGCTACTATTTCCATAATTCTGACACTTGTTTATTCGGATATCCTGATATTTTGGACACTCAATTTTAATCTATAAAATAGTCTGTAGCCCGGGCACCACATAACCTAGTTTATTCTGAAATCTGATCACATTAACGTGTTGTGTGTAAGAAAAGAACATAAGTATAATAGAAAAAAGTTACAAGAGAAGGCATTTTAACTGCAATTTCTGTCATTTCAGAGCAAATGGTCTTTATATTTAAAATTGAGTTTGTTCGGCAGATTTTTTCAATCAGTAAGCCCTTCCGTGATTACTGATGAACCAGTAATCAGTACCTGCTAAATGACATGATACCACTTTACACAAATCAGCCCACTACAGTTTTCCCCGTTCGTACGGAAGAATTATAATTTTTGACAAAAAAATCAATATTTAGTATGAAAAACTTTTTTTAATTATGAGATATTGTAACAAAACTGATAGAATTTGCATTTAAGTTTGTCCGATACATCCTGACCGAAGTTGGTGCAAATCGATCTTAGCTGCCATATTTATCTGGGACATATACATATAGTAATTGTTCTGCATTTAGTTCTCTATTTTGTTATTTAATAAACAATACTTACAGTCAATTTACACTGAGGCCAGTAAGCAAAAAGCCTTAGCTCAAGGCGAAAGTCTTTTACACTGATAAAAAACTAATAAAAAATGCCAGTATTTTGAAGTCTAATTGTTAAATGGAAAAATGCCCATTGCAACATTTATATAAATTGTACATAAAATTTGTATGTTAATGTATATAACGGATCCATCATGTTTGTCCGACGTCTAGTTGGTTGCAAAGTTGAATCAAGGAGGTATTGACGGTTTACAAGACATATTTCAAAGATTAAATGATCTTTTTTTTGTGGTGGTAAATCGATATTTAATCAATTTTTAGCCAGGGCTGCCACCTTCTGTCAAAAAATCGCCTTTAATGACGCCTTTAATGACGCCTTTAATAATAAGGGATCGCCCTAATGCCCTGCTTAAGGGCTTTATGCCGACTTTTTTTCGTAACGGCGCCATACCGGCCTCAGTGTAAAAAGACAATTAAAATTCAGGAACCTTAAACATTCTCCGTAATAACAAAATAACAATGAAATGCACACGTTAAAAAGTATGACCAATTAATGTTATCGAAATGACGGCCACAATTATTATCTGCCTCACAAACCAAATCGGAACATGTTTAAGGAATCCCCTAAATATTGAGCACGTGAAATATTTACAAACAGGTAGTCACACCGAAAAAATTCCGTTTGTTAAATGGGTTAAGATGTTCAAATATCCAATGCATTGATTTTATTCCATGGAATCATATTAGATTAAAATTTTTGACAAAAAAAAAACCCAAATTGAGTAGAATTTTTATGAAACAGTTGTTAAATTCTTCTGGTTCTCTTTACGGCTTCGAGCTTAGGCCTTCCAAAACGTTTTTTGGTCTGCTTAATACGGGCCTTAAGGCCGGAATCGAGTCGACCCGAAATTTCATAGGGCGGAAACAGCAAATGCTCAAGTTTCGGCTGCGAAGCGTACCGTCATAAAAGGGTTAATTTTGCTAAGATTTATGACTTTAGTAGCGTTTTGTACACTGGGTGAAAAGTTTTGATGCGTTTTGATGCATTTTGATCTTTACCACATAATAAGATCGACTTACAAAATAAAATTAGTTAGAACTTCTTTTAGTGTATAATTGTTTTGTCTCATCAAAACCAACAACAACCACACAGATCTTTCGTCGCGGCGCAGAGTCATAAATGTGTTCATTTTGCTTTAATTATGACTTCAGAAGTTGTGTTTGTTGTTGATGTTTTTGTAGTGATCACGATTGCAAATTCTGTGCCCACCGCTGCTATAGACTAAAGTAATATCTTCAAAACTGTGGGTGTGGTGTTATTTCGCAATTTGCGGTGGCGGAAGGGGCGTGACTTAAACAAACTTGATCTGCGTTGGGTCTATGGAAATCGGTTACTCTATCGCTTTTAGTCTCTGAGATCTAGGCGCTCACACAGACTGACGGAGGGACAGACAGACGGACAGACACACATGGCTATATCGACTCGACTGTTGATGCTGACCAAGATTATATATACTTTATAGTGTCGGAGATGCCTTCTTCTCCCTGTTACTTGCATTCCAACGAATTCAATATACCCTTGTACTTATTTTTTAAGTAATAGGTATAACAAACTAGTTGAATCCCCAAACTATTTAATGCTTAATTCATAATAATATACCCTCTATATAGCTTTTTTTTCAAAAGATGGCTCCTTAACCAAAATATCGAATAGGAACACTATCGAAAGATATATTTTAGTAATACTAGGTATTTTCTCTATTTACTTTGTTACTTTGAAGACACGCAAAAGACGCACACAACGCAGCACGGAGACTCCCAATGGAGGCATTACTCCTGTTTTTGTTAACAGTGTCTCAGAGATGCTTCCGATAACAACAAAACAATCAAAGCGATTGAAAAGCGACACAAAGTAACCTTGAAAGCCCAAGCTATACATTTTCAGCAACATTTCACAAGTGAAGAGTCCAATGAAGACCATATTTGTGTATTCTGAAAATTTAAAAATAATTTACCTAATAATCCAATTGTTATATATTTTCATGACACACACCTTGAAATTGATCCAACCAATCAACTTGTCCATAGTGCTCTGTGGCCAGTACACCAGTGTTGAGGAATACCAGCACAATGATAAGCCAATAGAAGGCCTGCGATTTGACAGCTCTGCGACAGGCGCGACGCATTCGACGGTTGACACGATTAAAATCCTTTTTCATTTTACGCCAACGGGATTCGGTGAGTTGCATTTCGGGTGTCTCTTCGCCCATATTCTCGGTTGAGTCCATTTCATTTTGATGCTTGCCCTTGCCATCGGGCATTAGTCCACCCGTAGCATCTGGCTCAATATCCTCTGCTTGTGTTATCCAATCAAGATAACCTCGTAAATCTTCCTCAATTTGTTGCTTCTCACGGAGCTTTTGGAAATCACCTCGATTTTTGGCTTTGTTACGTTCTTTGGAGAACTCACCGGACAACACACCAAGAATTAAATTCATTACAAAGAATGCGCCCAAGATGACCATTGAAATGAAGTACATCCATTGCCAGTCGCTGCCCATTGCATCTTGTATCTGAGAAAAGTTATAAGTAAGTAAAGACGTTAGTTTCTGTCCAAAGTATAAGTCGCTCGAGAGATGCTTAGATGTTTAGTTACTTACATAATACAATACATCCGTCCAGCCCTCGAGTGTTATACACTGAAACACTGTTAACATGGCTAGTCCAAAATTATCAAAGTTGGTAATTCCGTAATTGGGTCCAATCCAATCCCCGTAGCATTTCATTCCCTCTGGGCAGGCATAGCCCACACCACATGGTCTCTTGGTATCCTCGTATTCACCTAGATTCCGAGTTATTTGTTGGGGTTTTTTTTGTTTTTTTGTTGATTTTTTTTGGGGTTATGCATTAGTTATGAGATGGACTATGAGATGAGATGATCTGATGGGTTTTGGTGTTGATTGTGAGTCGAATTTACTTTGAACATTTGCGGAATATGCCGCTTATTTGTCCCAACTATTTAAATTTGATCAGCTCTATTAATTAGCAGATTAGTTATAATGCTCGGCCTCAATTGGACAGTCATTTGTATTTTTGGTTTTTGTGTTGTATAATTTTTGCGTGTGTTTTTGGCATATTGTTGTTGTGATTAGATCGGTGGAAACTGTGTGTGGAGCGTTCTAATGCTTTTGACTTTATATTTAACTGATTGAGCTGTGTCCTGCCCATAATGATGTGCACTAATCTACTATTAATAGAGCTACAGGACGTTGAATTTTAGTGCAACATATCTGGTAGCATTCAAGACATTGAACGACATTCGTACAACGTATAAAAATTGTACTGTTTTTTAAGGCTTACCTGTTAGCTCATCTCGACACGCCTTATGCAATTTACCAGAGAATAACTCTAAACCAATTATCGCATAGATTATGATTACGAATATGACCAGAAGTGCAATGTGAAACAGTGGCACCATGGCCTTTAAAATTGAATTAAGCACAACTTGAAGACCTGTGGAAAGCATATGAATAGCCAATATATAGTGGGGTTTACTTGTACAATTACATCAAGTGCGGATTAGACAACAAAATACACAACAAAGCTTGTCACACTGCACAGAACAATTTGACAGTTTTATGTATCGAGTTAGATTAATTCATACTATGTATATCATTCAACTGAATTCAAAGATGAGTTTAAATATTATTTTCAGACTTAATATATATATATATTCACAAATTTTATATCAATCCTATCAGACAACAGTTAAATACAAACTGAAAACTATTATTTGATTTAATAATTAATAGTTCCATACGGAATGGACAACAGATATTTTTAGTAGTAATTTTCGAAGACAATGTCAAACGACTGTGCAGTATTTGAACCACGATCTCAGACCATAGTTTTTTTGCTCTACAAGATATGGTGAATTTTAATTGTTTTTTTTTCTTTCGAATTTTTCTTGAATTGTTTCTTATTTTTTGAGGTGCAGAAAGTTCTTACTTGGTACCCCCGATACAAGTCGCAACGGACGCAGTACACGAAATGCACGGAGTGCTTTTACATCAAATCCATCCTTCACAAAATGAGATAGTCCTGTACTTATCGCCCTGTAAAATGTTATTGGTATACAATTTCATACGTGTCTCAGTAATCGATTAAATTGGATATAAGGTAACATAGAAAATGGTTAAAATAAGCCCTAGAGGGGCCTCGGCGCTTTGCGCTTTTAACTGGCATATTTTATATGCTTACCCTATAACTACAATTGTAAAATCTAATAAATTCCATCCATTTCTTAGATATGCACCATTATGTAACACAAAACCATATGCTAAAATTTTCATAACACATTCCGCTGTGAATATAACTAGAAATATATATTCAACTTTTTCCTAATTGGGGATTTAAAATGGTTTGTTATGTTTAAACGATTGTTCGATGAGTGAAAGGTTAAATGATTAAATGACCGTAATGCATGAAAGATAAATGAGAGAAATTTTTATAGATTAATATAGATCAATATAATTTATATTTAAAAGAAAAAAGCCGGTGCTTAACTTACCAAGGTTTGATTCGTCACATTCGAATCGCTGCCTGGGTATGGCGTGTAAACGGCCAATGCAATACAATTGGCAAATATCGTTAGCAAAATAAGGAACTCAAATGGCCTTGAGAAATATTTTGTTTTGAATTAAAGAAACCAAAGAACTTTTGTTTCAATTAAAATATATAATAGGTGAAAAATAGCGGACTTCAGTAGAACTGTAGAGGATTTAAGTCTACTATGTTCATACTTAATAAATAACTGAAAATTAAGAATGCAAGTCAGTAGTTGTCAGTAAGTAGCGATGTAAGTCAAAATTTTAGAACGAGTTTTTTACCAAAATAGAATATCGCCAAAAATAATTATAGAGCTTAGCCGTTTGTGGTTTCCATACGTTCAATGTACTTACATTACTGATTAATTTATTTCAAACGGTTTCTGTACCTAATCGAACTTTTTGGTTATTACACGAACCAAACCCACGATGACAAAAAAATTTTAAAAAATTATTTTATGGTAGATTAAAGAAACAATTTTTTAAAGTTTTTCTTTAAGTATTCAAAAAAGCTTTTGGGATGCCAAATAACGTAGGTTGTAGATATTGTTTTGTTGCACATTGATATTTTAAATTAAGTTAAAACAAGTGGGAAAGGCTATAGTCGAGATCCCGACCATAGGATCCCCCTTACTTATTTCAATACATATAAAAGTACTTTAAAGAAATTACATGTATTACTTTGAAAACATTAATTGGCCATAACTGCTGTTCTACTTGTCCGATCTTGATGCGATTTAATTGGATAATATATATATATATATAATAATCACTGCGGACGGCAGTCCCCACTAGTGACGAAAGCAGCACGAAAGGCGACTAGCAATATATACAGCTAATTTGGAAAGTTTGCTAGGACAGTCCGATCAGATCGAGTTATATACCGATCGTTTAGTTTAGAACTAACTTAAAAAATGACTTACTAAAACTTTTGCTAACCTACACTCAGAAAAAAAATCAAGATTTCCGTACTTAAACAGGCGTTTTTCAAGTACAAACGTTCTCAAAAGCTGGGTAAGTTCGGAATTCCTAAAACTGAGTACAAAAATCTTAATTCAAGTTCGGTTTTCGCAAGTACGGAAATCTTAAAATGAGATTTTTTCGGGATACTTTAAGTACGTTTTGGGCTTAATTCAAGTCTGTAAAAATTTAAAACATACTACTTTAAGTACGAAACAATCTTGAACTTAATCCTAAATATACTTATTTCAAGTACAACAAATTTTAATAAATAATTAATTGTAATTTTAAAACATACTTTAGTATGTATACTAAAATTAAGCAAAATACCAAAATTAAATACCATTTAATAATGGTGTATTTTGTTGGATAGCGACCTTTCGAAATAGGTGCTGATTTTACCAGCGAACCAAGCCTAACGTCATATTTGCGTTGCTAGAATCAGTTGAGAATTCTAAGGTACGACAATGCAAAATAAATATTCCGAAATGTACTTGATTTTAGTTCGAAACGTTCTCATTTTTAACTTTCTTTCCATCTTGAAAATTCTAAATTTTAGATCGATCCATACTCAATTTAAGATTTTAGTACACAACAATCTTAAATTTTTAAAATAGTTGTTTAGTACTCAAAACTCTGTTGATTTTAAAGATATCTCAACCAAACTCGCAGATTATGCTTTTGGCATGGTCTAACTAAGTCTGACTTTGTTTGGTTGAAATCTGTTACTACTATTAAATTAAATTTTAATTAAAATTAAACTATTAAATTACATTATTGTCGGTAAAAAATTTAAAATTAAGATCGAATCATACTTAATTTAAAATTTTTAGTACACAGGAATCTTAAGATTTTAAGTACAAAACGGGATAAATTTAAGTGCGGTTGTACTTAATTCTAGGATGGCATTTTTTTCTGAGTGTACCTTTAATTCAATTTTTTCCCTCTCACTTACATCCCCTTATCTCATGAACTTGACCGGTGTAAGTGGAAGGGAAAAAATTTAAATGATTGTAGCTAATGGGGCGTTTGGGTCTTTTGGTAAACAATTTTATTTTTTAAAAATACTTATAAAAAATATCGATTGATACATCGATCACCCAAATCCGATAACTGGTTCAAAAGATAATTCGATTTAAAATTTTGAGTGGACTTCTCAAAATGCGATGAAAAGTCAGTTTGCTTGTCTGTTTGCATCAAAGCGCTAAAAAGGCTAAGATGTAATGATAAGGACTTATTCCTTTTTGAAAACCTATAAATGTTTGTTCTACGACTTTTGAATTTCCCGCTACTTTAGCGGGAAAACGCTATTTCCCAAAATTCCCTGTATCTTATTTTGTGACGAACGAAATTAAGTTTAATATAAAACAATTAAATACATTAAAAAAAACAATACCTGAAAATTGGAATTCGGGACTGCGCAATAAGTAATTTTTATGTACAACACAGCTCACCCTTTTTGCGCACAGTGCAGATTGTCAAAGCGCTGATGGCAAAAATAAAATCAACATAAAAAATTACTGCTGCTCACTTAGCACTGGTGATTATGAGCAGTTAAAAAAAAAATAAAATCCTAAAAATTAAAAAAAATTTTAACATAGCAAATACTCTAATAAGGGAATTAAAACCTGTTAAATCAAGTATGGAACATTTACATACCTAAGTTTCTTCTTTCCAAAACCAGTAAGAAAATTTCATGAAGCTATGGGCGTATTAGTAAGCGCAAGTATGAAAAAACGTTTTTTTTTTTTAACGTAATTTAAAATTGCGACGTGATCCAAAAAATTCTAGTATGCAAAAAAAATTTTATTTTCTATACCTACAACATACGCTATGTCTCATCCCAGAAGTATTGCTTTTACATAGTTGATTTTTCAAGCGCGTGTATTTTGTGATTATAATTGGGTTGCCAATAGAGAACGCTTTGATTTTTTCTGTCGATTAAAAATTTCGATATAATACTCGATTCAAAGATTGGATTACTGAATTATTCGTTTTCAATATACGATTAGAAAAATCTTTTCTTGTGACTTATTATAAGAAACTAACTCCAATTGATTAAAAAAAGGATACTTCCATTCCACTATGCGTATGCAAAGGGCTCTAATTGGATTCTTGACCCCCAGACAAAAAAGCGCTCGTTGAGGTCGATCCGGTTGCGGCTTGCCGCGCCGCTGGGGTCGCTTTTGCCCAACAGCACCCGGTTTTTGTCCACTGACGCCACTGGGTCCAATTGTGGTGCCGTTCATTGTTTCCGGAATGTTTGCTATGCCCATGGTATCGATACCTACAGGACGTGTGGAATACCAGTTTAGGTCTCAATAAGAGACTATTTCTTAAAGTTGGGTAGTTGGAGGCTTAAGCTTACCCATAATGTTAGTGCCGCCCCCAAGATCTGATTGCTGATTTTGGGAATGAGACATATCTCTGCCAAGAGCAACACCTCCATTGCCATTGGGCGTGTAGGTGCCGCCGCCAGCGGCACCTCTTTCAAAGTCCATAATGTTAAAAAATTTTCCGGATCCGCCGCCAAAATTATCAATTAGCTCCGCAGAGCTTGAGTAGAAGGGCGAGAATGGTTGAGTATCGTCCTCTTCCTCTTCGTAATACTCGTCAGCTTCCTCAACGTCGTGGTCGTCTTGTTCGTTATAGGGCTCGTGCTCTTGGGTCAGCTGCTCCTGTTCATCAATGTCGATGGTTGTGCCCTCGGGCTCGTCTTCTTCTTCTTCTTCTTCGTCGTCGTCGTCCTCCTCCTCAGTTATTCTACATGTCCTTCGAATCGAGGGACGATTGCTGCGAGTGTTTCCTTTTAAAATGACATCCGCATTGTCATCCACATCACCGACATCCTCGAGCGAGTCATTGCCACTGCGCGTTGTGTCACCAATGATCCTAATATCATCATCCGCATTATGACGACGTTCGCTAAAGCTCTCACAATCGGTGTTGCCGGCGCCCAACGTTGTCGCCTGATCCTTGGCTGCTAATGCAACGGCTGCAACAATAGCCGCTGTGCGCAACGTTTGCGAGCTAAGATCGGCCTCGTCCGGATTATCCGGAGTGTCCGGATCGTCGTCGTCGCCTGTCTTGCAATCGTCGTCGCCTATAAAACTGCTTATGTCGCCCACGCCGAATCCATGCAACGTACTATTGTCGCCAGTGATGTCGCAGTTACAACTATTACTGCTACTGCTATCTCCGCCAACGGCGCTATAACTGCTATCGTCGTCCTTGGCCCCGCTGCTGTAACTGCTGTTGGTGCTGCCAGCGCTTGTTACACTATTCTGAGGCTGTTGCTGCCACGCCGACGACTTTGCCTCGGAAAATGCGTTAGGTGGCTCCTCAGGCGTCAACCGTTGACTGACACTGCCACCGCCTACAGCTCCAACGCACGAGGTGCAACTAGACTTGCGTCTTTGACGTTTACTGCCGTTAACACTAAACGATTCGCATCCGTTATTGTTGTTTTTGTGCCTACGTTGCTTGAAGTCGAGCTTATAGGTGGTATCATTAACAATTTGACTCGTAACGGAGCTCAAGGCAACTTCTGTGCTGGTTGCACGTGTCCTGCTGTAGTCACCTGCTGCGGTATCCTCGCTACTGCAAAGAAAACATTCGAATTATTATTTACACAAAGTATTTAGTAATCATATACTAGAATTATTTTCGGATGCATTGGAATATAAATCAGGGGTGGGCTGCCAGTCAGCTCTACAACAACGTCTACAAAAACTAAATTTCTGTATTCATAATTCATAATTAAAGCTTGGTTCTCCGCCTCCTTCTCGCTTCGTCCACGGTGCTAAAGTCGACCAGTATCGACTGTCAGAGACCCCGAACTTACTATAACAAAAGCTACACTCAGAAAAAAATATTTGAAAATTATTAAGCCCATTTATTATTATTCGTGACCAAATCGTTCTAATTTTTTGCTTGAGAAAACCACTACATTTGTTTTTAAAGTGTGTCCCCATGTTCTTGACACATGAATTTCGATACAGAAAGTAAAATAGGCGTTTGATATTTAACAACATTTCATTGATATGCGAAACGAATGATGCTCCAATGGCTCTCTGGGTAGAGTCACCGCTTCAGGTTCAAATACCCCGGGTTCGGTTTCCCACTCTTGCCAAGGAAACATTTTAAGTTTAATAATAAAAGGGTAAGTACATATTGCAATAAAAACAATTTATTTATTAATAATTCTTACAATAATCGCTATTCATTCATTTAAGATGCTCTCCCCTATTAAGTCTTATTATTTCTAGCCTCCAGAGCAGAAGCTTGCTGCGTATAAGGGGATCGGGCCGGTCAACTGCATGAAATTGCATGCTCTTGATTAAAAAACCCTTTTATAGACCCCGTACTTAAAAAAAGTACAGGGGTCTATTGGGTTTGTTTTAATGAAAATGTGCGTAACAGTCAGAAGGAGGCGTGGCAGACCCTATAAAGTATATATATTCTTGATCAGCATCAATAGCCAAGTCGATATAGCAATGTCCGTCTGTCCGTCTGTCTGTCTTTCTGTCTGTCTGTCTGTATGAACACCTAGATCTCAGAGACTATAAGAGCTAGAGACACCAAACTTGATTTGTAGGTTCCTCTATATTGCAAGCAGATCAAGTTTGTTTCAAAATTTGGCCACGCCCCCTTTCTCATCCACAAATCGAAAAACAAAATTTCGTATTCAAATTATAAGAACAATTTAAAAGCTAGTGACACCAAACTTGATATGTAGCTTCCTCTATATCGCAGGCAAGTTTGTTTCTTTTTCGGTCGGACCACTATATCATATAGCTGCCATAGGACCGATCGGGCGAAAATCAAGTCTTAGTAAGAAAAACTTTTTTGTTTTATGAGATATCTAAACCAAACTAATACAGTATACAAATAACTTGTTTTTATATATGCTGTCTAAAGTTGGTTCAAATCGGACCACTATATCATATAGCTGCCATAGGACCGATCGGACGAAAAATCAAGTCTTAGTATGAATAACTTTTTTGTTTTATGAGATATCTCAACAAAACTTTTACAGTATGCATATAACTTGGTTTTATATTGCCTGTCCGAAGTTGGCTTAAATCGGACCACTATACCATATAGCTTCCATAGGACCGATCAGCCGAAAATCAAGTCTTAGTATGAAAAACTTATTTGTTTTATAAGATATCTTAACCGAACTAATACAATATGCATATAAAATTGGTTTTATATATCCTGTCCAAAGTTGGTTTACATCGGACTACTATATCATACAGCTTCCATAGGACCGATCGGGCGAAAATCAAGTCTTAGTATGAACAACTTTTTTGTTTTCTGAGATATCTCAACAAAACTGATACAGTATATAAATAACTTGGTCTTATATATCCTGTCCGAAGTTGGTTTGGATCGGACCACTATATCATTAAGCTTCCATAGGACCGATCGGCTAAAAATCAAGTCTTAGTAAGAAAAACTTTTTTGTTTAATGATATATCTCAACCAAACTAATAGAATACGCATTTAAGTTAGTCTTATATATCCTGTCCAAAGTTGGTTCACATCGGAACACTATATTATATTACTGCCATTGGACCGATCGGGCGAAAAACAAGTCTGAGTATGAAAAACTTTTTTGTTTTTTGAGATATCTCAACAAAACTATTACAGTATGCATATAACTTGGTTTTATATATCCTGTGCGAAGTTGGTTTGAATCAAACCACAATATCATATAGCTGCCATAGGACCGATCGGGCGAATATAAAGTCTTAGTATGAAAAACTCTTATATTTTATGAGATATCTCAACAAAACTAATAGAATATGCATTTAAGTTAGTCTTATATATATTCTGACCGAAGTTGGTTCAAATCGGTCCAATATATCATATAGCTGTCATTGAAAAAGTAGTCGAAAATGTATTACAATTCTCTGCAACAGCATCAAGCGAGCAAAATATTTTTTAATTTTTGTCGGCTTTGCTATTTCCATAGTAAGTACAGGGTCTCCGACAGTCGAGAATTCTCGACTGTAGCACCGCGAGCGACGCGAGCGGGGGGTTGGCGAGCGAAGCGAGCAGGGGGCGGATCCCCCTAGTTTTATCATAATGTTGGTTAGCTGGTTATGTTTTTGATATTATTTCGTTTCTATAACGACAACAAATTGTTCATAGTCTAATACCACTTCGATACGAAATTATACACAGTTTGAATTATTCCCATCTGAATTATTCCCATTGGTTTACAAAAATTTACCTGAGAGTTCATGAAATATCATAACCAATTGTTCATGATGTAAGAAAAATCGTTTTTACGCTACTTTCATTCTCATTTGGTGTTGATATTTTACTAGAGCGACCGGTTTTTTTTTCTAAGTGTAAGACTATTAAAACTAGATGGGCGAGCTACAGTCGAGCGTACCCGACTGTCGGAGACCCCGAACTTATTGTGGAAAAAGCTAAGACTGGTAAAAATTCAAAATACTTAGAATACAGAAGAATTGGTGACCAAACAGAGTGCTTTATTAAATTTTTTGACTAATTACTGCAATGAAAACTATATGATATAGTAAGCCGACTTGAACCAACATCGCTCAGGATTTGTAGCACTAACTTATATGCATAGTCTATCAGTTTGGTAAGATAACTCAAAGAATAAAATAAAATTTTTATACAAACGCTTGATTTTTGACAGATCGGTACTATGGTAGCTATATGATATAGTGGTCCGATTTGCATCAACTTAGGTCAGGATGTATAAAACCAAATTATATGCATATTCTTAGATTTGTTGAGAAATGTCATAAAACAAAAAAGATTTTCATACTAAGACTTGATTTTCGCCCGATCGGTCCTATGGTAGCTATATGATATAGTGGTCCGATTTGAACAAACTTTGAACAGGATATATAAAATTAAGTTATATGCATACTGTATTATTTTTGTTGAGATATCTCATAAAAATAAATGTTTCATACTAAGACTTGATTTTCGCCTGATCGGTCCTATGGCCGCTATATTATATAGTAGTCCGACCCAAAAAAAAAACAAACTTGATATGCCTGCAATATAGACGAATCTACTTACTAAGTTTGGTGTCACTAGCCTTTAAATTGTTCTTATTATTTGGATATAAAATTAAGTTATATGCATACTGTATTATTTTTGTTGAGATATCTCATAAAAATAAATGTTTCATACTAAGACTTGATTTTCGCCCGATCGGTCCTATGGCCGCTATATGATATAGTGGTCCGACCAAAAAAAAAAACTAACTTGATATGCCTGCAATATAGACGAATCTACTTACTAAGTTTGATGTCACTAGCTTTTAAATTGTTCTTCTTATTTGGATATAAATTTTTGTTTTTTTCGATTTGTGGGGGATAAAGGAGGCGTGGCCGAACTTTGAAACAAACTTTATCTGCCTGCAAGATAGAGGAACCTACATAGCAAGTTTTGTGCCTCTAGCTCTTATAGTCTCTGAGATCTCGACGTCAGGACAGGCGGACAGACGGATATTGCTATATCGACTCACCTATTGATGCTGATGAAGAATATATATATAGTTATAGGGTCTGCCACGCCACCTTCTGCCTGTTACGCATATTTTCGTAAATATAAACCCAATAGACCCCTGTTCTTTTTCTAAGTACGGGGTCTAAAATAATTAGTTTAAGGTCGATATAAAACATAAAAGTATTTCATACTAACACTTGATATTCGACCTTGTTCAACGTAAAGGGCCATACATATCACAGCGGACGGCAGTTCGCAGTTTGACGAAACCAGAACTCTTGGGGAGTCTAGACTTTCGTCACTAGACATTACCTCGTAAAGAGGTTTTCCTTTGGATACTTTTACTATAAGGTCGTGTTTTCTATAAATACGCGTTGCTTGGTACGTCAATTATCCCAATCTAACTGAGAAACTGGTTTTAAAGATAACACGAGGGAACAAAATATAATATTTTGTGTGTTGATTTGAAATGAATAGAATTCTTAGAATTTTTAGACCCGTACTTAAAAAAAGTACGGGGGTCTATTGGGTTTTGTTTTCATGAATATGTGCGAAACATGCAGAAGGAGGCGTGGTAGAATATAAAGTATGAATATTCTAGATCAGCATCAATAGCCAAGTCGATATAGCAATGTCTGTGTGTCTGTCTGTATGAACACCTCAGAGACTTTAAAAGCTAGAGACACTAAATTTGGTTTGTAGGTTCCTCTATATTGCAAGCGGATAAAGTTTGATTCAAAATTTAGGCACGCCCTCTTTACCTCCTAAAAATCGACATAAAAAATCTTATATCCAAATTATAAGAGTAATTTAAAAGAGATTTAAGATTTTGCATTGACAAAGAGAAAAGTAACCTAAATTTGTACTTAAAATTTCATTCTGATCGGACAGTTAATAGCCAATATATTCAAATAATAAATTTTGCTGTTTGATTCGATGAAGGAGCGTTGGCAGTGATTAAAACTTGAATAACTTGATAACATGAAAAGTGTGTTAACATATTATATAACAAATTGGCGTTTAATCAGTCGTGGTCTTCTTTGGCTGAGTGTGCTGAGTCGCAGAGTTAAAGAGATGGTTGGTTTTCGTGAGTTCGAACCCTGACATATAATATTAACATTTAACCCGAATAGCACTAAGCAACTTTTTTTCGAGTTTCTTAATGAAACTTTCAGGACTGATAAATTTGAGGTCGCTGAATCCGAAAAAACAGTCATTTTGTTCGTCCTTGTCAGGACAATCGACAGGACCATTTTTCCGGCTGTTATCATATGGTAACGCTAGTACCAACAGGGTACTGTTTTGCTTATTACTACAAAATTAAAATATTTGAGTAAAAGTGCAATGCTTTTTCCAACCGGTTGGCTCCTCCTTGGTATATCTGACCAAATTTGAGTAAAATCAGTGCACTATATCATACAGCTGTCATCAAACAATCTGGATCATGTTGAAAATACCAACAATGCAAGAATGGTAATCGATATTTTCTGTTAAGCATAACAGTGTGGCAAAATAACAGCCACACAAAATGAAGTACACACAACTAACATTGTGAACTTACTTGCGAATAAAATTTGAATATGAACAGACGTGTTCCGCTTGTCTCATAATTTCTTTTTCGGTACCAAGATTTTTCCCTGTAAGCAACTTTACTCAATAGGTTATGGGCCCAGGCAACGGCTTGGTGAGAAAAAAGTGTGAGTTACGAACTCAGAGACAATAAGTTCAGACATTCGTGAAATTAGTAAAAAGTGACGCGCTAATAACAAAATGGGCACGCTGTATCAAATCGAGAAGTTGGAGGAGAAGAATTACGATTCTTGGAGCGTCCAAATGAAAAGCGTATTGATACATGCAGAGTTATGGGATGTGACGTCAGGCGATTTACTAGAAGAAGAAGCGGCTGAAGGAGTTGACTGGAGTGCATTGGATCGGAAGGCATTGGCCATAATAACGCTGAGTGTAAAAACCTCGCAATTGGGTTTTCTCAAAAATTGCACGTCGTCAAATGAAGCATGGATTAAGCTAAGAGATATCCATCAGCCCAGTGGACCTGTGCGTAAGGTTTCGCTATACAAGAAGTTGCTAAATTTACGCATGTCAGAAGGTCAAAGTATGGCAAATTATCTAAATACATTTAGCGAAGTCGTAGATCAACTTGCTGCTGTTGATATTGAAATTAATGACAAGTTGCAGGCTATAATATTGCTTTCGAGTCTTCCAGAAGAGTTTGAGAATTTCGTTGTCGCCATTGAGACGCGCGATTTTTTGCCCAAAGTCGAAATTCTATGTATAAAGCTGAAAGAAGAAGGAGAGCGAAGAGATAATGCAGAGAGACACAGCGACAGTGCACGCGCTTTTTCTGCAACGCAAAACCAAAGTCGCAAGAATGGCGCCAGAAAGAAAAAACACACAAACGTTGTCTGTTTTAAGTGCGGCGAAAAAGGGCATTATAAGGCGAATTGCCGCAAAGAAGATGTTAAGCAAGATGCAAAAGAAAGCAAAGCAGAGGGCGAAAACAAGCAGTTCAGCTTACTGAATGCATTGGATGCAAGCAGTTTTAACAGATCGAAATGGTGCTTGGACAGTGGAGCAACGAGTCACATGTGTTGTGACAAGCAGATGTTCACTAAGATTGAGAAGCACAGCGAAATGATTGGATTAGCAGATGCAGCTTTCTTGCAAGCTGAGGGCAAAGGCAAAGTTGTACTTAAATCCGATAAGTATACAGTGACTCTTATCAACGTGTTGTACGTGCCAAAATTGACAAGCAATTTCATGTCTGTGAGCCAAGCAGTAGCCAACAAATGTAGTGTGAGTTTTGGACCAAAGAGCGCAAAAATTATGCAATGTGGTGAAATAATTCTGGAGATAAACAGAGCTGGAAGTCTTTACATGTTTGAACCTGAAGTTAACAGATGCTATGCCGCTGTTAAGTCTGATGCGGCGCTGTGGCACAGCAGATACGGGCATGTTAACTACGCAAGTTTGCTGGAGATGTCAAAGAAAGACTTGGTGCGTGGTCTTGAAAAGATTGATATATTGCCAGTTGCGTCATGCAAAACGTGCATGGTGAGCATAGTTCATGTACAACCTTTTCCGTGCGCAAGTGAAAGTCGTGCACAACAGTTACTGGAACTTATCCATACAGACGTATGTGGACCATTTGAGACGAAATCACTTGGAGGATCCAGATATTTTTTGACTTTCATTGATGACTGTTCACGGCGCATTTTCGTGTATTTCCTGAAAGGCAAAGACGAGGTCTTTGACAAGTTCGTGGAATACAAGAATCTGGTAGAGCGCCAAACTGGAAGGAAGCTAAAACGTATTCGAAGCGACAACGGGCGCGAATACATCAACAACAAGTTCGACGATTACTTGAAGAGCCATGGCATTGATCGGCAGCTAACAGTGGCATACACTCCACAACAAAATGGTGTTGCGGAGAGGGCCAATCGTACGTTGGTGGAGATGGCCAGATGCTTGTTGGTGCAGTCAGGATTGAGTCAGATGCTATGGGCAGAAGCAATAAATACAGCTGTGTATTTACGTAATCGTGCAATTACTAGATCGTTGCCCAACATGACGCCTATGGAAGCGTGGACTGGAAAGAAGCCAAGTATCACTCATTTAAAAGTTTTTGGTTCTATTTCAGTGGCACTCGATAAGGGACACCACAAGAGCAAGTTTGCAGCAAAAGGCAAAGAGTATCGTATGATCGGATATTCTATGAACGCTAAGGGCTATCGACTTTACGATGCGGAGTCAAAACAGGTGCTTGAGAAGCGAGATGTCGTTTTTGATGAGCACAGCGGCTTAGAACGACCAATTGAAGATGTCGTCGAATTTGATTTGCAGCCGTCAAATCATTTGCAGTCTTCAAACACAGGCGATAGTGGCGATGAAAATCTGAAATTCAGTAATGACACCGCCAGCAATGGGTCTGAACCTGGTGCTACTGATGAGGGTAGCAGTACTGAGTCTTTTGCAAGTGCAGAAGAGAGCGAAGGTATACAAGGAGATACACCCGTGCGAATAGGACCTGGCAGACCAAAGTTTCTAAAAACGGGTAGATCTGGTCGCCCAACGAAGGTGTTCAATATACTTGGGGCAATGATTACAGACGAGGTAATCGTTCCATCATCCTATGAGGAAGCAATGAACAGCATACAGGCCACACATTGGCGCGATGCTATGCAAAAGGAGCACGAGGCTTTGATGACCAACCAAACGTGGCAGCTTGCAGAATTGCCAAAGAAACAGCGAGCAATTGGCTGTAAATGGGTCTTCAGTCTGAAGCGAGATGCGTGTGGGCAGATACAGCGTTTCAAAGCTCGACTAGTGGCAAAAGGATGCTCACAGCAGTACGGCGTGAACTATGGCGAAACGTTTTCACCAGTGTGTCGACTGGAGAGCATGCGGCTGATCCTGGCGCTGTCATCGGAGTTGCAGTTGTATTTGCATCAAATGGACGTGTGCACGGCATACCTAAACAGCGATCTTACAGACACTGTGTATATGATGCAATCACAAGGGTACGAAGACCAGAATCAAACAGGAAAGGTGTTATTGCTCAAGAAGGCAATATATGGATTGAAGCAATCAGGAAGAGAGTGGAATGCGAAGCTGGATGGCGTGCTGCGGAAGTTGGATTTTGTACCATGCGACAACGAGCCTTGCTTGTATCAACACAAATCAAAAGATAAGCTCTCATTAATTCTTGTTTATGTCGATGATCTTCTTATAGCATGTCAATCGAAATTGGATCTGGTCAACTTTAAATCGGCAATCTCAAATTCATTTGAGTGTGTTGACAAGGGACCGTTGGAACTATTCCTAGGCATGGAAATCCAGCGCGATGGCGAGCTAGGCCAGATTTCATTGGGCCATTCGCAGTACATTAGAGATCTTTTGCGGCGTCATGGCATGGAGAAGTCCAGAGAGGCTTCAACACCACTAGATGCAGGGCATCAGGTAGCGTGCGAAAGTGACCAATGTCAGAAAGTTGACATGACGTCATATCAGTCAACGATCGGAGAGTTAATGTGGCTAGCTCTCACAACCAGGCCAGATATTTTGCATTCAGTGGCAAAATTAGCTCAGCGGAACAAGGATCCGCATGCTGAACACCTTGCAGGCGTGAAGCACGTTCTGCGCTATTTGTCGTCAACAACGGAGCTAAAGCTACACTACAGAAAGTGTGGAAAGCCGTTTGAAGGCTACGTTGATGCAGATTGGGGCGGTGACAAAGTAGACCGCAAGTCCTATACTGGCTATGTATATTTTTTAGCTGGTGGTCCGATATCCTGGAAGTCGGAGAAACAACGCAGCGTGGCTTTTAGCAGCACTGAGGCTGAGTATATGGCCTTGTCGACGGCGTGCAAGGAAGCCATCGTGATGCGAAGACTCATCATCGAGATCGGTTGCGGCGCTGAAGATACTCCCACGGTGATTCACAGCGACAATTTGAGCGCGCAACAACTTGCCAAGAATCCGGTTCACCACTCAAGGGATAAGCATATTGATTTAAGATATCATTTTGCGCGGGAGGTGGTAAATACTGGGCAAATCGTTTTGGAATATGTTTCGACCAATGACATGATCGCAGATCTTCTAACAAAGAATTTGCCAAAGACGAAACATATACAATTTACGAAATTGTTAAATTTGAATTGATTTTTGTAAACATACTTGCATTGAGGAAGAGTGTTGAAAATACCAACAATGCAAGAATGGTAATCGATATTTTCTGTTAAGCATAACAGTGTGGCAAAATAACAGCCACACAAAATGAAGTACACACAACTAACATTGTGAACTTACTTGCGAATAAAATTTGAATATGAACAGACGTGTTCCGCTTGTCTCATAATTTCTTTTTCGGTACCAAGATTTTTCCCTGTAAGCAACTTTACTCAATAGATCAACCGGGTCAAATTCACCTCAGGTATGGAAACTTCTTTGTTTTCTGAGATAGCTCAACCAAACTCTTAGAATATGTATCTAGTATACATCCTGACCAAATTTGGTAGATATAGACCACTATATCATATAGCTGCCATGGGAGCAATCATATTTTATGAACAAAACAGTACCGAAATGAGAATAAAATGTATGGAAAAAACAGTACCCTGTCGGTACTAGCGTTACCATATAGTAACAAAAAAAACAAGCGGGAAAGGCTATAGTCGAGATCCCGACCATATGATACCCGTTACTTACTTTAATATATTGAAAAGTACTTTAAAGAAAATACTTGTTTTGATCTGAAAACTTTAATTCGCCATAACTGTCGTTCTACATGTCCGATCTTAATGCGATTCAATGGGATGATAGATAACGCTAATAGATAACTCTAATAATCACAAAAAACGTATTATCTCAAAAACTGTGGGTGCGGTGGTTTTTCGCAATTTGCGGGGGCGGAGGGGGGCGTGGATTAAATTTGAAACAAACTTGATCTGCGTGAGGTATATAGAAATCTTTGTGCCAAATTTGGTTACTTCATCTCTTATAGTCTCTGAGATTTCTTTGTTTAGACGGTTTTTCGCTATTTGCGGGGGCGGAGGGGGGCGTGGCTTAAATTTGAAACAAACTTGATCTGCGTGGGGTATATAGAAGTCTTTTAGTGAAAGTTTGGTATCTCTATCTCTTATGGTTTCTGAGATCTAGGCGCTCACACGGACGGCTATTGATGCTGATCAAGAATATATATACTTTATAGGGTCGGAGATGCCTCCTTCTCCCTGTTACATACATTCCAACGAACACAATATACCCTTATACTTATTTTTTATAAGTAACGGGTATAATAAAAGCATAAATTTACCAAGAAAAAGTTATTTTTGTTTCACATTTTTTTCATAGTTAATAAGTGCACTCTTTGACCTTTCTAATGATGTGTGCATTCCATATAGTTCAATACTAATATTAGTTAAACGGTTTAAGTTTACTTGCGACGACTTGCAAAATACCGTTTTTTTTGCAACTTAATGCGCATTTTTCGAGCAGTTGACATCGAGAGATTGTTTCAAACAATTTTTTATCAGTTAGAGACAACAATTTACTCTTTGAATATCAAATAAAAGTTAATATAATGTTTATATGTTATCTTAAAGTTAAGTTTTAGTAAATGTCTATTGCGTGTTGCCATATAGTAACGCTAGGGTTATTTGGGTTTATGATAATAACAATTTTTGAAATTATAAAATAATAAAGTACTGTAGAATCAATAAGTCAATTTGGCAAGTTAAATTTTTTTTTTAATTTAAATAAATAAATTTTAATTGTTTTGTTAATAATTTTTGTTATGTACATTAATATTTGTTACACACATATACATGTATATTATACATATGTATGTGTTTTATATGTTTCTGTGTTCTTGACAAATCTCAAAAATACACATTTCGCTTGGGAAAAATCAAGTCTTTCAGATATGTATCTTAACTGGTGATGAAAAAATATATATAGAAATATCGACAACTCGATTTTCGCTGAAACGATTATCGAGTAGTTTAACTTGATGATTTTTTTGACGATCTATCGAGTTGATTAAATCGAGTTTGTTCATTGTAGTTCATTTGCAGAATTAAATGATATGCAACCGAAATTTTTCTTGGAATTAAGTGCTTATCGAGAATTGAAGTGAACATAAATTTAAAAAATGCCAAAGTAAGTACATATACCCTAAAATTTGATAACTTTGATAATTGTAGATCATATTTTATTTAAATCTAATTGCTATTCAACATAATATTTATTATTTTATTAACATATATTGCAGAACTTGGCACTGCTGGAGATAATATGATTATTGCAATATTGCCAATATTCACTTACATTGACATTACCTATATACATATGTAAGGGTGATTATTTAACTTAGCGGTCTCCAATATCCCACAAAAAAACCTCTACACGAGGTAAATGTCTAGTGACGAAAGCAATTTTTAGCTCCAAAATTTCTGATATCCAATTGTGTGACGAGCAAAATTCAGTTTATTATAAAAACTTTAAATAAAAATAAAAATTATTAAAAAAAAACACGAAAATTGGCATTGCGGGAAATAGCGTTTTCCCGCTAAATTCTATATTTTTGAAAAGAAACAAATCCTCATCATTACATCTAAGCTTTTTTAGCGCTTTGATACGCGCAAACGAACCGACAAACAAACTGACTTTTCATCTTAATTTGAAAAGTCCACTAAAAATTTCAAATTTTATTATCTTTCGAACCAGTTATCGGGTTTGGGTGATTTGGGTAGCAATCGACGCGTATTTTTGATTAGAATTTTTTAAAAATAAAAAATTTTACAAAAAGGCCCCAACGGCCCCATTAGCTGCGATCGTTTAAATTTTTCCCCTCCCACTTACACCCCCGTATCTCATGAACCAGGTGAGTTACAAAAAGTTTTAGTATGCCATTTTGTAAGTTAGGACTCAACCTTTCGATCGGTATATAACTCGATCTGATCGGACAGCAAAATTTCAAAATTTTCAAAATTAGCTGTATATATTGCTAGTCGCCTTTCGCACCCTTCGTGCTGCTTTCGTCATTAGAGCGAACTGCCGTTCGCAGTGATATTACTTACATTTTTAGGGTTCAAAGCCTGAAGAGCTCATTCTGGAGCAATTTTGAAAGGCTAAATTCAAAGTCTGCAAAGTGCAAGCTTTGCGGTAAGGTGTTGCAAACTTCAGGCAACACGTCCAATATGATTGCGCATTTAAATCGAGTGCATAAAGTGACGAGCCTAGAGGAGCCTCTGTCTGCAGCCCGTTTGCTAAATGGAAAACATCAAAACATAACGGAAAAAGCTGACGTTCCTGCATCTGCTAAAGGTGGACTTGAAGGTCCAATTGTTAAATCGTTTGAAAACGCAACTGTATTTGCTCCAAATGGAAGTAAGACAAATCTACTTGATAATGCAATGGTTTCCATGATTGCCAAGGACGCGCAACCATTTAGCATGATGGAGGATGCAGGCTTTCAATATGTTATGTCTTGCGCTGTACCTTTGTTCAAGCTACCCTCAAGGTACAAAGTTACTAAGTGGGCCGATGAAAAATATGAGCACCTTGCCAAAAAATGGAGGAATAGGTTAAGTAAAAAAAAAGTTACTTTAACTACAGTTGTGTGGGCGGACCCCATGTATAGTCGCTCCTTCCTAGGACTGACATCCCATTTTGATTATGAGCTCGATGTAAAATCCGTAAATCTTGGAGTGCTGAAATTAGAGCAGCGACATACAGCGGATTATATTGGAACATCGTTGCTTAAATTTTGTCATGAGTGGAGCATACCCAAGGACATGGTGGTCTCCGTTGTCACGGACAACGCACCCAACATAGTTAAAGCCGTAGACCAAAGCTTTGGCAAGGCGAACAACATCGGCTGCCTTGCTCATACGCTTAATCAAATAGCAAATTCTGTTTTTCATGTAGCTGAAATCAGTATGACCCTTCACAAGATGAAATCGATAGTGGGGTTCCTCAAACATAGCAACATTGCGAATGATCAACTGAGACAGAACACTCGCAACGACATAAAGCAGATTCAAGACGTTCCTACCCGCTAAAATACCACATTTTACATGATAGAGCGGTCTTAACGCTGAAGACCGAGGTCACAGATATTTTATTAAGCTCTCGAACAGACTTAAATATACTTAGTGGCAAAGAAATTGAAGTTGCTGAGGACATGCACAAAGTTTTAAAACCGCTGGAGGAAGCCACTAAGATCTTATCGGTTAGTGATTCCGATTGTATCCATTTTAGTCGACTCCTTAACTCAGCTGCAGCTAAGGTGGTGGCCGCGAGGTGCTGCTTAACGATATAAGTAAGCGTTTGGGTTCAATTGAACAGGTAACGTTTCGCATTTACAATCTATTATTTATTTTATTAATTTTTTATTTTCTTAATATATTTTATAGACTTCAATATTTTCCATGAGCACATTGTTGGACCTGCGATTTAAGAAACATCATTTTAGGGAGAGCAAAGCATGTTCAATGGCCGTCACTAAAATTAAGAACTTCATCCAGCCTCTTTTATCTCCATGTGGATGTGGCTTCCCCACCTAGGGACACCTCTTTGGCTTTCGGGATCGACGCAACCACTTTGCACAACAGGCTAAGCCTGTTGAAGCTAAGAATAATGATTTACGCGAATATTTAAAAAAATTCCTCTGTCTGCCCATGATGACGTTCCACTGAAAGTATGGAATGGACATAAATTGAGCTGTCCACAATTGTACCCTATAGCTGCAAAATATCTTATCGTCATGGGAACTTCTGTACCGGCCGAAAGGTTATTTTCAGCAGCAGGAGAAATTTAAAGTGAGCGCCGCAATCGAATTTTGCCCGAAAGGCTGTCAAAGTTAATTTTCTTACAAAATTTAAAGCGGACTGACTTTGGAGTCCTGAGTTATTCAATACAAGTAAGTTATCTTTTGACTATCAAAGATATCTTAGACTTATGATTACTGTCTCTTCTTCCTTCAAGGTATTGGGCAAATGTGGAAACCGCACGGAACCAGGGAATACCAGCCTTTATCTTTGTACTTTTTCGACACGCCTCTGAATGACACAATATTATTTTCTAAAAAACATAACAAAGATACTTTAGTCTTTTTGCTATGAGATACTAGGGGGCTCCGCCCCCTGCTCGCTTCGCTTACCAACCCCCGACTCGTTTCGGTCGCGGAATTGAAGTGTAAAAAAGGCAAACACTTTTTATATATTTCTTGAACTAACTTTTTTAACGAAAAAAAAATTACTGTACGATTTCAATAATTCGGACACTTGCTAATTCGGAAAACCTGATAATTCATGCACTCAAGTTTTATTTATAAAATATTCTGTAGCTCGGGCACCACACAAATCTGTTAAGTCTGAAATCCGATCACATTAACGTGTTTGCATGTAAGAAAATAGTTAAAGTAGCAAAAATATGTGCAAGAAAAGGCATTTTAACTACAGTTTCTGTCATTTGAGTGCCAAGGGTCTTTATTGCTAACATTGGGTTAATTCGGCAGGCTTTTTAATCTTCTGATGGTTCCAGTAATCAGTACGGGCTAAATGACATGATACTTTCTTATACAAATTATACTACGACGTTTTTTCAGCATTCGTACGAAGAAATTATTATCAGTTATCATTCTATTTATTAAAAAATCAAAAATTTGGCTGAATGCAATAAGTAGCAACAAAATTATATAATATAACAATTTTTGTAAAAAAAAACGAATAATTGTATGTACGCTGCTATATTTGGCAGATATTAAATCCGTAATTAACGCTAAATCATAGAGCACAATATTTAAATCAATGTTGAAATATTAAAATTTCACAGCATTTTTCAATCAGTGAATTTTTCATAAGAATTTTTTTTCGGCATTTATTATGGCGCATTTATTTTTATAATATATTTCAGGTGAACGGGACTAAAACCGTATTAAGATTCGACATTTTTTGTACCTGAGCCTTTCCGACCCCGCAAAACGCGAAAAAACAGCATGTTCGTTTGTATAAACATAAGGATCTCAGCGACTATAAGTAGTAGAGTTACCAAATTTGGCAGACAGATTTCTATAGACCCCACGCAGGTCAAGCTTGTTTCAATCCACGTTCCTTTCCGCCCCACAAATCGCGAAAGACCACAAAACCCACAATTTTTAAGAAAATACATATTTGTTTATTAACGTTGTCCATTAGTATTATCTATTATCTCACTGAATCACATCAAGATCGGACAAATAAAACGACAGTTATGGCGAATTAATGTTTTCAAAGAAATATAAGTAAAATCTTTAAAGTACTTTTATATATATTGAAATAAGTAACGGGTATCCTATGGTCGGGGCTTGGACTATAGCCTTTTCCGATTGTTTTTTTTTTTGCTATAAATATATATAACTGCAGCAGTAGTTTTTTCAATAGTCTAGAAAGTAATTTATTTTATTAATAACAATAAAATAATTTTCATTAAATTTAATTTTGCGGAATAATATTATAATACATACTACAACAATTTTTACCTCGTGTAGACATTTTATTGTACTTTAATACTAGTAAGCACACAGACACATAGAAAGGATGGGATAGACAGATTGAGAGAGAAGAAGGCACAGATAAACATCGATTACAACATAAAGGCACGATAATTATAATGTTTAATGGGGACATTGGCGAACTTACTATGCCCCAGAGTTTCTAGAATTTCTAAAGTTTGTAAGCTCCAAATAATCAAACTCTTGCAATGCATTGTAAATGAATTTCTTATCGTGCTCCTGCTGGAGCTGCATATACCTTTGTTGTAGCACTGTTGAGCCAGTAGAAACCGTTGGGGATTCGGCCGAGCTGCCAGTTCCCGTTATTGACGTTACCGGCACCGGCAGCGTTATCGTTGGCGACCGTTGCTGATGGTGAAACTCTGGATTGAGAATAATCACCTCGAGGTCGCTTTTAGTGGTGGTCGATTTGCGATTATATTTGCGACTGCCACGCGTCGGTGTATCGGCTTTCAAATAACGTCGCGATGTTGCTAGTGATGTGGGCGATGGTTTGCGCTCAATCACTAGCGTATTATCATCATAGGCTATGCAGTTGACCAGCTCCCCGCCTCCTATCAAGCTTGTGGATGTCGGCTCATCGCTGAGGTCATAAAGTTTCGCCTCCTTCTGTCTCTGAAATTGCAGTTGTCTTCGCCGCTGAGATGAGGATGTTGCTGTTCTTGGACCGCTCTGGGAACTGCTTGGCTTGCTAGTCACAACTTTTTGTGAATATTTGGGGATACATGATGATTCATGTATAACATCGTTACTGCTACTTGGTGACAAATTCTTTCCCGTCTCCCAATCCTTAGTTCTTTCCTCATCTTTGCCCTTATTGTTAATATTTTTATGACTTAATTTATTGTAGGTACTTGAACTATCCAAGGCATCGTATTTGTGAGTTTGTTGCTTTTGCTGTTGTTGTTCTTTGCCTGTCGGCGATTGTGGTTTTTGCTGCGTTGATGATGCATGCTCCTTATATTCTCCTGGTTTAATGATTAAGTATTTGTATTAGTGGTTGAGTTTATTGTTAATATGCTTTTAAAATAAGAACTCTATAAAAATAATAGGCTTATTAATATATTAAATAGAATAGTGATTATTGGATTTTGATAAATGATGAATACAAATTAATTTTTGGATTGATGAAAATTTAAATAAAGCATTAAATTTCTTCGTTTCATTTGCAAAATAAGGTTAAGGTTCTGGGATTGAAAATTTTTTGTAATGAATACCATATACAATAACATTTTTTTCATAGTATATTTTCAATTTATTTCATTTAACTTAACATATCGCTCATTTACATGCAAAGTGACATAAGTCAAAATCACGAACTTTTCATTATCGATGTCTTAATAAACACAGCGTGAGAAGAGTTTATGTATGAGCGCTTTGCATTCAGCCATACAGCAACTGAAAACTTTAAACGCGTTTATGCCGAAAAGCCAATTTGTTTTGTAAATAAACGACACGTATAATAGGGTGGAGTGAATTTCACTTTTATTATTTTCGAAAACGCTTTGTCATAATCCATTGATGATATTAAAGCAATATCTGTAAAAAAATAGATTTTTTTTTGAGGTCATCCTGAGGTGGCGCATCAGGCACCAGGTACCTGTTTGCCAAAATAAGGTTTTTAGCAGGGACCGTAAATAATGATTATTTTTATTTTTTTAACTAAAAAAATCACACATTTCTAATGGACCTAGAAAAATATGGTTCACACCAAAAACCTTATTTTTTCTTAAGCTTTGCATTTCCGTCATGCTTTTTAAATTTATGATTTTTACGTTTTTCTTCACTGATAATAATTATTTTTGAGTAATTTTATAAAACTTAGACCGTAATCATTATTTTTAATCAAAAAAAATAAAACTCAAAAATAATGATTATTGATGATTTTTACTTTTTTCTTCACTGATAATAATTATTTTTGAGTAATTTTATAAAACTTAGATCGTAATCATTATTTTTTATCAAAAAAAATAAAACTCAAAAATAATGATTATTTATGATTTTTATTTTTTTCGCTCAAAATAAAACTCAACAGTAATTTACGGCCTCTGGGTTAAATATTTTGCCAATATTATTTTTTATTCTTATAAATGGAACCTAAAGCTACCTCCCAGCATAATAAATAATATTTAGCAAAATATTTAACCCGTAAATTACTGTTGAGTTTTATTTTGAGCGAAAAAAATAAAAATCATAAATAATCATTATTTTTGAGTTTTATTTTTTTTGATCAAAAATAATGATTACGGTCTAAGTTTTATAAAATTACTCAAAAATAATTATTATCAGTGAAGAAAAAAGTAAAAATCATTAATAATCATTATTTTTGAGTTTTATTTTTTTTGATCAAAAATAATGATTACGGTCTAAGTTTTATAAAATTACTCAAAAATAATTATTATCACTAAACAAAATTGTTTAAAATTAAAATATAATCATTACTATGTAATTTTTATTATATAACTTATAATGATTACGGTCCCTGGTTTTTAGGTCTAATGTCAAGTAGAATATTTGCATTTATTCATAAGTATTTTCGTAGTAAAACTGCGCGGACGAGAGTTTTGTGAGTTTTTATAATTTTGCAAGTGAATGATTTGGAACTAATTTACATTAAAGAAAATATTTAGTTAAATACAATTTATGAAACTCCATTGCCGTAAAAAAATGTTTTTAGGATATTTAACAACCTTTTGTGGTTTCCACACGCCCATATTATTAAATTAACCAACCTTAAAAACACATTCAAATATTTCCGCTCTTCATAAATTGCACACATTCCAAAAGAACGTGTCTGCCTTAAATGTAATAAAATTGACCAATTTTGGTATTCTTAAAAAATCTGTAAGTTGGATATTTTCCACCGATTTTTTAATCATTATCATTTGGAGCTAAATTTCAGTTATGTCAGATTGCTTGAATTTTTTGACCGATTTCTCAAAATAGATCGTCGATGCGCCACCTCAGGATGACCTCCAAAAAATTTAATTTTTTTTTATTGCTTCTATATTGTATCATCCATTTATGATACAGCATTTTCGAAAATCAAAAAAAGTGAAATTCACTCCACCCTAATGTATAATGTTATTTTCATTATGGTACATAAATTACCTGTATTCATAATTATAGTTTGCTTCCCACACCCAAACCGATAGTTCCTGTCATTTACTTCGCCCTTATCGACAACTCTATGAAGGTGTTTGATAAATTCGCTCAGCATGAGCTTTCAAGGTGTTATCGTGACAGTTCCATTCAGTACTCAGCCATTCACATTCAAATTGAATACACTTGCACACATACGCACACCAGCACCAGATGAAGCTTGTTAAAAGCTTTTTGTTAGTCTCGAACAAATTGGCAACTTTTATGTTAGACGGTGGTGCAGCTTGGACGTTTCGGTTTTGCTGATGGTTTTACATTTGCTTATCTGATTTTATTATTAATAATATAAAATTTGGCATTTATTTAAGTCCGCGATGAGCTGGACTTTTGTTGCACATTAAATATAAAGGGTTGTTGAATTTATGGGTCGTTTTATCAGCTTATAAAACATTTATATGATGTTGGTTTTTTTCCACTCAGTTGCACTACACTGAATTTCCATTAGTCGGATCTGATAACTTATCACTGATTGACATTCTTAACATACGTGCGCGTGCGTGTGAGTGTGTGTGAGTGTGTGAGTGTGTGTGTGTGTGTGTGTGTGTGTGTGAATACGCATCAAAACAAAAACATACGCAATGTTTACACTTTCTTTGTTGTCGCAACCTTATGTTGAGCTGTCCAACTGTCAAATGGCCAATCAACTCTGGCTCTCTCTCTCTCTCTATCTTTATCTCTTTGTAGGTCGCTGTTTAACTCTCTTCTTATTTATACTTCGTTATTAATGTCTCTCCTGTTGTACAGAAAAGCTCAGTTAGCTTTGCGTCGAACAAAAAAGTTAGAGCCATGTGTAAAAAAGCCATTTCTGTTTTCACTGAATGACAGCACTCGTTGTCACCGTATCCCTCGTCCTGCCGCCCTTATTCGCGACCGATAAAAGTGAATAAAATTCTTACCCCAAGTTGGGGTGTGACTGACACATATCCACATTGAACAAGAAACTAATTTGAACGTTCAGTTGATGGCTCGCTGGGGAAAATGTATAGCATACTTTCAGCGTAATGGGTGCGAAAAAACTGTAAATGCAGACCGATTGACCTACCAAGGCATATGTAATAAGCATACACACTCACACACATATGCACAACACATTTACACACACACACACATATATATATATATATATATATATATATATATATACACACGTGTGGAAAAAATTGAACTTGACACGTATAAAACCGAAAGCGTTTTTCTCATAGCACTAAAAATTGAAGCATTTCAATCACAGCAGTATTAAATTCAGAATTGAAATTTTCTAATTAGGTGTTGAGTTTGTTATTTCCCGTTTTTAAATATTTTGTATCTTATTTTTTTGTGGTTTTACGGAATTAATGACCAACAGCAATGCGAACGACGAGTATAAGGAAGCAGACCCAAAAGCACACTGTGCAGGAATTTTTAGCTTTTCGGGTGGTAAGCGTAAAAATGTTGACATACACCGAAAGTAGCTTTTATGTAGAAGTTTCCACACTGAAAGCTGGCTTTGGAGAGAGCAGCCCAAAAGGGTTTGGATAGTTACTTAATGGGTGTGTGAAATGAATATAGCATTTTCTAAGAATGTACTATGAATATTCAAGAAATCGTTTTCCTAAAATTCTACAAAGAAGCTTTCTAAATCTTAAAAAAAAAAAACATAAGAAAGTCAACCTTTTTCGGCATGGTGCAGAATGTAATTTTATTTTAAATTTATATATTTTTGTTTTAAATTTATATATTTATATATATATATTGGTCGTAAAAAATTGGATATCAGAAAGTTTGTGGCTTGAAAAGACTTTCGTCAATAGACATTTACCTCGTAAAGAGATTTTTTTGAAGACTCAGTTAAAAAGTAATATCTTCCAAGCCCCTGAGCCAAATGTTATACATCATAAACCAAAAAACGTGAAACTTCACGTATTATAATATAAATAAAAAACGTTAGAGCCGTTTCGTCATCAAGGTACGACTAAAAGCCCTTAAAAATACCCTTTCGACGAAATATAGAACATATCTATATAGCGTTTTCAAGCTACTAACTAGCTGTTTTTAGACCCCGTACTTAAAAAAACTACAGGGGTCTATTGGGTTTGTTTTAACAAAAATGTGCGTAACAGGCAGAAGGAGGCGTGGCAGACCCTATAAAGTATATATATTCTTGATCAGCATCAATAGCCAAGTCGATATAGCAATGTCCGTCTGTCTGTCTGTCCGTCTGTCTGTCTGTCCGTCTGTCTGTCTGTCCGTCTGTCTGTCTGTCCGTCCGTCTGTATGAACACCTAGATCTCAGAGACTATAAGAGCTAGAGACACCAAACTTGGTGTGTAGGTTTGTCTATATTGCAAGCAGATCAAGTTTGTTTCAAAATTTGGCCACGCCCCCTTTGTCGCCCACAAATCGAAAAACAAAATTTCGTATTCAAATTATAAGAACAATTTCAAAGCTAATGACACCAAACTTAGTATGTAGATTCCTCTATATAGCAGGCATATCAAGTTTGATTCTTTTTTGGATCGGACCACTATATCATATAGCTGCCATAGGACCGATCGGGCGAAAATCAAGTCTTAGTATGAAAAACTTTTTTGTTTTATAAGATATCTTAACCAAACTAATACAAAATGCATATAAATTGGTTTTATATATCCTGTCCAAAGTTGGTTGAAATCGGACCACTATATCATATAGCTGCCATTGGACCGATCGGGCGAAAATCAAGTCTTAGTATGAAAAACTTTTTTGTTTTATGAGATATCTCAACTCATATAACTTGGTTTTATATTGCCTGTCCGAAGTTGGCTTAAATCGGACCACTATACCATATAGCTTCCATAGGACCGATCAGCCGAAAATCAAGTCTTAGTATGAAAAACTTATTTGTTTTATAAGATATCTTAACCGAACTTATACAATATGCATATAAAATTGGTTTTATATATCCTGTCCAAAGTTGGTTTACATCGGACTACTATATCATACAGCTTCCATAGGACCGATCGGGCGAAAATCAAGTCTTAGTATGAAAAACTTTTTTGTTTTATGAGATATCTCAACTTAACTATTACAGTATGCATATAACTTGGTTTTATATATTCTGTCCGAAGTTGGTTTAAATCGGATTACTATATCACATAGCTTCCATAGGACAAATCGGGCGAAAATCAAGTCTTAGTATGAAAAACTTTTTTGTTTTATGAGATATCTCAACTTAACTATTACAGTATGCATATAACTTGGTTTTATATATTCTGACCGAAGTTGGCTCAAATCGGACAACTATCTCATATAGCTGTCATTGAAAAAAGTAGTGGAAAATGTATTACAACGCTCTGCAACAGCATCAAGCGGATCCCCCTAGTTTTTTTTCAAAATGTCGTAGAACAAAAATTTTTGGATTTTCGAAAAGGAATAAATCATCATCATCAAAACTAAAATTTTTTTTAGCGCTTTAATGCAAAAAAAAAAAAACAGACAAACAAACCTTTAATTTAATTTTTCGGCTCACTTGTTTAGATAGAGGATAGGATGTATAGAGCAGAGTTGGGTCCAAGCGCATTATCATTACTTTTTAGTTAGCATTAAAAAAAGTAGTGCTAATGAAATTTTATTTCACTAGCATTGAAAAAAGTAGTGCTAGTAAAATTGCATTTCCCTAGCATTGAAAAAAGTAAATTAAAAATTTTTCGGTGGCATTAATTAATGCCAATGAAAACCCATTTTAATTAGCATTGAAAATAATTTTTTTTAATAATTAAAAAATTGTAGAAAAATTTGGAAAATAGTTTTTCCGACATGTTTGCGATAGTTTTATGCGATAGTTTAATATGATAGTCTTATACGATACTTTTATACGATAGTTTTATACGAAAGATTTATCCCCATCCTGTGTACAAAGTATCAAGGCTATAGCTTATAAATTGCTCTAGTTATTTGATTTTATATAATTTACGTGGGCGGACGTGGGCGTGGCCAATTTTTAAAATAAACTTGATACAGATCAACAACCTAGGAGTATTGTCACCAAATTTGTTTGCTCTAACTCTTATAGTCTCGAAGATAAAGGTGTTTAAAATAGTGTCCCATAATTGACACAAATCTAATATACTCAAGTACCCATTTTTTGGGTACCGAGCTAATAAAAAATTTTACCATAAGGCCCCAAAGTCCCATTAAATAACACGAACCAAACGTGCCCCTTATGACGAAAACATTTTTTTTTCTATGGTGAGATTTTTTTTTGAGAATTCTTTAAAAATCTGGTCTTTTATGTACTTTTTTCAGAGGTGCGCTAACATTTGTTATTACTATAGGAGAACTCAAAAAACCGATTTTCAAAACTTTTATTCTTTTTAAATGTAATGAATATATCTCAAATTTATTCATTCACAGTCTAAGATACCACAAAAAAACCTCCACATGAGGTAAAACTCTAGTGACGAAAGCATATTCTAGCCCCAAAATTTCAAAAATGGTGAGCTTTTTTGTACATAAAAATTAATTTATGCGCAGTCAATTTTTTTTTTATAATTAATATATAAATTTAAAAATTTTATGCGTATTATTATACCCGTTACTTATAAAAAATAAGTATAAGGGTATATTGTGTTCGTTGGAATGTGCGTAACAGGTAGAAGGAGGCATCTCCGACCACATAAAGTATATATATTCTTGATCAGCATCAACAGCCGAGTCGATATAGCCATGTGTGTCTGTCCGTCTGTCTGTCTGTGTGAGCGCCTAGATCTCAGAGACCATAAGAGATAGAGTAACCAAACTTTCACACGTAGATCAGAAATGCGTTGGAGCAGGTCAAGTTTGTTTTAAATTTTGGACCCGCCTACTTCCACGCCCGTAATTCGCGAAAAACTGGTCATCCGTCTGTATAAACACAAGAATCTCAGAGACTATAAGAGATAGAATAGTCAAATTTGTCACACAGATTTCCATATACCTCTCGCAGATCAAGTTTGTTTCAAATTTAAGCCACGCCCCCCTCCGCCCCCGCAAATCGCGAAAAACCACCTCACCCACAATTGTTCATATAATACGTATTTTTTTGTAATAACCGATATCTGTTATTATTATCTATTATCCCAGTGAATCGCAACAAGATCGGACAAGTAGAACAGCAGTTATTGCGTGCCTGAGTTGTGGAATCAACAGGTTCCCCCCAGAGTATGCAATAGTTTTTGTATTGTTAAACCTTATTAGAATGCTTCAAATTCTCAAGTAGTTCTGGCAACGCAAGTATGACATTAGAATTGAATCGCTAATGTATTGAAATAAGTAACGGGTATCCTATGGTCGGGATCTCGACTATAGCTTTTCCCACTTGTTTTAATTTAGTTCGTCACAAAATTGGCTATCAGAAATTTTGGGGCTAGAATATGCTTCCGTCATTTTTGTGGGATATCAGAAATTTATCACTAATGCAGGCAGATAGTAAAATATGAAAATTTTTTTGTTGAATATCTTTCATTTTTAAAATAAAATTTTTCTTTAATATTAAAGAGAAAAAGAGCATAAAAACTTAATAGGCGTTACAGAAAGACGCAAGCCCAAGTTATAACGCGTCTGCTGTATGCTACGTAGGCTATGACACGTTATTGCCGCTGTCAGCTTTCAACTTTATGTAATATGTATATTTACACGTAAATGGTAATAAACTAATTTTTACAGATATGTGTGATATACCAAAAAAAAGCGGAATTTTATTGGCAATAACATATTAAAATTTGATAAAGATGACGTGTCATTTTTCTAAAATAGCCAATATGTAATTATTTAACCTGTAAAATGTTACCTGAGTAATTTAGAAAAAAAGTTTAAAGGCACGACTAGAAGCCCGCAATAACACATTTTAAACGATATATACTACATATCTGTAGCTTTAACGGTGTGGGGGTTTCTCTACCGTCCGCACTGATAAACAAATATAAACAAAAAGTGAGGAGACATACATTTTCGAGTTAAAAAAGATGATTTTTTTGTTTTTCTTTTTATTACATTTATGTTCTATTTTATTTTCATACATTTGCATTAATTTATTGCGTGGCGCTACAAATAGTTTTTATATAATGTGGAAGTTGATTTCAGGTGTGAGGTTCAAGGTATTGTGTCTCATGCAGACAATATTATTTCTTCTAGCTGAAGTTGAATATTTAAGTTTTTCATATAAATATGTGGGCTCCATTGTAAAAATTATTTTATGCAACAAAATTAATGCCGTAAAATTTATGAAATTTTTTAAATGCATGTCAGCCAATTTAAAAGTATATACTCGTATATCTATGTTATTGTAGCATTAATAAATATTTTGCCTACTAACTACATAGCAATTAGCAAACACTTCAACCCCATACATAAGTGTTGGTATACGACACGTCTTCGCAATTAAAAGGAGAATTTTAGTATAAAATTCTTGCTTGAAGTGGGTGTTCTTAGTAGGTCATAGGTTTTACCGACAGGTTTGGAAATATGATTGTTCCATGTCACAGTTTTACTAAAAGAAAAGCCCAGGTCATCTATTGTAAGGCATTCAAGCCGCGTAGTTTCTATATTTTTGTTATGTAAAACTTATCATTAAGATTTCAGTGAATTAAGACCCAGACCATTATTTTGTGCCCAAACATTTATTTTAACTAGCTCTCGATTACAAACATCTACACATTAATTTATTTAACATAAAGGACGATTGACATACAATTGGACATCATCAGCATACATAAGTATGTACATTACAATCGGAAACAATATCAGGCAGATCATTAACATAACATAAACAGCAACATATACGGAGGACAAACACTTATTTGACGAAACCACGAATTGACATCTACAAGACAGGTATGCAAGGCGTACGCAGGAGGGGCAGCTGCCCCTCCCCTCCTGCTTAGATACTTTAAATTAAAGAAATCATATTAAAAAATTGTTATGTATTGTATTCTGAAGGATAAAAAATAAAATAATGATAAAAGATGCTATTACAGCTAAAAATTATTGTATTTATTGAATTATAATTAGACTTCGTTTAAAATTCAATAATATTTCTTTTACGACAAAATGCATCTTGCTATACGCCATAATTAAGCCACTGAAGTTTGAGTGATGATTTGTGAATTTTGTTTTAAGTGATTTAAAAACAAAATTAAATTTTGCCACTTTGAAAAAAAAAATTAAATTTTGCTGGTTAAATAATACTATTATTGAATGCAAATATGGGGTTTTTTTTATCCACTAGGGAACACCGCCCCCGGCTCTATTCAAACGTTGTGATGCAGTTGTGCCCAGCTGAACAAAAAAGTCTTTCTTTACGTATGGTAACTATATGATATAGTGGGTCGATTTGAAAAAAAATTGTTTAGGAACTACCGCCCAATGTGGGCCCGCAAACATTTTAAATAATTACTTGATATGCCTTAAATTGTAAGGAGTCTGCAATCCAGATGTACGCCTGGCTCATACAATCTCTAATATCTTTTAGTTCACATAAACAGACAGTATATTCGCTCGGCTGTTATTGCTGATCAAGAAAATATATACTTTGGGTGGTTTGCCCCGCCTCCTTTTCGCACAGGGCTTAAAAAAACATACCAAAATAAAGGGGATCCGGCCCCAGCTCGCTACGCTCGCCTACCCCCGACTCGCTTCGCTCGCAGTGAGGTGTGAAAGGGCTACAGTCGAGCCCACTCGACAGTTATATGCTCGATACCCACATCTTCGCGGCAGTTAGATTTAATGACCATTAATTAATAAATAAATACTTAAAAAACTTCAATTCATACAGAGACTAAAGTTAATTGACACTTTTAACTTTCAAAATTGTAATATAAAACAGCAACATAGCAGTATTGTCACCAAATTTGGTAGCTCTATCTCTGAGATCCAGGTGATTATATGCCCTCCATATATCATATTTCCTTAAATATCTTCTCTGCTTATTAACCGATCTTGATTAAATTTTCAGCACACGTCACGACTCGTCTCCCCATCCTGTGTGCCAAGTATCAAGGCTGTAGCTTTAATTGCTCTTGTTATTCGATTTTATATAATTTACGTGGGCGGACGTGGGCATGGCCAAATTTTAAAATAATATCACACAGGTCCGTTCCGGTTTTCATTTCCAATTTTATCCGATATAAAAAAAAAACTAATTTTTCACGCTGCATTTGGGCTAAACATTTTAAAATTATATTTTATCACTTTATTGTACTTATATTCACCTACTGAAAGTGAATTTAATTCGCAAAATATTTCCAGATTGGTATAAAAATAGGCTAAATAATTTCACATCCGACAAATCTTGCCGAAAGTAAAAACCGGAACAGGCCTGAATGTCTCGGAGATAAAGGTGTTCAAAATAGTGCCAATTGTCCTATAATTGTTACGAATCTAATAGGCTCTGGTACCCATTTTTTGTGTACCGAGCTAAAAAGTGAACAAAATACATTTAAAGATATATTTAATTGCAATTTAAAATGAATTTATCATATGAGATTGCATATTCTACAAATAAACCTGGGTTTGGTTCGTGTAATAGCCACTTACACCCCCTTATCTCATGAGCGAGATGATTTAGCTAAAGTTTTATTATGCCATTTTGTGAGTTAGGAACAGGGACTGTTCATTATAAGTTTTATTATAAAACTTAAAAATAAACATTATTCTATGAGTTTTATTATTTTACTTATGATTACTTTTGAGAAAAAAAATAAAACTTAGGAATAATCATTATTTATGATTCAATAAAAAAACTTACAGAACTAAAATTTGACAGGTCAAAATAACACCTTGAGTTTTATTTTTGATTCCATAAAATAAAACTCAAACTTGACAGGTCAAAATAACATAAAAACTCATGAAATAATCATTATTCTGTAAGTTTTATATTTAATAATGATTATTCCTGAGTTTTATTTTTTTGCTCAAAAATAATGATTATTTCCGGAGTAAAATAATAAAAATCTTACATCTTAAGATCATGGTAAAATTGCATAGATTACGATTAAAGAAATATTTTTGTATATTTCACGTTTTTTACAGTTACTAGAAGTGAATGATTTTTTCAATTGCAAACAACAAAATAATCATTATTTACTGTCCCTGGTTAGGACTAATCCTTCCGATCTGATCGGACAGGCATAGAAAGTTCTCAATATTAGCTGTATATATTGATAGTCGCCTTTCGCATCCTTGGTGGTGGTTTTTGTTAGGGACCGTAAATAATGGTTATTTTTTGATAATTTTGAAATCTCTACATATTCGCCGTGATTTTAAAATTTTTAATTTTTTACGTTTTTCTTCAATGACAATTATTAGTTTTGAGTAATTTAATAAAGCTTACACCATAATCATTATTATTGATTAAAAAAAATATAAAAATCGAAAATAATAATTTTTCTGATACAAAAAAAATAAAAATCGAAAAATATTACTGATCAAAAAAATTTAAATCAAATATGATACTATTATGAATCAAACTACGAATCTTCGTAATACCCCCTCGTGAACGACTCTGAGTAACTTTGTTGTTGATATATAACAGTATCACAGAATCAGTAAATTATTGTTAAGATTTATTTTGAGTAATAATGATTATTTTTGATTTTTTTTTTTTTTTGATCAGAAACTATGATTATTTTTTATTTATATTTTTTTTTGACCAAATAACACTAGGCAACAAATTTGAACTTTTTGGCTATTACACGAACCAAATCCCCTTTTTTGGATAGATTTGGGGCCAAAAACGACGAAAAACATTTATTTTTTTTTTCTATGGTGAAATATTTTTTTTTGGAAATTTTTAAGATTTGGCTTTTTTTTCGCACTTTTTTTCAGAGGTGCGCCCAATTTTGTCATCATTACTCGAAAATGACAAAACCGATTATCAAAAACGTTACTTTTTCGGAAAGCCAATGAATATATCTAGAATTCATTTATACAAAGTTTTAATTTAATTATAGCCCGTAGTTTAAGAGACATTAATTTTTGAATTAAGAAAATGATGATTTGAAATAAAATATTGGGGAGTAATTTTATGCATTTTTAGCTCGGTACCCAAAAAAGGGTACTAGAGCCTATGAGATTCGTGACAATTATGGTACAGAATTTTGAACACATATATCTCCGCGACTATAAAAGTAAGAGCAACCAAATTTGGTGACAATACTCCTAGGATGTTGATCTATACCAAGTTTGTTTTAAAATTTTGCACCGCCCACGCCCGCCCACGTAAATGATATAAAACTTAATAACAAGAGCACTTTTAAAGCTATAGCCCTAAGACTTGGCACACAGATCGGTTAATAAACAGAAGTAGTTTGAGGAAATTTGATATATGGAGAAAAAATAATCACCTGGATCGCAGAGACTATTAGAGATAGAGATACCAAATTTGGGGACAATACTGCTATGTTGCGCACGCAGATCAAGTTTGTTTTAGAATTTGGCCACGCCCCCCAATTATCCTGTAATCGACAAAAAAAACTAAAGTATCCAAACACAAGCACAATTTAATAGGTACAGATGTCAAAATCTGAACACACACTAAACACAATTTTGATAATGCATCCTGAAAAGTGCATTGCAATCGGATAACAAATACAAATACGAGCATACTCGACTGTCGGAGACCCCGTACTTACTGTGGAGATAGAAAAGACTACAAAAATTCAAAAATATTTTGCTCGATTAATGCTGTTGCAGCGAGTTGTAATGCATTTTCGACTACTTTTTTCAATGACAGCTATATGACATATTGGACCGATTTGAACCAACTTCGGTCAGGATATATAAGACTAACTTAAATGCATATTCTTTTAGTTTGGTTGAGATATCTCATAAAACATACAATTTTTTCATACTAAGACTTGATATTCTCCCGATCGTCCTATGACATCTATATGATATAGTGGTCCGATTTAAACCAACTTCGGACAGGATATATACAACCAAGCTATATGCATATTGTATTAGTTTGGTTAAGATTTCTCAGAAAACAAAAAAGTTTTTCATACTAAGACTTGATTTTCGCCCGATCGGTCCTATGGCAGCTATATGATATAGTGGTCCGACCTAAAAATTAAACAAACTTGATATGCCTGCAATATAGAGGAATGTACATGCTAAGTTTGGTGTCACTAGCTTTGAAATTGTTCTTATAATTTGGATTTGAAATTTTGTTTTTCGAGTTGTGGGCGACAAAGGGCCGTGGCCAAATTTTAAAACAAACTTGATCTTCTTGCAATATAGACGAACCTACATACCAAGTTTGGTGTCTCTAGCTCTTATAGTCTCTGAGATCTAGGTGTTCATACAGTCAGACAGACAGACAGACGGACATTGCTATATCGATTTGACTATTCATGCTGATCAAGAATATATATACTTTATAAGTTCTGTTCATTGCATTAAATTAAATTCATATTAATTAATAATTACATACACTTAAATGAATACTTTATATACTTAATCAATAATTTTATCTGATGCACATTTTGCAATCGGTACCATGAATTAGCAGCACAACGAATCTGGTTCTATAAATAGCTTTATTTGCACATGTATGTATATGTGTTCGCATATCAATATCATACTTACATGTATAGCGCTTTTCTTCTAACGAGCGAGACATAATTAAAACAAAAGAAACGTGCAAAGCGAACAACGAAAAAAAATGATATGCATTTATATTGCCACCCGAAAATATGATGCTGCGATGGCTCAGATGGTAGAGCCGTGTATTTCGAGGCAATGAGCCGAGGGTTCGATTCCAGTTTTTTTTATTTTTGTCAACTATTTTCTTTTTTACAATTTGTACTTTTTTAACAATTTGTACAACAACACAAAATCAACGCCACAAGGCCAAAATTTATTTAAATGAACAAAAGGAATTGACCACACCGGGAATCGAACCGTCACAATTTCGTCGCTAAGCTAAAGATCATCCATCTCAGCCACCGCCACGATATGTCTATGGCCAAAAAAAAACCAAAGCATGTAATTTTTATTGTGTCTGCTTTGCAAAGTCAAAAATTCTATAAGAAAATGGAGATCAGATTTAAAATCAGCGACCCCATATTAGTAAAAAACAGCAGTCAAGTTTCAGAAAACAAAGTTAAGTAAACAGCAAAGAATTTATTAAAAATGAAAGTTAAATTGAAATCTTTATTTTCTTTTGGAAAAACAAATCATATTATGGTATGTTTCCATGTACATTTAATCTGTTTCAATGACCAACCCAAAACCCATGAGATTGCATAGAAATTTCTGGAGTTTTCGAATGTAAAGAAATTTTATTTTCAAACCAACTTACATTAAATACATATTTTTCGAATAATAACACTAGGCAACAATTTTTAACTTTTTGTCTATTACACGAACCAAATCCACTTTTTTGGATAGATTTGAGGGCTCCAAATGACGAAAAACATTTTTTTTTTTTTTGCGGTGAAAATTTTTTTTTTTGAATTTTTTGAAATTTGGCTTTTTTTTCGTACTTTTTTTCAGAGGTGCGCCCAGTTTTTTCATCATTACTCGAGAGAAAAAACAAAAAACTTTTTAATACTAAACCTTGATTTTCGAACGATCGTTCCTATGACAGCTATATGATATAGTAGACCGATTTGAACCAAATTTGGTCAAAATGTGTAAAATAATAACAAATTGATATTGTGTAAGATTGGTGACGATATCTTAAAAATCACAAAAAATTTTCATACTTAAGGTTATGCTACTCTACAAGGAAGTCAAAAAAGTCGACAAAAACATGCCTAGACACAAAAAAATATTATATCGCCGTCTCTTCACAGATTTTGATAAGACTTATCTTTAACGCATAATAAAAAATAACGCATAATTAATGCAGCTATGCAAATAAAATTAAAGACAAAATGTAATACATTTTTTTCGACTTTTCCTCGAATTTTAAAGTAAAAAAAGCTAAAAAAAAAAAGCTTTAAAAAATCATCATTTTCTTAATTCAAAAATTAATGTCTCTTTAACTCCTGGCTTAAATCTAAAACTTTGTATTAATGAATTATAGATATATTCATTGACTTTCAGAAATAGTAAAGCTTTGAAAATCGGTTTTGTCATTCTCGAGTAATGATGACATAAGTCGGCGCACCTCTGAAAAAAAGTACGCAAAAAAAAAGCCAGATTTTTAAAAACTTCTAAAAAAAATTTCACCATAGAAAAAAAAAAATGTTCTTCGTCGTTTTTGGCCCCAAATCTATCCAAAAAAGTGGGTTTGGTTCGTGTAATTTTTTGGCTGTTGCCTAGTGTAATCGAAAATTTTTTTGACAATTAGACAATTCGAGAACTTCAAATTGTACGATGGCATGATCAAGAAATCCGTGTAAAATAAATCCCAACTATTTTTGTCACATTTGTGGCAGATACACGTTTTTAGAAAATAGAATAAGTGTGTCAGAGTTCATTTAACAAGTATATTTTGAGTACTTCGGATTTGTCATGGATACCCGTAACAATTACTGGATTTCCACTACTGTATGTTACAGCTGTATATGAGGTTATGGGCAAACAAGAAACGGACCCATGTCAAGTATCAGACACCAATGATCTGGCGGGAACCTTCAAATCATATTGATGATTGTTATTTTTGCGCTGTCAACATAAAAGGCATTAACAAAATAAAACACTCTAAATGGATTTTTCCTAATGTTAGCCAACCAGTCCTGTACTCTACAGTTGATTTAAAACCAAATCAATCAACTTCTACACAAGATTATTCTCCACTAATACTTAAAAGTGGATCAGATACGGATGACATCCATTTCAATAGATATTCTGAGCGTGAGCAATTTAATCAAGAGGACCTTTATGATTTAGTGAGAGATCTTGGACTTTCTAAAAAAGCATCTGCAATTCTAGCTTCACGATTGACCCTTTCGACCCCAACTTTTTTTCTGGGGTGTCAGACATATTTTTTACTTTGAATCGTTTTATCTTTATTAAAGGAGTATTAAGCCAAAATTTAAAATTGCTATGCCAACTGGCTTGGGCGCTACAACAGGCAATTTAATATCGTTAAAATATTCATATTTTGAAAATTATGCAATTTTACACTTAACATTTTTTAATCGATTTAAAAAAAAAAACAAGTGGGAAAGGCTATAGTCGAGATCCCGACTATAGGATACCCGTTACTTATTTCATTACATATAAAAGTACTTTAAAGAAAATTTTCTAACAATACAAAATCTATTGCATACTCTAGGGGGCATGTATTGCCATGTATTGCTTAAAGAATCATTTTCAGACAATAACTGCTGTTCTACTTGTCCGATCGTGTTGCGATTCAGTGGGATAATAATATTAATAGATATCAGTGACTACAAGAAAAACTATATTATCTTAAAAACTGTGGGTGTGGTAGCTTTTCGCGATTTGTGGGGGCGGAGGGGGGCGTGGCTTAAATTTGAAACAAACTTCATCTGCGTGAGGTATATAGAAATCTGTGTGCCAAATTTGGTTATTTTATCTCTTATAGTCTCTGAGATTCCTTTGTTTATACAGACCAACGAACGGTTTTTCGCGATTTGCGAGGGCGGAGGGGGGCGTGGTCAAAATTTGAAACAAATTTGATCTGCGCTGGATATATAGAAATCTGTGTGCCAAATTTGGTTACTCTATCTCTTATGGTCTCTGAGATCCTTTTGTTCATACGGACAGACGGAAAGACGGACAGACACACATGGCTATATCGACTCGGCTGTTGATACTGATCAAGAATATATATACTTTATAGGGTCGGAGATGCCTCCTTCTCCCTGTTACATACATTCCAACGAACACAATATACCCTTATACTTATTTTTTATAAGTAACGGGTATAATTACTCAAAACGTCTTAAAAAATCTCACGTTGACTCCACAACATTTTCGTCGAGGCAGGTGCAGTCATTTGAAAATATATTCGTTAAAAAACTTCTAAATGTAAGTTTATTTACTCACCTTTTAAGTAAACATATGTAGTACATATATTATATATATATATACATATTATGTACCTTACGATATTATAAACAGTCATATAACAAAAACATAGGTAAGTTTATTTACTCACCTTTTAAGTAAACATATGTAGTACATATATTATATATATATATACATATTATGTACCTTACGATATTATAAACAATCATATAACAAAAACATAGGGATCGCTCACAGTAATCTGTCAAACAGCCAAGTTGCCCACAGGCAAAGTCGGGGTCGAAAGGGTTAAAGCACAAAAACCCTGTTAACACAAGAAACAAGAATTTCATACTACCAGAGAGCAAAACTTACTTCAATTTTTTTCCGAAGACGATGAATTTGTTTACTGTTCAGACGTTTCAGGCTTAGTAACAGCGATGGGATTCGAAAAATATGATCCAAATGATTGGCGACTATTTATAGATTCTTGTAAACGCAGCCTAAAATGTGTGCTTATGCATAACGGCAATAAATTGGGTTCGTTGCCGATTGCACATTCAACTAAAGTTATAGAAGAATATGCTACTATTGCCTCAGTTTTAGATAAAATAAAATACAACGAACACCAGTGGCTCATTTGTGTGGATCTTAAAATGGTAAATTTTCTTTTAGGCCAACAAGGAGGCTACACAAAATATTCGTGTTTTATTTGTTTATGGGATAGCAGAGCCAGATCTCAGCACTGGAGTGTAAAGGACTGGCCTTCGAGGGAAGCTATGGTTCCAGGAAACCACAATATCGTTAATCAACCACTTTTGACTAGGGATCGAATAATACTGCCACCTCTTCATATCAAGCTGGGGCTTATAAAACAATTTGTAAAAGCTCTCAAGAAGGACGGTGATTGCTTTAAATATATTAGTAATAAGTTCCAGAATTTAAGTTCTGAGAAACTGAAGGCTGGAATTTTTGATGGCCCTCAAATCAGAAGGTTGATCAATGATGAAAACTTTAGTAGTTCCATGACAGAAATTGAAAGAAATGCATGGAATGGATTTTTCTGGATAGTACACAATTTCCTGGGAAACAAAAAGGATGACCATTACTCGGACCCCGTGGAAAACATGATGTCACATTTCCAGAATCTTGGCTGCAATATGAGCATTAAAGTACACTACCTGTACAGTCATTTAAATTGTTTCCCTGAAAATCTTGGGGACTTCAGTGAAGAGCAAGGTGAACGTTTCCATCAAGATATTCGAACTATGGAGGAGCGGCACCAAGGTCACTGGGATATACCTATGATCGCGGACTATTGCTGGATAAACACAGCAAACAAAAAAGCATACTAAAAAATTTTTTTTGATGTTTAGAAACGTCTTTAAAATGTTAAATTCTTCTGAATTTGTGATCCGATTTCATTGAAATAAATCGTAATTTGTTCGAAACACGTTAAACTAAACGATTTTAAACTAAAATTTTGATATTTGTTTTTAAAAAAAAAAAAAAAAACCCAAAAAAATTTTTTTTTGCCCAAAATTGATTTTTTTTTTTTTTTGCAAAACATCAACGGTATCTCTGAAACTACTAGACAAAGTAAAAGCCAATGTATGCACGGCTTGAAGATAGATTTGTTAACTATTTTTGGGGACTTCTTTTAACTGAATATGGTAAACCGTTTTCCAGATATTTCTATAAATGTAGTGGCAGTGCCTTAATTTTGGAAATATTAATAATCGCGAAAAGTCGAGCTGATAGGCAAAAAATAGTACACAGTTGGATTCAGCGCCCCTAAATATATTATAAACAAATATCAATTCTTTGCCAATAAATTCTTGTTCCCCTGTGTAATCATTTTTATAATATAACTTATAATAATTACCGTCCCTGATTTTTGTCACTAGCGCGGACTGCCGTCCACAGTGATAAACCAAATTAAATGCGCATACAGCAGTCATGTTTACAAATAAACTGAGCACATAATGTGCTAAAGAACAACATGAACCGCTCGCACACTTTAATTTTTGTTTTTAACAAATTTTATACAAGATGTATCTATAGATAAATATATACATATATGTAAATCCATTATAGCAGAGATAGTATGCCTCAACTATTCATCTCTCGCTTGCACTCACATTTGTTATCAAATGGTCAAAAATCCAATCAAAGAGGGCGCATGCTCCGTAAGATTTGTTGCACAATTTGAATCTACATATATAACGATAACGATTTATAAAGATTTACTCACTTTCTGTCTGAAGCAAGAGAGTGGTAGAAAGAATTGAGGGTCATTCACTCATTTTGATACTTTCACGGGATAGATAAAATTTATTTCATGAATTTTCAAAGTTTTTCTTTTTGCTTGACCTTAACAGCAGACCCATCGGAGCATTGCTCGGCGCTATCCAAATCTATTAAAATATTTTTTGAGTATCTGTGTCTATGTTCATTTTACATGTGTACAATTTGGTACTATTTGACGCCCGGCTAGAAAGTAGTTGTTGGCTATAATTTTCACTAACACTAGGCAACTGCCAAAAAATGACAAGAGCCAAACCCACTTTTTAGACCCCGTACTTAAAAAAAAGTACAGCGGTCTATTGGGATTGTTTTAACGAAAATGTGCGTAACAATGATAATTATCTTATCATTGTTTCATTGTTAATATACTAATAACTTAGCCGTCCTTCCATAGATTTTAACGGTAAACATACGCAACGATTGGTAATTAATATAGCTATATATATATAAACAAATTTAATAGTTCAGATGACCATCTTAAATGCATATTCTGTCAGATTGGTTAAAATATCTCAAAAAACAAAAAACTTTTTAATACTAAACCTTGATTTTCGAACGATCGTTCCTATGACAGCTATATGATATAGTAGACCGATTTGAAGCAAATTTGGTCAAAATGTGTAAAATAACAACAATTTGATATTGTGTGAGATTGGTGAAGATATCTTAAAAATCACAAAAAATTTTCATACTAAAGGTCATGCCGTTCTACAAGGAAGACATCAAAGTCGACAAAAACATGCCTACACACAAAAAAATATTATATCGCTGTCTCTCCACAGATTTTGATAAGACTTATCTTTGACGACGCGTAATTAATGCAGCTATGCAAATAAAATTAAAGACAAAATGTAATAAATTTTTTTCGACTTTTCCTCGAATTTTAAAGTAAAAAAAGCTAAAAAAAAGCTTTAAAAAAATTCTTAATTTTCTTAATTCAAAAATTGATATCTCTTAAACTATAAGTTTAAATCCAAAACTTTGTATTAATGAATTATAGATATATTCATTGACTTTCAGAAATAGAAGAGCTTTTGAAAATCGGTTTAGTCATTCTCGAGTAATGATGACATAAGTCGGCGCACCTCTGAAAAAAAGTACGAAAAAAAAGCCAGATTTTTAAAAAATTCTAAAAAAAAAATTTCACCATAGAAAAAAAAAAAAAAATGTTTTTCGTCGTTTTTGGCCCCAAATCTATCCAAAAAAGTGGGTTTGGTTCGTTGAATTTTTTGGCTGTTGCCTAGTGTTATCCCCCCCTTCGTTTGAAGCTGCTTACGTCCTTGCCGACAGAACTGACGTTTTTCGAACGCTAAAAGCGAGAAAGTTTGTGATCTACCGGGTGATGGGAATTCTTGCTTTATTAAAAGTTGCAAAGGTTTTCCTTGTCTTTTGCCTTTTACAAAATGTATGGCAACATATCTAAGTATCAAGGCATGGCATTGTTTTAATCAATAGTTGTTCTAATAACATCAGTAAATTTAACTTTACAAGCTTTACAACACGTTTCCATCACTGGCAAAGGATATTACAATTTTTGATTTGCCAGCGCATTAGCTTAAAATGACTAAAATATAATCAATATAAGCATTTATGCCACATTCACAAAGCATTTGCGTTAGACTAACCAAATTTGGCACACAGATTTCTATAAGCCCTATGCATATCAAGTTTGTTTCAAATGACGAAAAACGACTACTCCCACAGTTTTTAAAATAATTAAATTTTTATTTTAGTTTAATGTTTTATTATCTATTATTCCACTAAATCGCATCAGGATCGGACAGGTTAAACAGCAGAAATAATAATATTTGCGCACATATTAAATGCACTGAAGGCATTATAAAAGACGACAGGGCTGTCAAACCAGAGGCACCGCAGCGAAAAGCCGTTGCCGGTGCTGTTTTTCTGTTTTTCTTTTCGAAACTTCGGTGGGGCATAAGAAAGACGAAGGAGGCGTTAGCCGATCGATTGAGTGCTTGGGCCTGATGTTTCTTTCCTCGCCCGCAATTCTATATTTAGAACAAGCACACGTAGTGCGATCTGTCGATGCGACCGTATAGTTGTTCTTGTTGAATTGTGTAGTGGTGTTGTTTTTAGTCCAACTTTTTAGTATCAAGAAGACAATGAAATTAAATTTAACTTTATTGAATTTTCTGTAGGCCAAAAACAAAACTATCAAGAAACGATGTAGCAATTCATAAATGCAATGCAAACACTTCGGTCTATATATTAGCTAATTTCGACTACAAACGGATGTAGTGCACCATTTGTGAATATATGTAAAGAAATATATATTATATTTGCTTGTTCTACATTTTACTTACATGATATAAATGATCTCCCTCGTGGTTTAAATTAATAAACAGTCAGTAAACGTTATGTGTCCGATGTGAGTACAAAAACTAGTGCAAAAGCCTGCGCCAGAGACAGAGTCAGCACTCGAAGTGTTTATATTTTTGTCTTTAAAAATTCCTATTTATTTAGATAATCTAACAAGATTATTTTTTATTTATTGTTTTTGAAAAAAATGTTGATTTTGTTGCTTTCCATATTGGGAATATATATTTTAATATTTATGATTAAGGCAGAAAAGAATACTTAGTATATATGTATTCTTTCACACATACATATTCAAATCTATATGCACAACTTTTTATGAAACATTTTCTACTTGTTATAATTTTTATTGACAATTTATGAGTTGTTTTACTTAAAAAACGAAACGTTTTTCTATTATTTTAATTGAAATTAATTTTTTAAATGATAAAATTTATTCGAGCACGCATGTTAATAGTAAAAATATAATTTGTTTCCCACTTCGCCCGCACAGACAATTTTATTTGAGTGTAGTTTAAAAATAAATCTGAACACACACGGTTGCGTTGCGTGTCGTTTAGGAGAACGCGAACAAGCAGACCGAATAATGCCAACGATAAGTTGAGAACTGCCAGCTTCATGCCAACATCTTACCATTTGGTATATTTCTGTACTTTTTATATTCAGCATTATTTAGGCGATTTTTAAAGTACTGTGCATCACGGTATATGTAGATTTAACAGACAAATAAACAATAATGTAATTAGTGATGTAAAAATATTTCGAAATATCGACAACTCGATTTTCGTGGACGCTATCTATCGTTTTATTTTTACTATCCATCGAGTTGATTATATCAATTTCCATAATAAATATACTACAAACTGGGGCTTGTTCATCGTAGTTAAATTCCGGATTTAAGTTAATTAGTTCAATTTTTTAAGAGAGTCCGTAATAAATCAACTACAAAATTGTAAAACATAAAATAGGAATTTAAACGATGCAAGAAAAATAATGTTTCTGTATTGATTTTGTGATTCTGATTACGCTTTCAAATTTTTTCTTTGAAAAAACTCGATATTTGCAACTCGATCTAATATTTTCCGATATATCGACAACTCGATACTTATTTTCGGCGATTTTATATTTCGATATACAACTCAATCTAAAGTTTGGATTTACATCACTAAGGGCAGTTTTCTCATCTTAATTTTAAAGCCTATTTTACCCTTAGGGAACTTTACTTTAAATTTAGGCTTTAACTTTTTCGTTCTCTCATCTTGATTTTAACATAACATTAAGAATTGTGACTAAGTTGGCAGCTCAGTTCCACAAAAAGAGTCACACTTTTTAAAAATGAGCAACACTTGTCTAAAGGTTTGGCGCAAAATTGAAAATCCTGAATTTTTTATGTGAATTGTGTCTATATCTCAACCGCTTTGTGAGCTAGAGCAATTAAATTTGGTAGACAGACTACCATGAATGTGAAATAATTCAAGGGCCTTTCAAATCTTTTCCACGCCACCGTTGTCCAATGCAATTCGCAAAATCAATATAGCACACCCACATTTTCGTTTTGTTTTTTAGCTATTATTCTGCTTATTCTCAATAATATCAGATAAAAATCGCGGTTATAAATAAGGATAAATGATGATAAACAATTCAGGACCCTAAAGGTATGCACTAATTGATACACTTTATGGCGTTGCCCTTAGCAACACCGAAATAATCGTAGTTGGCGAATTTTAAGATCTTAAAGCAGTGATGGGCAAGTTTATTGAATCGTTATCGGTAGCTCACACAGACACAACCCGACGAATGCCGCATGCGAGGTCGGTTGCTGCTGCAAACGTACGTTTGACGTCAGTGCACAACTTGCCTTCAACAAGAGCATAACCCGGTCGCTCGAGTTCCCAAAAAATTTTAGCAACACACTGAGAAAAAAAATATGTTTTGTACAAAAATTTTGTTGAATATTTTTACAGAAATTTAAATGAACATTATGGACAGACGGGTGGACTTCGATGTATCACAGATGCGATTATTTATGTGTTTTTTACGTAATGATGTTTTTATAATTGGATCTGGAATGAAATAAAAAGATTGATGCAAGAGTTAGATATTTATATTTCTGCCATAACTTCATCAATATTTACCTTAGATTCGCAACATCGGTCTATCTGTTTCTCATCTTACTATTTATATGCGCTAATGTGGAAAATGCTGCCTCACATATATAGGTTGACCCGTGCATGGAATACAGCTTGTATATTTCATTTTTTATTTTTGGATAGTCTGAGTCGCTGTGATTTTTCCAAAAATCTAGTCCAGATTAAAGTGGCAAATTTAGATCAGATTCCATTTTTTTTTAATTCATCTTTAATATCTTGGCATTGATCTGTTATTTTACATTTTAGTGGATTGTTGTGTAGGGTTATAAAGTTCTCAATCTTACCAAAATCATGGAATTTGCTTTCATAGCCGTTAATTAAGGAATCAAATACTGTAATTTATTCAGGCAATTTATTGTGGTTTTTAAGCTCACAAAGTATCTCGTTTGTTTTTGGCATATTTGAGAAATCGTTCGCTTTAAATTGATGAACTAAAATTTCCGTCCAACTCTTCAATTGTTGCGATCAAATCAAATATGCGTTTATTTTTTCCTTGCAGAGAAAGATTTAGCTGATTAAGAAACATACTTATATCGCAAAAAAACGCAAAATCTAACAACAAGTTTGGACTTTTTAAGTGGGAAACGAAATGTTTCAACGCTAACGTTAGATTAACTTTCATAAGATATTCCACGAGTAAATTGTTATCTCTAACTGATAAAAAGTTGATTGAAACAATCTCTTGAAGTTAGCTGATCGAAAAATGCGCTTTAAGTTGCTCATTATATTCTGCAGTGCAAAAAAACGGCATTTGGCAATTCGTCGCAAGTAAATTTAAATCGTTCAACTAATTTTAGTACTGAACTATATGAAATGCACCCATCATTACAAAGGTAAAAGAGTGCTCTTTTTAATTATGAAACAAATTTTAAATAAAAAACACTTTTTTAAAGTTAATTTACGCTTTTAATTTTCGTGTTACCATATGGTAACGCTGGGAAGTACAGGGTACAGGTTTTTTCCATACATTTTATTCGCGTTTCGCACTGTTTTGTTCATAAAATATGATTGCTCCTATGGCAGCTATATGATATAGTGGTCCAATTTGAACCAAATTTGGTCAGGATGTGTAGCAACATATAAGTCACATATTCTAAGAGTTTGGTTGAGATATCTCAGAATAGAAAAAAGTTTTTCATACTAAAGGTGAATTTGACCCCGATTGGTCCTATGACAGTTGAGTTATATATACGTTATACTGCACCGATTTGACCCAAATTTTGTCCTATATATCAAGGAAGAGCCCCCCTGTTGGATTAAGTTGTGTTTATTAGACTTTTTCTCAAACATTTGTATTTTGTAGCATTATGAAAACCTGTACCCTGTACTTCCCAGCGTTACCATATGGTAACAGCCGAAAAAATTGTCCTGTCGATTATCCTGACAAGGCCGAACAAAATGAATGTGTTTTTCGGATTCAGCGAACTCAAATTTATCAGTCCTGAAATTTTCATTAAGAAATTCGAAAAAATGTTGCTCAGGACGATTCGGGTTAAGTTAGTCTTATATATATTCTGACCGAAGTTGGTTCAAATCGGACCACTATATCATATAGCTGCCGATCTGGACCGATCTGGCCAATGTCAAGTCTTAGTAAGAAAAACTTTTTTGTTTTATGAGATATCTCAACCAAACTAATAGAATATGCATTTAAGTTAGTCTATATATCCTGACCGAAGTTGGTTCAAATCGGTCTAATATATCATATAGCTGTCATTGAAAAAAGTAGTCGAAAATGTATTACAACGTTCTGCTACAGCATCAAGCGAGCAAAATATTTTTTAATTTTTTGCAGTATTTCTTATTTCCATAGTAAGTACGGGGTCTCCGACAGTTGTGTAGCACCGCGAGCGAAGCGAGCAGGGGGCGGAGCCCCCTACACTCAGAAAAAAAATCAAGATTTCCGTACTTAAACAGGCGATTTTCAAGTACAAACGTTCTCAAAAGCTAGGTAAGTTCGGAATTCCTAAAACTGAGTACAAAAATCTTAATTCAAGTTCGGTTTTCGCAAGTACGGAAATCTTAAAATGAGATTTTTTCGGGATACTTTAAGTACGTTTTGGGCTTAATTCAAGTCTGTAAAAATTTAAAACATACTACTTTAAGTACAAAACAATCTTGAACTTAATCCTAAATATACTTATTTCAAGTACAACAAATTTTAATAAATAATTAATTGTAATTTTAAAACATACTTTAGTATGTATACTAAAATTAAGCAAAATACCAAAATTAAATACCATTTAATAATGGTGTATTTTTTTGGATAGCGACCTTTCGAAATAGGTGCTGATTTTACCAGCGAACCAAGCCTAACGTCATATTTGCGTTGCTAGAACCAGTTGAGAATTCTAAGGTACGACAATGCAAAAGAAATATTCCGAAATGTACTTGATTTTAGTTCGAAACGTTCTCATTTTTAACTTTCTTTCCATCTTGATAATTCTAAATTTTAGATCGATTCATACTCAATTTAAGATTTTAGTACACAACAATCTTAAATTTTTAAAATAGTTGTTTAGTACTCAAAACTCTGTTGATTTTAAAGATATCTCAACCAAACTCACAGATTATGCTTTTGGCATGGTCTAACTAAGTCTGACTTAGTTTGGTTGAAATCGGACTATTAAATCACATTATTGTCGGTAAAAAATTTAAAATTAAGATCGAATCATACTTAATTTAAGATTTTTAGTACACAGGCATCTTAAAATTTTAAGTACAAAACGGGATAAATTTAAGTGCGGTTGTACTTAATTCTAGGATTGCATTTTTTCTGAGTGTAGTTAATATTATCGTAGCTCTGATGGCAACTCATATAATGCCTCTTAATACAGAACTCGTTATATCGTGCAACTGTTTGGCTGATACCAAGCATTCTGGTTTTAGAAAAAAATTTTAGCTAAATAAATAATTATATTCTAAATATATTTCCTCTGCCATTCTTCTCAGTGTAAAAATAGTCGATGCGTGTACAACCTTCTCGTTCAACGTTTCTGCTTCGACTGACTTCGCTCTGCTCGTTGCGTTCGGGTTTGCGTGTGTATTGGTAAATCGAACAGCTGATTTGCACGCGTGCGAGGCAGTGCCCACCACTGCCTTAAAGTTTGGATGACCTGCCCTATAACTAATAGCCTGCCTGCAACTAAATTTTTGACAAGAAAATCAAAGTTCCCTTCACAGCCAATTTGTCTACACTGCACTATGGTCCAGATTTCGTTTATTTTGGCATAAAGTCGATTTTTCGATGTTAATATATCGTTGTTTTCTTATTTTAATCTTAAAGTAAATTCATTATACATTATAAAAATTTTAGTTAAAAGCTTTAAAAGCGCCACCAAAGCTTTTTGAGAGCTTTTAAAAGTGAGCTAGCGATCAGCTGATTTCCGAATAGAAATTTGCGCTAAAATATTTAGTTGCTTTGCATTGTGCCACCTAAATTATGGAAAATAATCTTCAAGGTATGCACTATTTAATGTATATTGTTATTTTTTGTGTAGTCCTAGGGATTTAGTGTTGTGTAATGTCCAATTTATGTGTATTTTTTTAGAAAACTAACATGCGTTCTACGTGTTTCGTGAAACATAACCTATAAGCAGTTCCATGCCGAAAGCAACTAATTGGTCCAGATTGTACTTGTGAGTGTTGTCTTTAGCCGCAAACCAAAAACTCATCCCCGTTCGTCCCCCTTTTCTCTTAATTTGGTAATATATAGGCACGTTTAAGTTTGTAAGGTTAAAAGCATGATGAGAAACGGCCCCTTTTTGCGATATGCATTGGTCAACCGTGGCGTGGAAAACACTTTAAAGACTCTTGAATTACTCCACATTCATGGTAGTCTTACTGCCAAATTTGGTTGCTCTAGCTCTCAAAGCGGTTGAGATATAGACATTCACACAAAAATTTCAGAATTTTAAATTTTGCAACAAACTGTTCGACAAGTGTTGCTCATTTTTAAAAAGGGTGACTCTTTTTGTGGAACCGAGCTGCCAACTTAATCTCAAATCTTAATGTTATTTTAAAATCAAGATGAGAAAACGAAAAACGTTAAAGCCTACATTTAGAGTAAAGTTCCCTATGGGTAAAGAAGGCTTTAAAATTAAGATTAGAAAACGGCCCTAAACAAATTAGAAAAAGTTTAAGGGTCGTTTTCTCATCTTAATTTCAAAGCCTACTTTACTTATTTTTGGAATAAATTAATAACTCGAGAACGAATTAAGTTTTTTTGGTGTAGTTTTTTGCATTGGGCAAATAATGGCAATACGCAAATGTGGTGCCGCCTCTTTTTTGGATTCTGCAATATGAAAATTTGTGGTTTTTGAAGCTATCAGCACCAAATTTTCAGGTTAGGCGTGTTACTATGCCCCTAACGTGTTGTTAAAACTATATGTAGAAATAATAGGAATTATCGGTAATAAAGTCACTTTTTGTACAAAATCCATAAATTCAGTGAGTCAACAGAATAACGTTACCCTAATATAGATCCCAGGCCATAGGGACCATTAAGGTAACGAAAAAGCGGACGAAATGGCCAGACAAGGGTCTGAACTAACCACAACACCGGAGGAGGTACGACCACCTCTAAACAGTATAAAAAGCAAAATACACGGCCAACTCGCAGCCCTAGCAAATGAGAATTGGAAAACTCAAACAGGGTGCAGGAGAGCCAAATAGATACTTGACACAGTGACATTTCACTGGAATATAGGTGCCATGAAGACAGGCCTACCTTATAACCACCACTGCCGTAGCTGCAGAGACGAGCGGGAAATGGAAACTCCGGAGCATCTGCTCTGCCACTGTCCACAACTTAGCAGAGGCCAGACACATGATGTTCGGAAAGCACACACTAGACTCACTAAACGATGTGACCAGCATCGCACCTGACAAATTATTGAGATTTCTAAACCACAGCAAGTGGTTATAGATATCTCAGTCACAACCGGTTGTCATTCATGTTCTCACGAAAGGTCACCCACTGTGGAACGAAACGGAGCAAAGCTTCAATTATAGTGCTGGTCTGACCAGCTCACCACATTAACCTACCTACGATCAGATCGATTTATATATCGATCGAAAGGTTTAGTCCTAACTTACAAAATTTCATACAAAGGGCCGTCTTCTCATCATGCTTTTAACCTTACAGTCTAGACAAATTGGCTTTGATTTTCCTGTCAAAAATTTAGTTGCAGGCAGGCTCTTAGTTACAGGGCAGGTCATTCAAACTTGAAGGGCAGTTTTCTCATCTTAACCCGAATCGTCCTGAGCAACATTTTTTGGAATTTCTTAATGAAAATTTCAGGACTGATAAATTTGAGTTCGCATTCGTTGCCCTTAGCAACACCGAAATAATCGTAGTTGGCGAATGTTAAGCTCTTATGGTGCGTTCTCACTGGCTCACAAAGCTTCGCAAAGCAGTGTCACAACGTCACAAAGCAATGTGAACGTCAAAATCTTTGCGATAACAATTTGGACTCACAAAATTGTGACCCTCCAATGTGAACACCAGTGTCACATTGCGTCGCAAACTTTTTGTGACCGAAGCTCTCGCAATTTTGATAAACATTGTTTGAACAGCTGTTTCAGTTGAATTAGCTCAGATGAACCCAATCCCAATTGTGACAAGCACATCGAGCAAGTCGGTTTTTGTTCGCAATTGTGAAGCCATTTCGAGGCGATTTCGACAAATTTTATATAAATATGAATGATCACGAGAGGAAGCAGAACTTCTTGCATGTGCAGCTATAGGGCTGTGGCTGCTAGAAGAGGAGGAAGATGAACCAAGGCCAAAGCGCAGATGCTGGGTAGACAAATTAAATTTGAATCGTGGGACCGAGGGAATGACGCCCAGCTGCTCAGAAATTTTGCCCCAGCCAGCCTCTTTAGAATCGCGGTTCTTATATTCCGCGCTGCACATATTCCAGAGGCATTCCGTCTCCTCCACGGCTTCAATAAGCTGAATGATAGTTTCTGAATGCCACTGAATATTAATTCGGCGACCACGGCTTGGAATAGTAGGAACCTCCATTGAAAATTAATTTAATATTGCAATGCCTCTTTGCTCAGAACAAACATGTGCAATGACAATTCTTTGTTTTGATTCAATTTGTGGAATTTGTTCATTGCCCATGAGTTTGTTCAATGTTCAATTTTGTGAACATTGTGAACTACTGGGAGGTTTTGCGACGTTTTGCGAAGCTGTGTCACAATGGCTAGTAGTGTTCACATTGATGGGTAAAATATTGCGTCTCACAACAGTGTGACTTCAAATTTTTGTGACGCCAATATGAACACTTTTGACAGGTATCGCAAAGCATCGCAAATCGTCAAAATTATGATATCACATTATGAAGCAGTGAGAACGCACCATAAATGCTCAAAGTTTGGCCAAAAAGAAAGACGAATTCAGGTTTCTGTTTGTCGATTCAAATGTAGATATTGTTTGTGTGTCCGAAACGTGAAATACGTCCAATGTTATCTGTATGTCGTTCGGATCGTGCTGGCCATGGGGGTGGTGTGTAAAAGAGTTTGCAAGCATTATGAGTCTGGAATCTAAATCCAATAAAACGCTCATAGGGTGCGTATATAGACCGATTAAAAATACGGAATATTGCGATTTAATTACATGGATCACTTGGATTGAATCTAGTCAATGAAACTGAGCATACAATTTTTATGCGTGCGAGCGAGACAAAACATGTCATAGCCTGCTAGTATGCTTAAATACTGAACAATATATAAAAGCAAAAAGAGAGTCTAAAACTGTCTAAAACACGAAACGAACCGTGTGAAGCGAAATCAGTTGTGCATGTAGGTAAAAATCCCACAAAAAAAACCTCTACACGAGGTAAAAGTCTAGTGACGAAAGCAATTTTTAGCTCCAAAGTTTCTGATATCCAATTGTGTGACGAGCTAAATTCAGTTTATTATAAAAACTTTAAATAAAAATAAAAATTATTAAAAAAAAAAAAAAACACGAAAATTGGCATTGTGCACTGTGCTCAAAAAGGGAGAGCTTCTTTGTACATAAAAATTACTTTTTGCACAGTGCCGAATACCAATTTTCGTGCTTTTTTTTTTTTTTTTTAATAATTTTTATTTTTATTTAAAGTTTTTATAATAAACTGAATTTAGCTCGTCACACAATTGGATATCAGAAATTTTGGAGCTAAAAATTGCTTTCGTCACTAGACTTTTACCTCGTGTAGAGGTTTTTTTTGTGGGATATCAGAAATTTTTGTAATTGCTTTTGCTTATGACATTTTAACTTTATCATAAATGCAGGGAGATAGTAAAAAATATAGCTAAGAGACTCCGCCCCTGCTTGCTTCGCTCGCGTTACTACTGTCTACTTTTCATACTAAGACTTTTCGCCCGATCGGTCCTATGTTAGCTATATGATATAGTGGTTTGATTACCGGTTACCAATTTCGGTCAGGATGTATAAAACTAACTTAAATGCATATTCATACTAAAACCTAATTTTGACCAGATCGGTCCTATGACAGCTATATGATATAGCTGTCCGATATGAACCAATTTCGGTCAGGATGTATAAAACTAACTTAAATGCATATTCTATCAATTTGGTTAAAATATCTCTTAAAACAAAAAAGTTTTTCATACTAAAACCTAATTTTGATCCGATCGGTCCTATGACAGCTACATGATATAGTGGTCCGATTTGAACCAACTTTGGTCAGGATATATAAAACAATGTAAAATGCGTATTTTATCAGTTTGGTTGAGATATCTCATAAAACCAAAAAGTTTTTAGTACTAAAACGTGATTTTCGAACTAAAACGTGATTTTCGACCGATGGAAAAATATATATATTCAGTTGACAGGCAATATCTTCCCAACCCCTCAACCAAAATTTATGTTTTATATACCAAAAAACGCAGAAATTTACGTACTAAAACATACATCAATTTAATAAGAGCCGTTAGAGCCGTTAGAGCCGTTTTGTCAAAAATCGCCAAAATATAAGCTTATTTTACCTGTAAAATGTTACCTGAGTACTTTAGAAAAAAAGTTTGAAGGTACGCCAAAAAGCCTTCAAACTAACCTTTCCAATGATATTGGGGTTTCAATTTTAGCGGGAAATAGCGTTTTCCCGCTAAGCTAGCGGGAAATTCAAAAAGTCGTAGAACAAACATTTCTATATTTTTGAAAAGAAACAAATCCTCATCATTACATCTAAGCTTTTTTAGCGCTTTGATACGCGCAAACGAACCGACAAACAAACTGACTTTTCATCTTAATTTGAAAAGTCCACTAAAATTTTCAAATTTTATTATCTTTTGAACCAGTTATCGGATTTGGGTGATTTGGGTATCAATCGACGCGTATTTTTGATTAGAATCTTTTAAAAATGAAAAATTTTACAAAAAGGCCCCAACGGCCCCATTAGCTGCGATCGTTTAAATTTTTCCCCTCCCACTTACACCCCCGTATCTCATGAACCAGGTGAGTTACAAAAAGTAGTTTAGTATGCCATTTTGTAAGTTAGGACTCAACCTTTCGATCGGTATATAACTCGATCTGATCGGACAGTCGTAGCAAATTTTCCATATTAGCTGTATATATTGCTAGTCACCTTTCGCACCCTTCGTGCTGCTTTCGTCACTAGAGCGAACTGCCGTTCGCAGTGATAAAGGCCTGTAATTCCTATTTAACCTGCGGGGGATCGAAAAGCTGAGGCGGCCCAGAAGGGAAATAGAATTGATCTCGCCAATAATCAATTTGTGAAGAAAATCAACAGCAAGAGTTTTTCTACGATTAATTAAAGACGGAAGGTTAAGAAGACGAAGCCTATGGGAATGCGGTGGTAAACGAAGGTTGGGATCCCAGCTAAAACCACGTAAGGCGAAAAGCAAGAATTGCTTTTGAACTGATTCAATTCGATTCTGATTTATTTGATACTGAGGGCTCCAAATGCACGAACAGTATTCAAGGATGGGACGAACTAAAGAGACGTAAAGGAGCTTAGTGGTGAAAGGATCGTTAAATTCTTTCAACCAACGTTTAATGAAACCAAGTACTCCTTTGGCATCATTAACTATAGTGGAGATGTGCAAATTGAAGCATAAAATAAAACTTCAAGATCCTTTACAGTTTTTATACGTTGCAAAGGGGTATTGCCAATCGTATAAGAAGAAGGGCCTAGAACGACTAAATGTCATAAACATACACCTTTAATAATTGAGATGCAACTTATTGCCCGAGCACCATAGCTGCATAGTGTTCAAATCGTCTTGCAGACGATTGTGAAACAAGTGATCCGTGTATGAAAAATTAAGCTTAACATCATCTGCATACATTAAAATATAAAAATGGGACAGAATAGTGGGTAGATCGTTAATGAACAGTGTAAAAAATAAAGGTCCTAAGTGACTACCTTGAGGTATACCAGAAATTACACGAACCGAACTCGAAATGGTTGACCTAAGAAGCACTTTTTGGGTCCTACCTTTTAAGTAAGTGGAAACCCAACGTATAAAGGCGGGAGGGAAACCTATGAAGTCAGTGTAAATGACATCAGTTTGCTTTTTCTGTGAAAATGCATCATTTACCAGGGAGGTAAATTCAAACAAGTTGGTCGTAGTAGTCCGACCCTTAATAAAGCCGTGTTGTGCAGGGAAAATTATCGATATACAGAGATGCTTCAAAGAAGAAACAAGGATTTTTTCAAATAATTTAGGAATGGCTGATGGCTTTGCAATGCCTCTGTAAACTTACCACCTTTTTTGTGGAGGGGAATAATATAAGATTCTTTCCAAGGATATGGAAAGATTGAAGTTTCAAGGGATAGATTAAAAAGCTTATGCAACGGAGCAGCTAAAGAAGAACAGCATTCCTTAAATAGACAACTAGGAATGTTGTCTGGCCCAGGAATGAAAGAAGATTTTAAAGAGCTAATAGAAGAGATTATATTGTTATGAGAAATAGAGGGAGCAAACGTAGTGTATGATTGAAAAATAGAATAAGGATAAGATGAGTTGGAAGTGGAGATTGGAGAGCAGAGAACTGCAACGGGTAAGAGATTTTCGGTCAGGCACGAACGCTGACTCGTGTCCGTTGTGATTTGTTCGTTTCGGACGAGTCACGAGTCATGACCGAAATTGCTGGCTGATTTGATTTGATGCGATACCCGTTTTCTTCAAACGGTCGCATCGAGTCATCGAGTAATACTCGAATCGACTCGTTCAGAAAATGTGCGACACAGAGCGCGCACGCAGCGGCGTTTGCGCTTACAATAATATATATGTATTTATGTGTGTAAAAATGTATGAATCTGTGCGCCGCGACGAAAGATCTGTGTGGTTGTTGTTGGTTTTGATCAGCCAAAACAATTATACACTTAATGAAATTTTAATAAATTGTATTTTGTAAGTCGAACGCTTATTATGTGGTTAGGATCAAAACGTATCAAAACGCATCAAAAACTTTTCACACAGTGTACAAAACGCTACTGAAGTGAAATGAACACTTTTATGACGGTACGCGTCTCAGCCGAAACTCGAGCATTTGCTGTGTGTTTGTTGTTTTGTTTTATTGGGGGTCATAAAAAATTTGCGCGCACCGTCAAAAGTTGTTGTTGTATTGTCAAAAATAGAGATGGGCATGGGCCTCCTTTTTAAGGAACGGCACGGCCCAAGCACGGCTTGTAAAAACTGAGGCCCAACACGGAATTTATTTAAGTAGGCACGGCACGGCCCATGCCCATCTCTAGTCAAAAATCGCAGGCAAGCCAATTACTGTTTTGAGCAGAGTGGGCAGCGTGAGCAAGGGATTGCCCACCGCTGCTCTAAAACAGAAATATAAATACTTATGTATGTACATTAGTGTGGAGTGAATTCCACTTTTTTTCGATTTTCGAAAACGCTGTATCATTTATGGATGATACGGTATAAATGCAATATCTGAAAAAAAAATCAATTTTTTTGGAGGTCATCCTGAGGTGGCGCATCGACGATGTATTTTGAGAAATCGGTCAAAAAATTCTAAAAATCCAATATAACTGAAATTTAACCCCAAAAGATAATGATTTAAAAAATAAATTCTATTTTTCTTAGTTAGCCCTAACTGTTAGCTTTCTAAACCCATATCAACTTTTAAGATCGGTGGAAAAATATCGAACTTACAGATTTTTCAAGAATAGCAAAATTGTCAAAAAGCCGTTACATTTGGGGCGGACACGTTCTTTTGGAATGTGTAGAATGTATGAAGCAGGCACGTAATTTTTGGCAAATTTTTGAATGAATTTTTTGGGTTGCTAAATTTAATAATATGGGCGTGTGAAAACCACAAAAGGGTGTTAAATACCCTAAAACTATACTAGGTACAAGTACCTGTCAAAAAATGGTGTGGACCAATCACCTGTCCTAAAAAAAGGGCGGTTATTTTACAATTATTTCTTTCAGTAAAGAGTTCAACGTGAAAACAATTGATTTATGATCGCAGCTGCAGAAAGTTTATGATTGAACTTTCCAAAATACAAAATTAGGCACCTGTTTACGAAAATTAGGTTTTTAGGTCTTACGTCCAATAGAATACACAGAGAGTAAAATCTTTTTTTGCATATATCAGTTTTATTATGTAACGAAAATATACTAAATTATAGAATTTCATAAATCAAGGTTGGAAAAAATGAGCTTTGATTTCGAAACGTGGAATCATCTGCCTGGCTTTTATCTGGGTTCGAATAAACCCATCCCTAGCTTCTTGTCCACAAACAGATAAGGAAGCCTCTGTCACAAGCTTTACACATCTTTCTACAGCTTGAGAATGGCAAGGAAACATCTCGAACTCTACGATATTAATTCCCGAAAAAATCAAGTTTGTAATATCGGCATTTGTAAACTTCATTGTCAATGGAGGTTCTGCAATAATTTCTGTCCTCCAATCTATTAAATCATAATAGTTTGACGCATGAGCTTGCAATTTTGGCAGACGAAATTCACGAACTATTGATTTTTTTGTCATCTTTCGCGCATTCAATATGTAGTGCAAAGCCAGTTGTCTAATATGAGACACATCATCTAATAACATGGCCAACAACATATTTTCTAGATGTGCAAAGAATAAATTCTCGGTATGGTTTTCAGAACAATGCACTTCAAATCGTCTCTTAAATATAAACTTATTTTAACCATGTTAAAAACGTGAATCGGACCATATTTACAAGAAGACCTTGTTTTAATATCAAACCAGGCGTATACTTTCATGATAAAAGTAGCTAGCTCATTTAAGCTATCGTATTGTACAACACAATTTTTTGGCAGGTACTTGTACCTAGTATAGTTTTAGGGTATTTAACACCCTTTTGTGGTTTTCACACGCCCATATTATTAAATTTATCAACCCAAAAAAATTCATTCAAAAATTTGCCAAAAATTACGTGCCTGCTTCATACATTCTACACATTCCAAAAGAACGTGTCCGCCCCAAATGTAACGGCTTTTTGACAATTTTGCTATTCTTAAAAAATCTGTAAGTTCGATATTTTTCCACCGATCTTAAAAGTTGATATGGGTTTAGAAAGCTAACAGTTAGGGCTAACTAAGAAAAATAGAATTTATTTTTTAAATCATTATCTTTTGGGGTTAAATTTCAGTTATATTGGATTTTTAGAATTTTTTGACCGATTTCTCAAAATACATCGTCGATGCGCCACCTCAGGATGACCTCCAAAAAAATTGTTTTTTTTTTACAGATATTGCATTTATACCTACCGTATCATCCATAAATGATACAGCGTTTTCGAAAATCGAAAAAA